>OY776115.1:43092846-43598859 GCA_963675035.1 Allygus modestus
ACAGTCGATTGTCTAAGTCTCGATGGATTGCTCTTTTCGAGAGTGGGACTCTGGCTTGTGGCTGCCATGTCATGAGATAAGAAAACCAAATGTTATCCCTCACCGCTTGTTAAAGCATAAACCGTGTACGTTCAATCGTCGACGCTTGTTGAAGCATAAACCGTGTACGAAACATGTTAGAGTGTGTTTTGTGTTAAAGTGGAATAAACGTGTTGGCAAGCCTGGTGGTCTGACGACCTTCGGCCTGCCCGTTGGGGCGTGTTAGAGTGTGTTTTTTGTTAAAGTGGAATATACGTGTTGGCAAGCCTGGTGGTCTGACGACCGTCGGCCTGCCGGTTGGGGGCTTGTTATAGTGTAATATACGTGTTGGCAAGTCTGGTGGTCTGACGACCGTCAGCCTGCTGGTTGGGGCTTAGAGTTTTTTGTTGTTATACTTTTATTTCGTGATATGTTTGCGTCTATTACCTTGTATGGTTGGCCTGCTACGACCGTAGTTGGTTGCCTTCTCCGTCACTTCTTGCTCCGTTGGCTGCCCTCGGATCTGTGTCAGTCCCCTGTTCCACAGTTACTTGCACTACCAGGTTTTTATTCACACCAACTAGGGCCACCGTGGGGCGGTCAACATCTTCCTGGAATCGACAGGAGGATGGAAGTATGATCGCAACTTCAAGCTGCTCATTCCAACGAGGCCGCTATTTTGAAATTTATTATAAAAATTGTTATAACTTTTTTGTTTATTAACCGATGTTTACAGTAAAAATGTCATTGGATTTTGATAACAAAATGCTTTAAATTATATGTCTTGTAAAATTTTGGCTCGGTTGCTAGTTTTCATGGAATTTGACTTTGATTCTCTTTTTTGATATAGGGAATTTTAATTCGAGAACGGCTAGTTATAATTAAATTAAATTTGGTATTTAGCTTTATTCCCTAAAGACCTAATTACAGAAAAAAATTATTTTTTTTACAATCATTAATTTCAAAATGGTGGCTGCCTAAAGTTTTCAAACGTAAATATCTTAAAAACCGCTCATACTAAAAAAATTACATTTATTTTGTTTTATTTAGAGGATGTAATTGAAAATCTAATGACACCAAATTTACGGAAATCGGTTCATAAATAACGGAGAAAATCCATTTTTAAGATATTGCATTCTTGTCAATATCAACTGTTATCATGTGATATCGCTGCTAGTGAACCACGTCGATCAGCTGTTTCAAGTATAATTCCACCAAACAGCTGATTAAAACATTAACCAGCTGTTATTAAGTTCATTTGCACCAATCACCTGATTGATACCCTTACGATTCCCAGGGTTCACTAATGCTTCAAATAAAACATAAAATATCAACTAACTCCCCTAGATTTCTACGTTTGGGGAAGAATGAAGAAACTTGTTTATTCAACACCTGTGGAAAATGAACTAGACCTGATCGGTAGAATTTTAGAGGCGGCTGCGGTCATCCAAGAGAATACTGAATTTGAAGCTGTCCGGCAATCCATGACATCTAGGTTCACGATGTGCAATCTAGGTTGACGGTTTCTATACACTTTATAAAAACTGTAAATAAATGTTAATATTATAACTGAATTGATAAAGTTTGTCATTTGAGCCCATTTTATATGAAATACGAATAACACAATGGTTCTGATAGAGAAACGGCATTATTCGGGATTCGACGAAAAAATAGGAATAAAAAGGAGAATGATTAATAAGGTACTACGCATATTAGATGTGTCTACATTTTATTCCTTGAAGATATAAATTATTATTATTTTTACCACTAGTCGATAGGCGGAAGATGGAAGTCCATGAAGATATAAGGGTTGCCGAACTGTATCGTGACCGTTAAAACTTCCAACTCGAGCCGATGTTCGTTGCCGCGGAGCAATTTGTCCATCAGCTGCTTGACGGATAGTCGTTTCCAAAGGTACGAGTAGCCCTCGACGGCGATTCCGCTTGGGAGATTCCAATTGATGTGAAATCCAGTGATCGAGCATGACCCTCTTAGATTGTTGGGTGCACGTCGGAAGTAGGCGATATTACTCTCGGGAAAATAGCTGATTAAATCAAAACGAATCCCCTTAAGTCCGCTTTGATTATCCGGTGGTCCTTCCCACCAAAAACAGAAGTTGAAGAAGTCCACTCGAAACACCGTCTCGGCGCAGATGAGCCGGGTATAGAAGTTGTCAATAAATGAGCACAGCGTTCGAGGTATATGGCTAACGAGGAATTCACCTGGACGTGTTATTTTATCAAAGTCGCCCGCTGATGCGCTATCGACGACTGTCTGTATAACCACTGCAGCTGCCAACTTTTTCAAACTGTCCGGTTTACATTCCAAATGAAGTTTAAATAATTTGTAAAGTGAAACGCTTAGCGTGCTGTAAGCCCGATAGAAATCGTAATTTTGTTCCATCACCTTATTCCATTTTGTTTTTGACACTGGATCCAATGCTTTACCATAATTCTCATAAAAAGCGAGTCGCGGGTAACGAGACATCCTGGCCTGGTGGATGTCTGTCTCAAACTGGCATACCCCCACTGCCTATCGTTTCTACTGATACATCTCGCTCTGGGGGGGGGGGACTTTTAGTCGACCGGATGACTGGTTGTGTTGTTCTGGCTGTTACGTATTTGACGCCATCCTGTTTGAAAGGAGTGTAGATTGTAGGATACATACGGAAAGAGATTGAATAACTGCATCTGATTTCAATCTCGTAAAAGAGACTCAATTAATGGTTAGACACACCAACTG
The DNA here is from genome assembly GCA_963675035.1 of Allygus modestus. Taxonomy (NCBI): domain Eukaryota; kingdom Metazoa; phylum Arthropoda; class Insecta; order Hemiptera; family Cicadellidae; genus Allygus; species Allygus modestus. The sequence goes on from OY776115.1 coordinate 43,095,607, forward strand.
AGACCTGTTTGGACGCCACAGATTCGGTGGAAAAGGCAAAGATTGATTGAGGAGTCCCTTGTTGCTAAATCGGACGAGCAAAGATTGGACAGCGGCCACCTTCGTTATCATCACCGGGTCCCACTTTCTTCGTCTCGCAGCACTGACTTTTATTTATTGGTCTTTTCTCCACTCGCACCAAACAATCGTCGATTCTACGTTGTCCGCTCGGGACGAACCCTGTTTTAACAGTCGATTGTCTAAGTCTCGATGGATTGCTCTTTTCGAGAGTGGGACTCTGGCTTGTGGCTGCCATGTCATGAGATAAGAAAACCAAATGTTATCCCTCACCGCTTGTTAAAGCATAAACCGTGTACGTTCAATCGTCGACGCTTGTTGAAGCATAAACCGTGTACGTTCAATCGTCGACAATGGCTTACCAGTAAGCGTCGACAATGGCTTGTTTGACTAGTACGGACAATAGACACCTATCTCTTTTCGTCCAAAATCAAAAGAAAATCTTTAGACGAAACCAATTATTGGAAAGTGCGCCGCATATCGGTTCGCACACAGTCACACGCGTTTGGCGCTGTACGGACGAGTACGCGTACCGCGATCCGGTCGAATTGGACCCGAGGTCGCGGGAGGTTTACGAACGAATCGAAAACGTGAAACACGATGAATGGAAAACGGCGGTCCGCGAAGTCTCTGACATGGCCGTCGTCTCTGAATGGCGTTTTGACGAGACTGGGTGCAACGCGATCAGTTGTAATCCTTATTATCCCGGAAATGGTATTTGCGAGGGTTTCGATGGAGCTGGAGGATCTCGCCGCGAAGAACCTTTCGCGTTTACTACCGGTCACGGTCAACGCATCGACGCATGCCAACCGATATGCTACGACCCAGATCAACCCAGAGATACGTACGTCGGCATGACGTCGTTGTACGCTAAAGCAAAGTGCGCGTGTTACGTCGTCAATCCCGAACTCCTGGCATTTTATCTAGACCCCCACAGACGGGTACCCGACGAAAAAAGGTTCCCGGTGGAGAAATCGGCGTTCGAAGTGAAATCCGAATATCTCGAACCGACGGGAACGCCCGTGGTGATTGCGCGGATCGGAAAAAACTATTGCGACCAATACGGTTTGAATTACGTGGAAGAAAAGGACGAAAACGACGGAAACCTTATTTATGGCAGCTGTAGAGTAGATGAGGACGAAGGATCTTTTACCGCACTCAGCACGTGGATGGGCAACACTTTGACCAGAACGTACAATTTCGGACGAGGCGCTTTTCTGGAATTGATCCGGGAAACCGGCTCGGCGGCTAGGAGGATAAAAACGGTCAAAACGCCCTCGCCGTCGCTAAAAGGTCGCACGACGTTGGAATATGTAGCCAGCGAAAACGCTTGGTTGGACAACGTGGACCTCACGAAAAAGTTATTACCTTTTCCGCTGAAATTGGCCGATCTGGGTTTGGACGACGAAAAAAACAGCGGACTCCTGTGGACGGACGAATATTCGTTTTTGGATGACGGTCGAAATGACGGGTACGGCGGTCGTTTAGTGGAGAAACCACGTGGTATCGCGCCCCCGCTCGGTCCATCCGCAAACGTACTTTCAAACGGAAATCGAGCGAAACGGAAAACGGAAGACAAACCGGCCTTGGGAAACGATAAAATGTCACCCGGCGATTTGCATACGGTCGAAGAGAATGGAGTCTCTTCCGTAAAAGATCAATCGGACGAGACGCCCATAATAGTACAGGACGAGTCGGAGTTTCTGTTCAGTCTCAAACGTAGCGTCGAAGATTACAAAGAAACCGTTCGCACTTTGGATGGTCTGAAAGACTCGGTCAGCGGAACGTCATTTGAAACCATGGTGGACCAGATAATAGCCGGAACGGCCGTTGACACCATGGCCGACTTGCTGAAACAGTTAGACGACGTCTCCGAACGTAATACGAACGTGTTTAAACGCGTACTGAAATCGATCGTCCGGCGGATTGGCGGATCGGCGAGTACAAAAAGCCTCGGGGTGGCGATGACACAAACCGCACTGCGAACGGGCATAGAGTCGCGTCTAGTGATATCGGCGTCTTCTTTGCTGAAACTACCATTTCGCGCGTTGTCGCGAGGCGCTAACGTCCTTTCGGTGATTTCACTATTAGGCGCGGCCCTAGATTTGTTCTCCGCGTTAGTATATGACCCGTACGGTAAATACGAACGCTACATGTCCGATCGTCTGTTACGCGCGCTGGCCAAAACCGAACTCGTCATGACTCAACGTCTCATCGGACTCCAACGTTTGTTGTTGGAGCCATCTGAATGGATAGTTAATACCAGATTTCTCGATAACGCAAAAGACTCGACCTACGACATGCTATTAGGTACAATCTACGCCCGATCGCGCTGCGTCAACAGCGAGGGGAGTACGATTTATTGGTACAAACACACCGGCCTGATACGCGATGTCGACGACGGTTTATGCTATATCGCCGACTCGACAGCTACCTTTGATACAACTCCCGTATTATACAACTCGGTAGACGAGTTGTCCGATGATTCGGACGTCGATTCACCCAAGTCGACCGACTTTTCGTGGTGTGTGGTAATACTGTTCGTTCTCGTCACATCGATAACAGTCTTCAATCATCGGACGTGGCTCTTGCTATCCGTTTTCACCGCGGCAATCGTTTTTTTGACGACGGGCCGGACAAGTGATGAATCTACAGATGTTGGAAACCTCTGATGCAGTGTATTCGTGTTTCAAAGAGCCTGCAAACGGTCGTTTGTACAAGATACGATTGCCGCTTCGTACAGAAACTTCTAATGAAAAGGAAGGCGAAACACATAGGAAGAGAGAGAAATATTCACGTGGCAAACGTGTATCGGATGCCGTGTTTGAGGTTACCAAACGAGTCGCCGCCATTGTACATTCAGAAAACGTTTATTCAAAAAAACATTTCATCGAAGAAATGGAAGTGTTGATAGCAAACTTCTCGGAATCCCCATACCCAACCGACCGAACGAATGCACTAATTGAACAAGAGACGACTGCGTTACGGATCGATACATTAAGACGGGAATTGGAGTGTCACACTGGCAAACCACTGATAATAATCTTTGTCTACGGAGAAAACCCCGCGATGAAGACTAGGCGTTTAATGGAAAAGGTGAATTGTACGTATGCGGAATCGCCTAAAATTAAATCCGTTGAAGAACTGATCGCCTATCTCACCGCGTTGTTGGATCGTTGGGAAATATTTAGAAAAAACAAATAATTTTTCATCTCACAAATGTATGATATTCATAATTTCTAATAAAGCGAAATGTACTCGCGCTACAACATTGCACTTTGGTTTCGTGTACAATTTTTTTACCTAAGAAAAGCGTTGTTCGCCGAATTAGATTTGGGATGTGTAGAAAGTACAAGTAACCTTGTGGGCATCCCGTAACTCTGTAAATGGAATTAGCTTCGTTCACCACGACTGTAGGTTTTCCGCACCAAATGAAATTGGTTTGTAGCGTCCGGATAAAACTACGCGGAGACCATTCCATGACTCGCTATAACCTAGCGTGTTAAACGTGATACGGACGGATTTATCCCTCCTTTTGTTGTGCGGTGTTTCTGGTCGTACGACCAGTATCAATGGATTTCCCGGATCAACGGTATCTGAAACAGTGCCGTTATTTCGTTTTTTTACCTTAATAAAGTGTATAATACAGAGGTCGTCGGTGCCGTTATAAATTTCAACGCGGTAAACACCTTCACTAATGACATATGAAGGCGCCACAAACTCTACTCGTTTGTCGGGTTGGATCATATTCCAGATGGTGTCAAGCGCGTCCCCTTTGCGATTCATGATGGTTTTGATAGGCGTAATCAAGTTGATGTCACGTAACATCTTCACATGTATGTTTTTCGCATAAAACCTAATTTGCCCGTTATCTTCTTCACGGTCACTCCCCGTTTTCTTGTTTTTCTTTCGACTCACTATGGAACAAACCGTGCCGTCTCCACCTTCACAATGTCTCTCGAGATTTCCTTGTTTATCGATTCTTGACGGACTAACGACACCGGTCGCATTCACCAAAACGTACACACAGCAGCTTGGTTTGCGGTCAGAATTCAACGACTCGTGAAACTGTAAACCGCTGCTGAGCATGTCCGAATGTGTGGCAAGTTCGGGAAACCTGGCGGTAAGAGCTTCGATCGCGTCGTCACCCGTTTCTCTTTCGGGTGAAACTACCAAGCGCCAAAACGTTGGGTCGATCGCTATGTCTTCTCCATCACGCATAAATATGTCACTACGACGACGGTCCTTTTCGTTCACGGTTGTTTTTTTAGAAATAACATCGCCGATCGAGTGCTTCTTTCTCTGGTGTTTTTTACTATATGCGTCTTTCAGTCCTTCAATTTGTTTGATCAAATCGCTAAAAGGAATCATTTCGTAAAGGCTTGCGATTCTACGGCAGTATCGGGTAAAAGGACATCCGTCCGGGTCGACTAGATAATGTAGAGATTTAACGCAGCCGTAATGTGGCACGCCAACGCCACAAAACAGTTCTATTTTAGACGCCAATAACCGCCTCGATTTTATTCCGTCGTTCCCACATTCTCTATCATTCAGTACGTGTTCTAGCATGTATCTACAAATCAACCCACCCATGCTGTGAGCTATCAGTATGATCACGTCGTACTCTTTAGCCGATTCATCTAGCATGTAATACAATCTGTGCGCCGTTTCTATATTGCTACGCGTCCAGTCGTAAGGAAATGTCTTAAAATGGAATTCCGAATTACATTCATTCGTTTTAACGGTTAAATCGATTTTCAAACGATTTAAAAAAGTTTCGTACACGTCACGAGAGTATAGACCACAAGAGACGCGACCGATGACGCGAGTTGGTATTTTGTGGTGTTTTGTTAGACAGTCGTATTCTTTGACGTTCAAGAGTTGTTCCACGCTTGTCGCGAGTCCGTTACGCAATATCCGCATAATGATATTCGGTGTATTTTTTATAAACTCTGGTGGCCACGCTCTTTTTTGACATAGACCACACCACAACTCGGAACCTTTAATTCCGGGTATAAATACGCATAAAATCCGTTTCATATTTCTTAGGTTGTTCTCCTGAATCTCGAGAGTTTTTTTTGGTAGGATATGATTAGTGAAATTCTCCCATGATCCACACTAGCTGACAAAAAGATGGAGAGTTTTGTGCTTATCTATTACCTCCTTTAACGCCATTTCACAAGAGTCATACCCTCGAGAAGACTACCATAGAGCTGCATAAAAATCACTCGCGAAACCAGTGACCAATAGCTTATATGTGGCTAAACAAAATAAAAATGAAAAGTCGTGTATTGATATAATAAATATTTATAGTTTCTTATATAATAGTTTTGACAATATCGTTTATTTTTAGCAGTTCCGATTGATGTACGACTTTCAGACGTTCTATCGACAGGCCTACTGGGTTGCTGGTCTGGGCTTTGGTTGTGGCTGCTGGGCTTAGTATGCTGGTCTGGGCCTGACGATGGTTGAAGTTCTGGATTTGGATTCTGGGTTGGCCGAACCACGGTGACGATCTTAACAGCGTTGAAGACTCCCCCAAACACAAAATCATTTAACAATAGTATTACAAAATCTTTAAATAGATAGCTAAGTTGAGTTGGACAAACTTCCGTGCAAGAAGTTAGCCTAGCGCGGAGGCGATATTAAGTGCGAAACTACGTACGTGTTTAGGTGATGTTTAACTTGTTTAGAGCGCCACGGACCTGTATGGATCGTGGCTGAGCCATCAGACCGACAATCCGTGGCGTGACGGTTTTAATCGCGAAACTAAGTACGTGTTTAGGTGATGTTTAACTTGTTTAGAGCGCCACGGACCTGTATGGGTCGTGGCTGAGCCATCAGACCGACAATCCGTGGCGTGACGGTATTAATCGCGAAACTAAGTACGTGTTTAGGTGATGTTTAACTTGTTTAGAGCGCCACGGACCTGTATGGATCGTGGCTGAGCCATCAGACCGACAATCCGTGGCGTGACGGTTTTAATCGCGAAACTAAGTACGTGTTTAGGTGATGTTTAACTTGTTTAGAGCGCCACGGACCTGTATGGATCGTGGCTGAGCCATCAGACCGACAATCCGTGGCGTGACGGTATTAATCGCGAAACTAAGTACGTGTTTAGGTGATGTTTAACTTGTTTAGAGCGCCACGGACCTGTATGGATCGTGGCTGAGCCATCAGACCGACAATCCGTGGCGTGACGGTTTTAATCGCGAAACTAAGTACGTGTTTAGGTGATGTTTAACTTGTTTAGAGCGCCACGGACCTGTATGGATCGTGGCTGAGCCATCAGACCGACAATCCGTGGCGTGACGGTTTTAATCGCGAAACTAAGTACGTGTTTAGGTGATGTTTAACTTGTTTAGAGCGCCACGGACCTGTATGGATCGTGGCTGAGCCATCAGACCGACAATCCGTGGCGTGACGGTTTTAATCGCGAAACTAAGTACGTGTTTAGGTGATGTTTAACTTGTTTAGAGCGCCACGGACCTGTATGGATCGTGGCTGAGCCATCAGACCGACAATCCGTGGCGTGACGGTTTTAATCGCGAAACTAAGTACGTGTTTAGGTGATGTTTAACTTGTTTAGAGCGCCACGGACCTGTATGGGTCGTGGCTGAGCCATCAGACCGACAATCCGTGGCGTGACGGTATTAATCGCGAAACTAAGTACGTGTTTAGGTGATGTTTAACTTGTTTAGAGCGCCACGGACCTGTATGGGTCGTGGCTGAGCCATCAGACCGACAATCCGTGGCGTGACGGTTTTAATCGCGAAACTAAGTACGTGTTTAGGTGATGTTTAACTTGTTTAGAGCGCCACGGACCTGTATGGGTCGTGGCTGAGCCATCAGACCGACAATCCGTGGCGTGACGGTTTTAATCGCGAAAATAAGTACGTGTTTAGGTGATGTTTAACTTGTTTAGAGCGCCACGGACCTGTATGGGTCGTGGCTGAGCCATCAGACCGACAATCCGTGGCGTGACGGTTTTAATCGCGAAACTAAGTACGTGTTTAGGTGATGTTTAACTTGTTTAGAGCGCCACGGACCTGTATGGATCGTGGCTGAGCCATCAGACCGACAATCCGTGGCGTGACGGTTTTAATCGCGAAACTAAGTACGTGTTTAGGTGATGTTTAACTTGTTTAGAGCGCCACGGACCTGTATGGGTCGTGGCTGAGCCATCAGACCGACAATCCGTGGCGTGACGGTTTTAATCGCGAAACTAAGTACGTGTTTAGGTGATGTTTAACTTGTTTAGAGCGCCACGGACCTGTATGGATCGTGGCTGAGCCATCAGACCGACAATCCGTGGCGTGACGGTTTTAATCGCGAAACTAAGTACGTGTTTAGGTGATGTTTAACTTGTTTAGAGCGCCACGGACCTGTATGGGTCGTGGCTGAGCCATCAGACCGACAATCCGTGGCGTGACGGTTTTAATCGCGAAACTAAGTACGTGTTTAGGTGATGTTTAACTTGTTTAGAGCGCCACGGACCTGTATGGATCGTGGCTGAGCCATCAGACCGACAATCCGTGGCGTGACGGTTTTAATCGCGAAACTAAGTACGTGTTTAGGTGATGTTTAACTTGTTTAGAGCGCCACGGACCTGTATGGATCGTGGCTGAGCCATCAGACCGACAATCCGTGGCGTGACGGTTTTAATCGCGAAACTAAGTACGTGTTTAGGTGATGTTTAACTTGTTTAGAGCGCCACGGACCTGTATGGGTCGTGGCTGAGCCATCAGACCGACAATCCGTGGCGTGACGGTTTTAATCGCGAAACTAAGTACGTGTTTAGGTGATGTTTAACTTGTTTAGAGCGCCACGGACCTGTATGGATCGTGGCTGAGCCATCAGACCGACAATCCGTGGCGTGACGGTTTTAATCGCGAAACTAAGTACGTGTTTAGGTGATGTTTAACTTGTTTAGAGCGCCACGGACCTGTATGGGTCGTGGCTGAGCCATCAGACCGACAATCCGTGGCGTGACGGTTTTAATCGCGAAACTAAGTACGTGTTTAGGTGATGTTTAACTTGTTTAGAGCGCCACGGACCTGTATGGATCGTGGCTGAGCCATCAGACCGACAATCCGTGGCGTGACGGTTTTAATCGCGAAACTAAGTACGTGTTTAGGTGATGTTTAACTTGTTTAGAGCGCCACGGACCTGTATGGATCGTGGCTGAGCCATCAGACCGACAATCCGTGGCGTGACGGTTTTAATCGCGAAACTAAGTACGTGTTTAGGTGATGTTTAACTTGTTTAGAGCGCCACGGACCTGTATGGATCGTGGCTGAGCCATCAGACCGACAATCCGTGGCGTGACGGTTTTAATCGCGAAACTAAGTACGTGTTTAGGTGATGTTTAACTTGTTTAGAGCGCCACGGACCTGTATGGATCGTGGCTGAGCCATCAGACCGACAATCCGTGGCGTGACGGTTTTAATCGCGAAACTAAGTACGTGTTTAGGTGATGTTTAACTTGTTTAGAGCGCCACGGACCTGTATGGATCGTGGCTGAGCCATCAGACCGACAATCCGTGGCGTGACGGTTTTAATCGCGAAACTAAGTACGTGTTTAGGTGATGTTTAACTTGTTTAGAGCGCCACGGACCTGTATGGGTCGTGGCTGAGCCATCAGACCGACAATCCGTGGCGTGACGGTTTTAATCGCGAAACTAAGTACGTGTTTAGGTGATGTTTAACTTGTTTAGAGCGCCACGGACCTGTATGGATCGTGGCTGAGCCATCAGACCGACAATCCGTGGCGTGACGGTTTTAATCGCGAAACTAAGTACGTGTTTAGGTGATGTTTAACGTGTTTAGGCGAGCCCCGTTTATTTGATAAAATCGCTAAAAGGAATCATTTCGTAAAGGCTTTCCCGTAAGAAAGGTTTATGGTAATACAATACCTGGCATAGTTACTAATACTGCAGTTGAAATCCGAATAACTAAATGGCCTAGTCCCAGTTTGCGTAGGCATCCGTTTTCTTCGTTTTTGTTTCGTCAAGGGCAGCCCGCTTCAGGTGTTTTGTCCGCTTTTGTGGCGCCAACATCTTCCTGAAATCGACGTTAAGGTAAAAGTACGATCATAACAGTCGTTTACTGACTCCCCGCCCTTTCAGGCTGGTTTTATTTATATGAACGTATACTGGTCTTAATCATTCTTATTGTTAGTAAAAACATTCGTCAATCCAGTAGCTCTAACCCAGATTATATCTTTTCATTTGTATTATCCACTTACACCAAGAAATGTTTTTGTTGTTGTCATTTTTATTTTGCTACCTCACACCCTCGTAATATTTCTACAGTACCTAATGGCTGAGCTTTGCGTATCTCATTTGCCTTTTTATACATGTTTAAGGTTACTCCAGTTGCTATTTATAGTTCAATGTCTGTTTGATTCGTTTTTAATAGGTTATAACCACATCTCATTATACAGGGTGTTTCAAAAAGAATCATCCGATTTTAAAGGTTTATAATTTCAAAACTAATGATCATATGGACATGAGGTTAATTTCATATTAAAGGACAACTAATAAAGTTTTTTTACATACCATTTACAGGTGCTCAATATGGCCCCCTTTAGATGCACAGCATATGTCTATACGATATTCAAATTCGTCCCACACCTTAGCTAGCATATCTTGAGTGATGGATTCGATGGCTGCTCTAATGCGGTTCTTCAGTTCAACCAATGTTGTTGGAAGGGGAGGGATATAAACATTGTCTTTTACAAACCCCCACAAAAAGAAATCACAAACAGTAAGGTCCGGTGACCTTGGAGGCCAGTGACTTAACGCGGAATCATTAGGTCCAGTACGGCCGATCCATCTTTGAGGAAGCCTACCATTTAAAAACTCTCTCACATGAAGATTCCAGTGTGGTGGGGCACCGTCCTGTTGGTATATGAAGTCATCAGAATCTGTTTCCAATTGAGGGAAGAGATAGTTTTCTAACATATCGAGATATGTTATTCCCGTAACAGTGTTCTCAGCAAAGAAAAAGGGACCATACACTTTATTCCGTGAGATTGCACAAAAAACATTAACTTTTGGGGAATCTCGCTCATGCTGTACCGAATCCATCACTCAAGATATGCTAGCTAAGGTGTGGGACGAATTTGAATATCGTATAGACATATGCTGTGCATCTAAAGGGGGCCATATTGAGCGAACCCATGACTCAAGGTATGCTAGCTAAGGTGTGGGACGAATTTGAATATCGTATAGGCATATGCTGTGCATCTAAAGGGGGCCATATTGAGCACCTGTAAATGGTATGTAAAAAATTAGTTGTCCTTTAATATGAAATTAACCTCATGTCCATATGATCATTAGTTTTGAAATTATAAACCTTTAAAATCGGATGATTCTTTTTGAAACACCCTGTATGTAATCTTCACTCAATGGTTTTAGTTACTATTCTCAGGTGATCATGAGACTTTACTTAAATTGATTATTTTGACAGTTCTCTAATCTATCTATAAATTATAAAGAAGAGGAGGTTTCTGTCTGCCTGATGTTCCGGGTGAACGCAAAAATACTTAACCGACTGGGCTGAAACTTTCCACGAAGGTAGATCTTGAACCCATGCAACACATAGCTTCCTTAAAATTCCCTCGGGCTACGCCCCATGAACGTTCTAAGTTTCAATGTTTACATTTCATAAGAAAGTAATCATTCAGAAACTGTAATGCGAACAACCGAGGGCATTTACATCTGAGCAGAAGCAAGAACAACAGCTGTTTCAAGCTAACTAAAATGCAATTTGCATTGACTATAGAACGGGTAAGGAAACCCCCTGTGCACAGATTTTATGCAACTTTTTTTCAATGTTCTATATTTGCGTTAGAAGGTTTAGGCAAAATTAACTTAGGACATTGCCCCATAAGGTTTTAAAGATCCTATGCTACTCTTATGGACAAAGTATTTATTTATATTGGACCACATGATGACATAGTTATCCTATAAACAGGTGTTGTAGTTCTTTTTAAAATGTTGAGAGAAGATTGTTAATAAATAACATAATTATACAGAGTATATATATGATTTAAATATATATTTGTCAGACTCATGCACTCACTGACATAGTGATCACGTTATTTAAGAAACGGCAATGTCTAATGAAGATAACATTTTGGATGGTGGTTCCCCTTATGCTGCAAATTCACAATAAGAATATATTTTTAAAGTTTAATATTTCGTTACATTACTATTAATTTAATGGAATGCAAGGATTAAATGTTTCAACGTATTTAAAATGTTAAATTAAAGAGGTTAATATTTTTGTACTTGAGTTTTTTATTTCTAAAAGTGAATCCAAAGTGTTACGTGTACCGATTTGGAGTCGCAAAAACTACACCGTTCACTACCCGTCAGAAGTACCTCAACTTGGCAATAATACTCGAACTATCTGCCATAATATATTTCGTTAACTTGTAGCATAGTCGTCTCGAAACGTGAAGTCGGTTCCGCTTGCCGGTTTGAAGCGGAATTTTACTTTAAAATGTAAAATGTAATTTTAATATTGTGAAATGATGTGGGTTGTTAATTTTTTAGTTAATCTACTAATTATATACAACCCGTACGAAGGACGGGTGTACACAGCCAGTTGATTATAAACTGTTCTCGGAAGATCATGTGACTTTACATAAATTGATTATTTTGAAAATTCTCTGATTGATTATAAACAGCTGATACAATTCCTTTTTTTCAAATTCCGAACGAAGGACGGGTAGGTACATAGCTAGTTTCAAAATTGACCTCTATTAAAATTGTATTACATAAACCAGTCGGTGCAAAACGTGTTTGCAGTCCGCTTTCTTGGTTCAGAGCGGAAAGGTAAAGTGCGTTGTATAACTGTGAAACACTTCAAGAAAATGTGATCAGCATTCTTGAAGATCCATCACCAAACCCAGAGACATCTTCCTCCATCTTCTGAATCCAACCATGGCAGTGAAAGCACCTCAATAAGAGCGTTGCTCATTATTTTATCTCCTCTCTCAACAAATCAGTATATTAGGTACTAAAAACCTAATTTGTAATAGGCCACTAGAGCTCTCGGAAAATTATCTATTCCTTTTTGCCACATTTATTTAAATTTTATTAGTGGATGAAGAATATAGTATCCAGTTGGTAAGAATATTCTATATATATTTGGCCCACATCTAAGAAATTCAAAGAAGAACTTAGATTTAGTGGACTATATTTTTTAACAAATTCATCAAGATCAGATTAACAATTTCAATAGAAGCAAATTCTTTATAATAGGAAATCAAGAGTAACTTCCAAAAACCAATTTGTGTCGGGTCTAGATTTCTAGACCAAAATCAAGTGGACTTTAAACTAAATTAATTTCATTCAGAGATTCATATTGGTAGAGTTTTTTTAGCACAAAGTTTTAACCCCCAACGTCCGATATGTTTGTATGTCAAAACACTGAAACCAAAACCCCTATCTGCGTTTCTTGGTAGAACAATCAATTATAAGTTCAAAATTAAAACAATACGGTGTATATTTTTCTATAACCAATATGCTTAAATTGTATAATCACTCTCATTTAAAGTTAATTCAAAGATAACTGTTTACAAGTTTGAACTTAACAAGTGTATCTTTTTGGATGCTTTTTATATTATCATACACACAAATGTGCTTAAAGAGATTTTAAAATTTGTAAATGTAGTAAAATTCAGTTATCTTTTGGGTGTTTATACTAAACTGACGGTAATTAAATAATATTTACTAAATCCAACTAGGAATATGTTGATAGTAACTTTTGAAAAAGTTACTAATGTGTATCAAAATTAAACATATGTTTTATATTCTATATGCTATAGGGAGCAAAAATATGATACATTTTGGAAGGAAATACAACATTTTTTTTTAACTTTTATTACTAATCAACCAGGGAACTGTCAAAGTAATACTCATGTTGTATATGAATTATTAATATGTGGTTTCTAAAAGATTTGAGCGAATATTACATAAATAGAGTAGTAAAATAAATCAAATGGACATTGAGCTATAAATAACAAAATCAAATGGACAATGAGCTATAAATAACAACCGAAGTATATGAATTATTAACATAATTCAAAACAATGAAAATTAAAAACAAAAAAAATTAACATTGGGCTTATGGAGTTTCAAATCAAAATAAAATAATTGTAACAGCTGTTCATAATCAACCAGGGAACTGTCAAAGTAATACTCATGTTGTATATGAATTATTAACATGTGGTTTCTAAAAGATTTGAGCGAATATTACATAAATAGAGTAGTAAAATAAATCAAATGGACATTGAGCTATAAATAACAAAATCAAATGGACAATGAGCTATAAATAACAACCGAAGTATATGAATTATTAACATAATTCAAAACAATGAAAATTAAAAACTAAAAAAAATTAACATTGGGCTTATGGGGTTTCAAATCAAAATAAAATAATTGTAACAGCTGTTCATAATCAACTAGGGAACTGTCAAAGTAATACTCATGTTGTATATGAATTATTAACATGTGGTTTCCTGACAGCAGATATTAAAAGATTTGAGCGAATATTACATAAATAGAGTAGTAAAATAAATCAAATGGACATTGAGCTATAAATAACAAAATCAAATGGACAATGAGCTATAAATAACAACCGAAGTATATGAATTATTAACATAATTCAAAACAATGAAAATGAAAAACTAAAAAAATTAACATTGGGCTTATGGAGTCCAATAACGTGAGATCAATTATGACATTTTATTATTTATATATCTAGGGGTTATATATGTGTCTAACATTAATTGAAAAGTTCCCTACAAAAACGACATGAATCCAAAAGTATATATTGAAAGTGTAAATAAAGCTGGTTTTTATATTATTGATTTTTAAAGCAACTGAATGATTTTTGATTAAACTTACAATTTACATAAACTATTATTCATAGTATAAAGATTTTTAGATGTCGTTTTTGTAGCTAATTCCTCAATTAATTTTAGACTGTTTCTTTTTCTCCCCGCCGCCACATCGCTGGGATGAATTTTTCCCCAGTTAATTTTAATTTTTCTTTTAATTTTCTCTTTCTTTCGGTTTTACTAATTCGCGGCCTTTTACGAGATTTTTTTTTATTTGACCGCTTTCGGGTTTTTTGAAATGATATTATTTCCAATCTGACAAAACTGTTGAACAGTTTCGTGTCGTAGTTTGTGGCGGAGGGGGGATAAAAGGGCCGGGCCGAAGGATTAGGTGGAGTATCCTCTAGGGAGCCAATAACCTGAAAACAAATTGAGATCAATTATAACATTTTATTATTATTTATATATCTGTATTCAATATTTTTTATCAGCAATGAGATCTCTTTGCAACCAGGGCAAATGAGTATATCTTATCCAAGCTAATTCACTGTGATATTCTAAAAGTAAATTTCTTATATCTGTTCTAATGATAGTGTTTGTGTGTGTGCAAATTATTACTGTACACGTTCTTTTCCAACGGAACTTCAAACTCAGTACACTGTTTTAAGTTATTTTAGGATTCTGTAATCAATGATTGTTCAAACAACCATTTCTTACATGCAAAGTAAAATCATACATGTTCAGGAAATTCTGATTAACTTAACATAATAACACAGAATTGTCCTTAGTTTAATGTTTATGTTATTTAAATTAACTTAGAATAGTGTTTTTTCTGATTACTTACTAGACACCGTTAGTACATAATTGTTTCACCAAAATAGGAGATAAAAAATCATTTAATAATTTTGGTAAACTTTTCATAGAGAAAAGCCCACTGTGCGCCGTTCCCGGCCGACTTCCAAGATCTCCTTTTCTGTGGCGGGTATTGCGAGCTACTGGACCTGTACGGTAAGGTCGAAATTAGCGTATCTCACGCGTTAGATATATTGGGACGTCGGGATTAAGAGAATAAGTATTAAAGTTCACAGTCGCTTGTTTTATTTTTATCCTATGAGTTAATTTTTGTTTGAGAAGTACAAAAGAAATATATTTCTCAGTGATAGGACGCGGTCCGTATCATGAAAGCCGAACTACCCGACCCGTCAATCCCCAGTGTGGGTAAACAACTGCCGTTGGTTAGCTTAACTTGATGAAAGCCACCGATAATTCCTTTGAAACACGCTTGTATGACAAAACCCGGTTTGGGGCGATTTGACGCAGTAGGCAAAGACGACTCGCACCGTCTTCGGATCAGCTAATTATTTAGACCATTTCCAGATGTTTTTTACTGGCGGCAACTAGCGCACCGGCCCCGGCTACGGCTGGGGACATATGACACGCGTCTCGCGACTCAACACTTCGTGCAAAGGTCACGCGGTCAATTCGCTCTCACGCCTTTTGTCAAATAACTATGGTTTATTATATTTACCTGATCATCGATGGTTGGATCGTCTCCCAGGGGACCCCCAATATCGCCCAACAGACTCATGATGTCGGGCAACGTGTTCTGCAAAAGATAACACGCGATAAATTAATTATTGATAAGGCAAACATGAGACTAAGGTAAATTAAAAACAAGTATAAAGATCAATTGGTTGTAGACCTGCGATTTGACGCAGTAGGCAAAGACGACTCGCACCGTCTTCGGATCAGCTAATTATTTAGCCCATTTCCAGATGTTTTTTACCGGCGGCAACTAGCGCACCGGCCCCGGCTACGGCTGGGGACATATGACACGCGTCTCGCGACTCAACACTTCGTGCAAAGGTCACGCGGTCAATTCGCTCTCACGCCTTTTGTCAAATAACTATGGTTTATTATATTTACCTGATCATCAATGGTTGGATCGTCTCCCAGGGGACCCCCAATATCGCCCAACAGACTCATGATGTCGGGCAACGAGTTCTGCAAAAGATAACACGCGATAAATTAATTATTGATAAGGCAAACATGAGACTAAGGTAAATTAAAAACAAGTATAAAGATCAATTGGTTGTAGACCTGCAATCAATATTCTTAGTGAGCGGAATATTTTGGTCCATCACTACTTAACTAATTATAGTCAATTTATATCAGCAGAGTACGAACTATAATTTATATGACATCATAATTCACTCTTGTAATACTACGCTTGTAAAATATCAATTAAGTTGTTTCGTATAAATATGTGGTTGTAACTTTCGATTGCAATTGGGGTATTTAGTTTTAAAGTAAAATAAAATCCCGTAATATAAATAAGTACAATTATATACTCTTTCTTATATGAACAATGTTTGCATAGTTGTTTGGTTGATTGCAAAATTATCTCGAAAACGACTCCGGGCTTATGGGGTTAAAAATCAAAATAAAAGAATTGTACCAGCTGTTCATAATCAATCGGAAAAGTGTCAAAGTAATACCCCTTGCTTATAATTGTTGGCATGAAGTTTCCTAAGATCAATGACTAAAGCTATTGGATGAAGATTGTATTTATAGATTAGTCATATCGGAAATAGTTCAAAGGGGGCGAGCAAAGCTCACCCCAGATAGTTTCAATTTCATAACATCAGACTAAGCAATATTACAAAAAAAGAATAGATCGAATACAACATTTTAATTAAAAATTCAAAATCCCAAAATTTGAATAGCAATGGTTTTATATTTAATAATTATCTTTAAACTCACCGTTTCTTCATCTTCAACCGTCAAATCTACGATTGGTATATGTGAAGGATCCTTGCCAAACCCAAATACTTGGCGGAAAGGCGGCGGACTCTTAATGGGTAGTGCCGGACACTGGGAAAATACATTTTATTGATTAAATATTTGTATAAATAGCTCTCCTTTATCTCTAGATAAGGTTTAGATTTTAAGTTATAAAAATACTGTATTATTTATTACAAAACCTTTTCCAATCAGTTTTAAAGTAAAATAAATTTGCGCTTTTCCAATCAGCCCTAATAGCACACGTTGTTGACCCAACGATGGGGAATGGTAGGGATGGTTAGAAGTGGTTGGAGACGTTGGGCCAACCAACCAATCGTTGTTAACTCACGTTGGTAAATCCAACCATAGCAGACATAGGGCCATCAAAAGCTATGGTAGGCAAATCATACTACATTATTATTAATAATAGTAATGTATATATTATAGTATACCGTATTAACATCATATATTTTATTATTATAATTATATTAATTTGCTCATAATTTAGTTCATCATATTTCATAGCAAGAATAGATACATAAATCAAAAAAACCAAATTATATTGTCCCAACTTTTATTCTCTTATTACAGTGATTTTCGCAGATTAATTTATATAAAAATTAAAGGAAATATTGTCCATTGTCCTAGTCGTGTAGGTGTACGCTATTGGTAATTTTTATATCCTAGTCCTTCCATTCTCATACACAAGTCAGAGTGGCCGCGAGTGTTAAGGCGAGTGTACAGTAAATCAAAGGCCGTAGGTAAGACTCGACCAGGACACATTTTGCTATTCAAATCGTTTATAAAATTATTTACAAGTAGATTGATCATGGTCGAGAGGTTTTTCGAGCTGATTGTTATATATGTAGATTTTAATAACTTTAAAAGTATTATGATACACACCCATAAGGTCGGTTGTTGATTTGGTTCGGGCGGAGTCAGATGTTTTCTTTTTATAAAATGAACCTTCCTCATGTGTCTCCGCCACGAGTCTCGGTTTGGCAAAGCCTTGTCACATAGGGCACACAAATATTCCATGATCTGAAATATATACATTGGTATTTAAAACATAAATAATAATTATATACCCCCGTCACAGCAAACCTGCATACTCAGCGAATTTCCAATGCATAATATATGTCTTAATAACACACAAAGTTGCATACCTAATTACATAAAAATATATTCATAAACAGGCGATATATACAAATTATTCTCCATAAGAATAACATAGGGGATGAGTACGTAGGTTTGCTGCAAAAAGGCTCTATATTTCGGTGGATCTGAAGACAAAATCAAGGGGAAGACAAAAGGTTGTTTAGCGTGGCCACATTTTGAGTTCCCAGCTAATGAATGACTAAAAGTAAGGCATTATAATTAAGATGGATCAATCCTCTATGTTGTTTTTTCTGTCCTGTCTCTAGACTCTAGACCTAGGACAGATTGTTTTATGTCAGCCAGCAATATCAGCTGAGAAAACAAATTGGGTTTCAACCCTAGTATTTGACAAATTTTCAATGGAATTTTCTAATTTTTGCATCTTTTGAAAGTAAGTATATAATCCTTATACCTTTTAGAATATTATTAGCTATTAGAAACATAACTATACCGAATTCGTTTCTGATAAATATGTATTTTTTCAAACTTCCTCCTGCAACCATTTTGGGGTTATGTTTTGTTTACATAATTTCAAGATTTATTAAAAAATATTCTGACGACACACGAGTTATCAAAACATGTTTTTAAAACCAGAAACTATTTTAGTTTTAAAATACAAAAAGGGAATGTTTTTGTCTTTATTGCAAATATATTATTAGTGATAAACTACAAGTAGGTAGTGTGTACTTAACCTAAGTACAAATTCTTAAGACTAGTATGTTTATACTGCAAGTATATTTTTCACTTCAAACCGATGATTTTGATCTAACAATGATGTATTGAAATATTAAATTGAACATTATTTATTTCTTATAAAGTTATCAAACGGCTTTTTATCGATACATCATAGACCAAGGCTGAAGTAGGCTTGTGACATATTTTACAGTCATAAGGGCAAAATCCACTCTACAACCATTTTCTTCGGACTAAAAACGTCTTAAAACAATGTTTTTAGTAACATAATTAAGTTAATAATCAACTAAAAACATATAAACTTACATTTCAAGATATTCTGGCCAATTTTGTTATCATATCTATCTAGTCCACCTCATTGCGTGGCATAAGTGACCTATCTCAAGTTTAGGTTAGGTTATGTAAATAGGTGGACCTAACCTAACTTTTGTTGAAGTAGGCCAGTTTTGGCACGCGGTTAGGTTAGTTGAAAAAGTTGTTACATTCACTTAATGTATAAATTTATGTTGAAACATAAATAGACTAAAGCCATAATTATATGCTGTAACTTGTTACATGATCTTTTTGGGGTTTTCGGGTTGCGACTACTAAGCGATGGATGAGAGAAAAATTATACATAGGGGAGATTCGCTAAAACGAGTTTATTCAAATATCAATATAACTCAATGGGGTTAAGCCATATACCCTATAGGGTTTAGCGAATTTTCCCTCTAGGGAAGAAGCTATTAACCTAGGTCTCGTGGTAAGAATTGAACTTAAGGTAGATTACAAATACCCCCGTCGCAGCAAATCTGCATACTCAGTGAATTTCCAATGCAAAAAATATGTCTTAATACCACATAAAGCCGCATACCAAGTTTTATAAAAATATATTCACACATAAGCGATGTTAATTATTCTCCATAAGAATAACATTGGTAATGAGTACGTAGATTTGCTGAAACAAGGAACACAAACAATTGGTTTTTATGCAAATATAAATAGAATTTAACTAGGAGAAGCCACATACGAAGTTTCATCAATATTCAATCATAAATAAGTGCTTTATAACATTCTAGTTATTCTCCATAAGAATAACATGGGGGCTGAGAAAGCAGGTTTGCTGCAACAAGGAACAAAAATGGGTTTTTATATAATTATCAATATAACTCAACCAAGTGAAGCTAGATACCAAGTTTTATTAATTTATATTCATAATTAAGGGAGTCATTACAGTTTACTTATTCTCCATAAGAATAACATTGGACAACGTACTGTGTTTATCACTTTGAATATCTCTGCAACGGTTGGGCGTAGAATCACAATTTAAACACCAAAATGATTGTTTTGTGGAAATGAACAGATTGGTAAAAGCAAATGTGAAGTTTCATTAAAATAAACTGAGGAAAAGCCAACAACATTTTCCCATAAGATTAACATGGGAGATTTTGAGTTTGTTTTTTGGATTTTCTCCGCAACCACTTAACCTAGGTTAATAATTCAAAATACTATATTATTTGTTTTTTTAAACTCTATAACATGGTCGAAACCAAAATTAAGTTTTTTAAAATTTTTTGGGTGAAAAATACAAAAAACTGGTTTTTGGAAAATTTAAAACCCCCATAAACCCCCCTTCCCATGGTCCGATTTTTCTGGTTTTCGAACTTAAAGTCATGAATGTCATTTTACACGTTTGAGCCAAATTTCATCAAAATCGGACGTTTTTTACTCAAGTTATCGTGTTAACGGACACGTATATAGATATATATAAATTTGAACGAATAGTGTAACTTGAGTAAAAACGTCCAATTTCGATTAAATTTAGCTCAAGTGTGTAAAGTGATATTTTTGACTTTAAGTTCGAAAACCAGAAAAATCGGTCAATGGGAAGGGGTTTTTAATTTTCCAAAAATCAGTTTTTTTGAATTTTTTACCCAAATATTTTTGAAACACTTAATTTTAATTGGACCATGTTATACAGCTTAAAAAAATAAACAATATAGTACTTATTTTAAATTATTAACCTAGGTTAAGTGGTTGCGAAGAAAATCCAAAACAGCCGCTCATAAAATCTCCCATGTTAATCTTATAGGAAAGAGAGTTAATTTTATTGTAAACTTCACAATTGCTTTTATAAATCAGTTTAGCTCCTCAAAACGATCGTTTTGGTGTTTAAATTGTGATTCTACGCCGAACCGTTGCTGAGATATTCAATGTGCTAAACACAGTACGTTGTCTAATGTTATTCTTATGGAGAATAACTAAAATGTTATATGGCGCTTATTTATGATTGAATATTGATGTAACTTGGTATGTGGCTTCGCCTAATTATGTGAATATATTTTTATGAGACTTGGAATGCGGCTTTATGTGGTATTAAGACAAATATTTTGCATTTGAAATTCGCTGAGGACGCAGGTTTGCTACGACGGGGTAATTTGGATTTTCTTTGCAACCACCTAACCTAGGTTAATAATTCAAAATACCATATTATTTGTTTTTAGCGAATTTCCCCTATAGGGAAGAAGCTATTACCGTAGTCGGCATGGTAAGACCTAGGCCCGGGACCATGATAACTTTTCGTTTTGAGGTCCCCAGACCCCAAAAACACCATTCATTCGAAATTGTATATATAGATATATGTGTCCGTGGGTGCGATAACTCTCGTAAAAAAGGTCCGATTTTGATGAAATTTGGTACAAACGTGTAAAGCAGCATTTATGACTTTAAGTTCGAAAACCAGACGGATAGACCTATCCGAAGGGGTATTTTGGGGGGTTTTGTACCCCAAAAAATGGGTTTTTGAGTTTTTTACATACAATTTTTGAAAAAGTAAAATTTTATTTTTCCCATTGGAATCAGCTTAAAAAGACGCACAATTTATGTTTTAATCATTGCTCTACATCAATTGGTTACTGAGATATTGAAAGTGCTAAACACAGTACGTTGTCCAATGTTATTCTTATGGAGAATAATTAACGTGTTATCTCCTTTAATTATGAACATAAATTAATAGAACTCGGTATGTGGCTTTACCGAGTTGAGTTATAATGATATTTGTATAAAAGCCCAATTTTAGTGTTCCTTATTTCAGCAAACCTGCATACTCAGCCCCATGTTATTCTTATGGAGAATAATTAACGTGTTATCTCCTTTAATTATGAACATAAATTAATAGAACTCGGTATGTGGCTTTACCGAGTTGAGTTATAATGATATTTGTATAAAAGCCCAATTTTAGTGTTCCTTATTTCAGCTAACCTGCATACTCAGCCGCCATGTTATTCTTATAGAGAATAATTAAAATGTCATAAATCGTTTATTTATGAATGTATATTGATGAAACTTGGTATGTGGTATTAAGATAAATTAATATGCATTGGAAATTCGCTGAGTATGCAGGTTTGCTGCTACGGGTATATTTTAAAGCTCTATAACATGGTCAAAACCAAAATTAAGTTTTTAAAAATTTTAGGGTGAAACATGAAAAAAACTGATTTTTTGAAAATTTAAACCCCATAAAACCCCCAAGGTCCGACCTCTTTAGAGATACATGTAAAACTCCAATGAGTTTGTAAATAAAATAATCCCCTTAAAACTAATTTTGCGAGTCAAGATTGACGAGTATTATACCACTGTTTCGAAGCTAAAGCTATGTAAATAATTTCATTAAACAAATATTTGATGAATGTCAATAATATTTAGCCTTCAATTAAATATATTTATGGATTGTTTTTACTTTAAAAGTTTAAACATATTTTCTCCAAACTACATATATAAATGTAAACAACTGAACTTACCTCACAGTGCAGCCTAGAATGCAATGCATGAACCGCCGAGATTGCAACTCATTAAATGCAGCTGCACTCGACCAAAAAACTAGGTTAGATAACGCGTTTTTTCGTAATCAACTCATTATTTGCAGCTGCACTCGACCAAAAAACTAGGTTAGATAACGCGTTTTTTCGTAATCAACTCAAGATTGCAACTCATTAAATGCAGTTGCACTCGACCGCAATTATAAGCCTCTCTCTCTCACTTTAACTATCTTGTGAACCTTCGAGATTGCAACCGACTCACTCATTAACCCTACGGGCGACCATTAAGGTCCAAAATTTTCCAATGCTAAAAAGTAATTTATAATTAACTCAAAAGTGGACAAGTTATATATACCATTTGAAAGATGACATTCTGAACTTTCATTTTAGCGAATTTCCCCTATAGGGAAGAAGCTATTACCGTAGTCGGCATGGTAAGACCTAGGCCCGGGACCATGATAACTTTTCGTTTTGAGGTCCCCAGACACCAAAAACACCATTCGTTTGAAACTGTATATATATATGTCCGTGAGCACGATAACTCTCGTAAAAATTATCCGATTTTGATGAAATTTGGTATAAACGTGTAAAGCAACATTTATGACTTTAAGTTCGAAAACCAGCCAGATCGCTCTATCCGAAGGGTATTTTTTGGGGGGGTTTGTACCCCAAAAATGGGTTTTTCGAATTTTTTACATATAATTTTGGAAATAGTCAAATTTTATTTTTTCCCATTGGATTCAGCTTAAAAAACACACAATTTGGTATTTTGATCATTTCTCTACGTCAATTGGTTACCGAGATATTGAAAGTGCTAAACACAGTACGTTGTCTAATGTTATTCTTATGGAGAAAAATAAAAATTTTATATCTCGCTTATTTATGAACGTATACTGACGAAACTTGGTATACGGCTTCATCTGGTTGTGGACCATTGATATTTGCTCAAAAAAAACAATTTTTTACCCAAGGCTCCCGTAGCAGCAAACCTGCGTACTCAGCCCCATGTTATTCTTATGGAGAATAAGTAACGTGTTATCTGCCTTCATTATGAAAATAAATTAATGAAATTTGGTGTGTGGCTTTACCTACATGAGTTATATTGATATTTGTATAAAAGCCCAATTTTGTGTTCCTTACTTCAGCAAACCTGCATACTCACCTGCCATGTTATTATTATGGAGAATAATTAAAATGTCATAAATCGTTTATTTATGAATGTATATTGATGAAACTTGGTATGTGGCTTTATGTAGTATTAAGATACATTTATATGCATTGGAAATTCACTGAGTACGCAGGTTTGCTGCTAAGGGGGTATTATTTTTATATAAATGAACCATATAGCAGTTGTATAAGAAATCCAACTGCTCCAATTCGAACTAATCGTTTTCCATTTTGAAAATATCAAGCTCCACGACTGATCATTAGTTCATTTTGTTTATTAATAATAAAACACCTTAGTGATATTTCCATAAGAAAATAATTGTGTCTTTGAAGTCCAGCGGGGGCGTTGAATTGACTGTTTCATAAAATGAGACTGATATGTATAATCCACATACGATTTTAAAATTTGATGTTACTAAAATGAAGTCGAAATGATGGATATTTGAGATCAAAATGACTAATTGGTAAGATTAAAAGAGACCGATTTTTTTTAATTAATCTGTTAGAGAAGCTGAAATAACTGTTTATATCAACACTCCGTATTTCTTAAATGAGATTGATTTAATGGTTTCGCGTACAAAGAAAAGAGTTTGAAATGATATTGTTTTTTTTCTAAATAATGTGCGAGAGATTGATTTAATTATTTGTATCACATTTCTTGAAAATGAAAATTCCAAATAGAGTTTGAATTGCGTCTAAATGAGATTCATTTGACTATCTCACAAATAAAATATAGAGACTGAATTAATAAACTTCATGTGGTAAGTTCTAACAGGAAAGTATACGAGATCGAATTGGTTATCCTACGTCTATATATATATATATATATATATATATATATATATATATGTGTGTGTGTCCAAGAATGCGATAACTTGAGTAAAAAACGTCCGATTTTGATGAAATTTGCCTCAATTGTGTAAAGTGACATTTATGACTTTAAGTTCGAAAACCAGAAAAATCGGACCATGGGAAAGGTGGGTTTATGGGGGTTTTAAATTTTCCAAAAATCAGTTTTTTGCATTTTTCACCCTAAAATTTTTAAAACACTTAATTTTGGTTTTGACCATGTTATAGAGCTTTAAAAAACAAATAATATAGTATTTGGAATTATTAACCTAGGTTAAGTGGTTGTGGGAAAAATCCAAAAAACCTTCTCGTAAAATCTCCCATGTTAATCTTATGGGAAAAATGTTTTTGGCTTTTCCTCAGTTAATTTTACTTTAATCTTAACATTTGCTTTTACGAATCACTTCAGCTCCACAAAACAATCATTTTGGTGTTTAAATTGTGATTCTACGTCAAACCGTTGCAGAGATATTCAAAGTGCTAAACACAGTACGTTGTCCAATGTTATCCTTATGGAGAATAAATAAAATGTGATATCTTGATTATTTATGAATGTATATTGATGAAACTTGGTATGTGGCTTCATGTTGTACTGGTATATTGATATTTGCACAAAAAATAAATTTGTTGTTGATTGTCCCCGTAGTAGCTAACCTGCATACTCAGCCCTAATGTTATTCTTAAGGAGAATATGTAAAGTTTTATATCTCCCTTAATTATGAACATAAATTAATAAAACTTGGTAATGTAGCTTCACCTGGTTCAGTTATATTGATAATTGCATAAAAACTCATTTATCTTCCTATTTGCAGCAAACCTGCATACTCAGTTCTAATGTTATTCTTAGGGAGAATAAATAAAATGTTATATATCACTTATTTATAAATGTACTTTTGTGAAACTTGGTAAGTGGCTTTATGTAGGAGTGAGAAACATATAAATGCATTGGAAATTCGCTGAGTACGCAGGTTTGCTGCGACGGGGGTATTTGTGCTAATATCAATATAACTCATCTAGGTGAAGTCATATATCAGTTTTTATTCATTTATGTTCATAATTAGGGGAGACATAGCATTTAATTATTATCCATAAGAATAACATGGGGCTGAGTACACAGGTTTGCTGCTACAGGAGCCTTTGGAAAAAAATGGTTTTTTTGAGCAAATATCAATGGACCACAACCAGATGAAGCCGTATACCAACTTTTGTCAGTATAAGTTAATAAATAAGCGAGATATAAATTTTTTATTTTCCTCCGTAAGAATAACATTAGACAACGTACTGTGTTTAGCACTTTCAATATCTTGGTAACCAATTGACGTAGAGGAATGATCAAAATACCAAATTGTGTGTTTTTTAACCTGAATCAAATAGTAAAAACTAAAATTTGACTATTTCCAAAATTATATGTAAAAAATTCAAAAACCCATTTTTGGGGTACGAAACCCCCCCAAAATACCCCTTCGGATAGAGCGATCTGGCTGGTTTTCGAACTTAAAAGTCATAAATGTTGCTTTACATATTCATACCAAATTTCATCAAAATCGGATAATTTTTACGAGAGTTAACGTGCTCACGGACATATATATATACTAGCAGTTTCCCGGCGCGCGTTGATGCGCCCAAATTAAGTTGTTTACTAATTACAGCTGTTAATTTTGTAAACACTAAATTTCTAAAACCTGACACTGCACCCTTGTATTCCCTCTGGGTCGGAGCCCTTTGGACAGATTTGCATCAAACTTCACAAAAACCATCCTTGAATAATGCTTAATAATGCCTGAAAGTTTCATTACAATCTGTCGAGCGGTTTCGGAGTCCATAGGCTACATACATATATACATACATACTTCCTCTTTTATATATTTAGATATATATATACAGTTTCGAACGAATGATGTTTTTGGGGTCTGGGGACCTCAAAACGAAAAGTTATCATGGTCCCGGGCCTAGGTATTACCATGCCGACTACGGTAATAGCTTCTTCCCTATAGGGGAAATTCGCTAAAAGCTATGTCTACTTTTATATATTAATACGCTAAGCCGATATTTGTTAAGAGAACTCCTCCGTTATTTCTGAACCGATTTTAATGATTGAGGTGCCAAAATATTTGTCCTGATTTGTAGTTGTGCATAAAGGTTTTATTTTTTGATATTTTTATCTTAAGGGCATGGGCCGCCCTCAAAGTTTGTTTTTTCTTTCTTGCCCGCCAGATTAACATGGGGAATAATTTGATTTGAATTGCAGCTGTTAATTCATTATGGACAGGTTATTAGAAATACCATATGTTACAAGGTAATTAATATATTTATTATCTATTTAAATAAAACAAATCTTTTTTTACATCGCTTTGAAAACTGAAATGTTATATGCAACGGAGGTATTAAAATTGTTGTTAAAATGTGTTTATCCGTCTGTCTGTTTATAAACTACACAACACAGTATGTGGCTGCCAACGCGTTTCACAAAACAAAACTACTGAATTAAATAAAATATTTAGCCTATTTTTTATCAAGGAGGATACCTTTGGGCTGTTTAAAATCATAGAACGTCATTAGAGTTATGCCTCTATGTTTGGCATTGCGACAAAGTTGATCTTAAGGGTACAGGATACTCAATATTTCACTACAAAATGCACCATATTTGTTCTAATGAGCATTTAGTCAGCCAATTATATTTTATCACAGAAAAGAGGAAACGTGTCTGCTTTACTACTCTACAGAGGTATACTGAAGCATATTAAACAAATGCATGGCAATGAATCATTGGGTACGTAACATATAAGCCATTGCAACATGATATTTAAAGCTAAGTTTGTCTAGATAGTCATGTCATTGTGATTATAATACTGAATATTTTATATGTTTTTAAGTCCTTCATCAATAAGTCCAACAAACTAAGGAGTTATTGAGCAGATATTTGGAACAAGATGTTTCCATCCAAAAAAAAAAAAAAAAAAAAAAAAAAAAAAACAGTTATGGGCTTATTCCCGTTTTAATGGGGCTCGGCCTTAAACGACCTTTAACATTTCCGTGTTAATTATGTATTTACTAGACCAATTGAGCCAATATTTGGTAGAAAGACAGCAGGCAATGCACTATAATCAGAATGAGGCCTATTATTTCCATCACGTACTTCACGTATTATTATCATCACTGACATTAGTAGTTAACTGGACTGATTGAGTATACATTTTGTTTGGAGGATGATTAATAAAAAAGGAAAAAAAAAATTGCGTATACTCCTGCTCCAAAAATACTTTAGTTTAGGGCTCTCCAAATGTTAGAACTATCAAATATATTGGTTAATAAATGTGATCTAATCAGGCCTTATCCATGGACAAATATAGAATAGTGTAGAAAGATATTAAATAAATGGGATCAGGAAACTGACACATACTTTCTCCCTTTCAGCCTAACTTTAATGAATAAATTACTTTTTATTTACTAAATATAGAATAAATACCCCCGTAGCAGCAAACCTGCGTACTCAGCGAATTTCCAATGCATATATATGTATCTTAAAACCACATAAAGGCACATACCAAGTTTCATCAGTATACATTCATAAATAAACGATTTATGACATTTTAATTATTCTCCATAAGAATAACATGGCAGCTGAGTATGCAGGTTTGCTGAAGCAAGGAAGACAACAAATTGGGTTTTATACAAATATCAATATAACTCATGTAGGTAAAGCCACATACCAAATTTAATTAATTTATTTTCATAATGAAGGCAGATAACACGTTACTTATTCTCCATAAGAATAACATGGGGCTGAGTATGCAGGTTTGCTGCTACGGGAGCCTTGGGTAAAAAATTGTTTTTTTGAGCAAATATCAATGGTCCACAACTAGATGAAGCCGTATACCAAGTTTCGTCAGTATAAGTTCATAAATAAGCGAGATATAAAATTTTTATTTTCCTCCATAAGAATAACATTAGACAACGTACTGTGTTTAGCACTTTCAATATCTCGGTAACCAATTGACGTAGAGAAATGATCAAAATACCAAATTGTTTGTTTTTTTAAGCTGAATCAAATGGGAAAAAATAAAATTTGACTATTTCCAAAATTATATGTAAAAAATTCGAAAAACCCATTTTTGGGGTACAAAACCCCCCCAAAATACCCCTTCGGATAGAGCGATCTGGCTGGTTTTCGAACTTAAAGTCATAAATGTTGCTTTACACGTTTATACCAAATTTCATCAAAATCGGATAATTTTTACGAGAGTTATCGTGCTCACGGACACATATATATATATATATATATATACAGTTTCGAACGAATGGTGTTTTTGGGGTCTGGGGACCTCAAAACGAAAAGTTATCATGGTCCCGGGCCTAGGTCTTACCATGCCGACTACGGTAATAGCTTCTTCCCTATAGGGGAAATTCGCTAAAAGCACAGTTGAATGTCCAGAAAATCTTGTAAACAAGTTGTTTTCAAAAACATCCACCCAAATCCCTGTTTTGGAGGCACTACAGAATCCATTGCTACACACGTGGTTTTAAGAGAGGAAATGCCCCTATTCCCCTCCCAGGGTTATTAAGGGGCAACATATTTTGAATTTCCTCTGTTGGTCAATGATAACTTGACAAGCATTTCAAGTTTGAACGAAATTGATCAGTAAATAAGAGAGAAATAGTAATTTTTGTATTCCCTATAAGAATAACATTGGACAACCTACTGCGTTTACCGCAAAATGAAAATTTAAATTTTCTCCGCAACCAGTAACCGTAGATTGGTAATTAAAGATACTAAATTATTTAGTTTTTTGTGCTCTTTTTAGTGGTGAATAGTAATAGTATTTATATTTTTTTTTATCCAAAAACTGAATTTTTGATATTTTAAGTCTTGCAATTTATACAGAATTTTTAGAGAAATGCGAGTAGTGTCATTTTGTTGGGAAACTAAAGTTCTACAAACGACTAAAGTTTAATCAAAATTGTTAGAGCAGTTTTTGAGAAATCTTGATTTATCATGTTTTTTGAAGGTTTTTGGGGGATAATTACCCTTAAAAATCAAAAACTCCAAAAAATGAAAAAACACCTGGAGATATCGTGGATTAGTACCTACATACCAAATTTCATAAAAATCGGACCATTGTTTAGGGCTCTAGCTCTGTACTCATCCATTCAGACAGACAGACACACACAGACATCACGTAAAAATAACTTTTTTGGGTTCAGGGAGCAACAAAACAAATATTTCCACTAACAACTCAAATACAAAAATTTTGACGAAAAAAATACTTTCTCCATATCCTATGTATAGGGGGAGAAAGTAACTAACATTGGTGTTATATGGTTAAGATTTGTAAATAAAAACAAAAGAATCATAACAGATGTTCAAAAGTAACCATTCAAATGTAAACATATATTGAATGGATTAGTCTGGATTAAATCACTTGGTGAAGTATCATGTGATTTTTGTCATACCATTAATAATTACTATTACAGTACAACAAAAATCACATGATACTTCACCAAAAGTGATTTTTTTTTTTTTTTTGTCTTTCATTCTTTATTTGCAACTGTAAAATTACATACAACGAGCAAATGTGCTAATAATTATTCTAACAAAACATGAACAAATAATATTAAAAAGTAGGCTCAGTAGTCTTCCTTTTTTGAACTGGTTTTCAAAGGTTTCTTCTGACACGTATTGTTTTGTTTTGCTCTTCTGTGCCTACAGTCATCTTAGAAGATCTCGGCTCCAGTTTCTTTTTAATCTTCTCTGAAGGATGCCAGGAAGTGTCGGTGTGTGGAGTTCTTGAATCAAAGGATTTGAGTGACCATCAAGTTTGTTGAAGAATAGTTGATAGCATTCTTTTGCTGTTTCGTGAACAAATTTCAATTTAAAGTCTGTATGAAGTGTCTTGTTACTTACATAGTAGGGAACACCAGAAATTAAGCGAAGCATTTTAGATTGAAAGGTTTGAATTTTCTTTAAGTGACAAAATTTTGCTGAACCAAAAATTTGAATACCATAAGCCCATATTGGTTTTAGAAGAGTTTTGTACAATAGTAATTTTGATGTAGTAGGTAATTTTGAATTGAAATTGAGTAGTCGATAAAGTTGCTTAGCTCTTGATTTGAGAGCAGTTATCTTTTTTGTTACGTGTGTCTTCCATGTTAATCGCTTGTCTAGATGGAGACCAAGATAACGTGTTTCGTTACTTTGAGGGATTCTGTTGTTGTCAATGTGTACAGGAGGGCATACACCTTTCCTTAGTGTGAATGTGACATGTGACGACTTTGTTGCATTAACTTTTATTCTCCAATTTTTTAACCAATTACTTAGGACGTTAATGTGATTTTGGAGATTGTTACTAGCTTCAATGGGGTCTTCTGATGAACTTAGAATGGCAGTGTCATCAGCAAATGTGGCGATCTTTGTATTTCCAGTTTCAGGGAGATCAGCTGTGTAGATACTGTAAAGAAGAGGAGATAATAAGGAGCCCTGAGGAACACCGGCTAATATTGGCTTGTAATCTGAGAAATCTGACCCTTGTTTCACCATAAAAAATCTATCTTCTAAATAAGAACGGAGAATCAAATAGTAAGTGGGTGGAAGAATTCTTAATTTTGATAGTAGACCAGGATACCACACCTTATCGAAGGCGGCACTTATGTCTAGAAAAACAGCACTCGTATATTTGTTGCTTTCAAGTCCAGACGCAATTGTATCGACCACTCTATGAAGTTGCTGCACTGTAGAATGCAGAGATCTAAACCCGAATTGGTGATTTGGCAATCCATTACAATCCTCAATTGCAGATTGTAAACGTGTTAAGAGGATTCTTTCGAACAATTTTGAAACAACAGGGAGTAAGCTAATAGGTCTGTATGATGAGACTTGGTCTGCTGGTTTCTCCGGTTTTTGGATTAGAATTATTTGGGATAGTTTCCATTGAATGGGGTAATGAGTTGTCCGTAATATTGCATTAAATATTTGTGTCAGTAAGATGATACAGGGACCGGGTAATTCACGTAAAATTTCACTTGTGATTAAATCATATCCAGGTGATTTTCTTGGGGGTAGTTTAAAAATGGCCCGTTTGACATCATTTGCTGTAATTCGAGAAGGTGGTAAGGACATGGGCAAGGGAATTTCAATAGATGTTTCTACTTCGGTGGAGAATCTTCGATTGTGTTCTTCGTGGGGACTAAAAACACCAGAAAGGTGTTCAGCAAAGAGATCTGCTTTTTCTTTGTCTGATTTTGCCCATGAATTGTCCGGTCGCCTGATTGGGGAAGATGTAGAAGTGTAATGTAGAATTTTCTTCGTTGTCTTCCATAAGGAGCCATCTGAAGGGGAAAGATTACCTAGTTTATTTTCGAATGTAGAAGTTTTGAATTCCCTAATTGCTTGTTTCAATTGATTTGTGCAGCGGTTGAGGGCGGTTTTATCATATGGAAGTCTACTTTGGTGCCATTTCCTTCTAGCTGTTCGTTTTAGTCTTATCAGCTCACATATATATTGGGGGTAGCAAGGACCAGATCGTTTCTTAGGAGGTTTCGGAGTTGACGAACTCCAGGCGGCTTGTTGGATGGACTTGGTTAAGTGGTCTACTGCTACTTCCACATCCCCGCCAGTTTTCAGTGGGAGGTTTATGTTTACTGTGGACATAAGTGTGTTTCGAAATAGCTCCCAGTTCATTATCCCATTTGTTAGAGATAGTTTTTCAATTTTTTCTAGAGGGGCGCATGAAATTGTTAACAAAATTTGAGAGTGGTCAAAAGGAGAGTTGTCAAGGCAGTTGAGGGATTTATGAAATTGGCTTACACCCTTTGAAATGAAAAAATCAAGTAGATCAGGTGCTTTATTTACAGCTGTTGGCCAATAAGTAGGTGTGCCAGGTGAATGATAGTTCAGGTTGTTAGAAACGACAGAATGAAGCAGTTGGCGGCCTCTCGGGTTATTTAACCTTGAACCCCATTGTACATGTTTGGCGTTATAGTCTCCCCCACAGATGAAATGAGAACCTAGGTTTGAAAATAGTTCTGTAAAATCATTCGAATTTATTGCAAATCTAGGGGGGCAGTAAACAGCCGAAAAGGTTATTTCAATGTTATTAAAAACTACGGTTGATGCTGCTGACTGAAGGAAATTTGTTGGATTGATGGATGGGTGAACAAAGTGTTTGAGATTGTTTCGGACAATAACCGCTGTACCGCCATATGCCCGATTGTCAGGGCGATCAGCTCTGTATATGTTGTAACCTGGAATGTAAAATCTAGAGTTTGTAGTAAAATGAGTTTCACTTATTAAAGCGACGTCTATACGTTTCTCATGTAAAAGTAACTCTAGTTCTTGTGCGTGTTGGTATAAACCATTTGCATTCCACAGCAGGACTGTAAGAAAAATATTTGATAGGTTATTTGTCATTTTTGGTGATAAGAGCTTGCATAAGTTGAGTCATCATGGTTAGTAATGGTGAAAAAAGGGCTTTGAATTCTGTAAGTATTGACGTTAATTTTGTTACAATGTCAGTTTGATTGGAAGTGTTGTGAATAGTGGTTTGAAGTCGTTTGGCGTAGTTATGTTCTTCATTTGAGTGTAAAGCATTGGGAGTAAGTGCTCGTTGGTCGTTTGAGTTTGATGGAAAGGCGTGTGATTTTGGTTTCGGAAGTTGAGGAAATGATGAGGGTGATAGATCAGGAGTCGGGTGGGGGTGGCGAGAAGGGGTTTCTTCTTTTGATAACGTAGATTTGGATGAGCGTCTGTTCTGTAGTTCCCTGTGAACTGAACAACCCCTATAGTTAGCAGGGTGGTTATCGCCACAAAGTGCACAGGTTGCGGGTGTGTTATTGGGTTTCGTACAAGTTGCAGATTCGTGATCCTTAGCGCACTTGACACATTTAGGGGTTCGATTGCAATATTTCTTTGAATGTCCCAATTGTTGGCAGCGCATGCATTGCACTACAAGTCGTTTTGGTCTAGGTTCTTCGATTTGGATCTTTGAGTGAAGGAGAGTAGAAAGGTCGAAAATGTGGTCATTTGATTGGGATTGGTCAAGATCGACAAAAAACAATGGAAGGCGAGTTTTGTCCTTAGACCAGACATTAGTTACATTTTGAACATTAAATCCTTTGGATGATAATTCTTTTTGATTGTTTCAGGCTCAATGGAGCTATGAAGACCACGAATAACTACACGAAAGACTTTGTCTTCTGGAAGTTGAAAAGTGTGGAATTCGGCCTTGTTTTCGCGAAGGAAATGAACAATTTTCCTGTAGGCGTCAGGAGATAATGGGTGTATGGTAATGCTCTTTAAAGACGAAGAGCAGTTGAACTGGTCACTGCCAACTAATTGGGACAATAGTTTACAAAGCTCCATGTAATTTACATGGGTTTTGAGTATTATTGGGGGAACTTTTTGTTTTTTTGTTTGATCGCTATCGGTGTTAGAAAGAGGTTGGAACCTGTTTGAAACGAGCACTGGTTGGACTGAGTTTGTTTTCGATACATTGTTATTAACTATCTTATTGGGCCTAGAGCTAGATGAAGAGTTATTACTATTGCTTCTTTTCCTATGGGATACAACATTAGTCCAAGTATCCAAGTATACAAGTATACAAGTATCCATTGTATCCAAGGCACTTGGCTCGTGGGAGTGTTCCATGTGTATAGAGTTTTCTATAGTAGTAGTTTGTGTTGTCTTTGTTGCCATGACAACGGTGCAAGGCAAGATTTAACAACGGTACAAAAGTCAAAACTTAAGTAAAAATAAAATGAATAGTCCAAAATAAATATTTACCAAACGTTCTGGATTTCTAAAACTACATTTTAAACTGATTAATCACACCAAACAAAGTAAATAACACGAATATTTAAAAAAAATATCACTAGCAAAAATGACAACAAACTTTGCTGCCAAATCACAACAGCTGTCCTAAAAGTGATTTAATCCAGACTAATCCATTCAATATATGTTTACATTTGAATGGTTACTTTTGAACATCTGTTATGATTCTTTTGTTTTTATTTACAAATCTTAACCATAACACCAATGTTAGTTACTATCTCCCCCTATACATAGTATAAGGAGAAAGTATTTTTTTCGTCAAAATTTTCGTATTTGAGTTGTTAGTGGAAATATTTGTTTACTAATTAGAATAAATATATGACAACTTTAAATATACATCAGTACCTGGGGGCCGAGCTTTGCTCCGGAGAAGGCCAGACAGTTAGTTTAGATTACTTGGAGTAATATTTCTCCACTTCCCCCTACTGATAATCAGATTTGTATAACTCATTTGTCTCTTTTCTACATTTTTAAGGTCAGGTGTCACCTCTCTCTCTCTGTCTCCAAACGAAACACAAAGTCTCACATTTTTATTTTGGATTTAAATACAAAATTTTCACTGATCACAACATGAACTCTTTAATTGAACATTTCTATTATAATGGTAGACCAGATGGAATTCACTTAAACAGAAAAGCCTTCATCACAATCATGGACAGTATTCAGGATAAAATTACATGTGTAGTGCAGTGCATCAAACTGGAATCTTGTGTAGCTCTGAACAGTTAGTTTCACCAAGTGTTAGGGATGAGTCTGTGACTGAAGTGGAACTTACAGGGAATGTTGCCGTAAGAGTCCACCATCTCTCTCACTAATGATGCTATACTGTTATATTTATCTTTATAAGTATTGTTACCATTAACTTTAGTAATTTTTAATTTTTGTGTAAAGTTTTTTTTCTCTCTCTCTCTTTATCCCAAGTTAGGTTGGACAAAAATTAAAAATTCTTTTGGAGGGGGGGAAAATTGTTACAAGTTCAAACTCAAACTTGCCGCCAGTAGTACACCCTATGAATGAGTCTTAACATGGGTTTCTTATGAGAAAACGTGTAGCCAACCTAAAAGGATTGCAAAACAAAAAACATGACCTACATACCAGTGGTACCAACCGTAGTTATATATATAAAGATGTATAATAAGGTAGTTATATATATAATGATGTATAATAAGGTTTTATATATATAACAAGGTAGTTATGTCACGCTACCAACCCAAGACACAAAATACCTGCAACATACTACTTAGTTATATGTATAAACATATATATATATACCGCTTCCACTGCTTCTCTCCTTCTTCTTCTTCTCTTTTTTGAGTCTGATTATCCTAAAATCGCTAATATCTCGAAAACGGTAAGTCCTAGATCGATTCTGATAACAGATTTCGCCTACTACGTAGTGTAGGCGCGCGCGAGGGACACCTACCCAAATGAAAAATATTAACCTAAATGTTGCGGGTTGCATCTAAAAAATTGAAGGGGCAAAATTTCAAAATTAAATATCATGAGAACGGCCCGACCGATTTTGATGAAACTTGGTATGTATGTACCTGTTAACCTCCGCTATGATTTACAAAAACCTAAACTCCGTACTGCGGGACAGTATCTGAAAATCGAAGGAGCCATAATTTAAAAATCAATATCTTAGAACCGCTGGACCTATTGTAATTAAACTTGGTATGTGGGTACTTGTTAACATTCTCTAACTTTCACTTTTGCTGGAGGGTAGGAAAGGGTTGTTTAGGGGATGATGGAGGGTGTAAAACTTTAAAATGTAATATTTTGAGAATGGCTTGGCTGATTCTCATGAAACTTGGTATGTATGTACTTGTGAACCCCCACTACATCTTAACAAAACCTAAACTCTGTACTGCAGGTAAGCATCAAAACAATTGCAGGAGCTATACTATAAAATGTAATTTATCGAGAACGCCAGGGCCGATTTACATAAAACTTGTTATGTATGTACTTGTCTACCAGCTAAATTTAAAAAAAAAACTTACACCCTGTACTGCGGGCAAGTATCAAAAAAAGAAGGAGCTATACTTTGAAATATAATTTATTGAGAACGGCAGGGCCGATTCGTATGAAACTTGGCTGGTATGTACTTGTTAACCTCCGATACGTCTTAAGAAAACCTAAACCCTGTACTGCGGGCAAGTATCATAACAATGTAAGGAATATTTTTAAAAACCTTAAATCCCACAGCATGATTGGGGGGGGTCGCGGTGGTCTAGTGGTTAGCGTCTTGGACTACGGTTCAAGGGTCCTGGGTTCGATACCCTTCCTAGCTTTACATTCTTCATCAAACGTGTTGTACATCTCTGGACGTACTCTCCCTTTACCTACTGGGACGTTAATCCTCGTAACATAAATTTTAAATGTGTCACTAGCAATAGTACTGCCTCGAGGAACGGACATTGTTCAAGAAGCAAGGCTCTAAATCTGACAAATGCCTGGGTTAAAATCTTGCAGAGAACATCGTCAGGAACATAGCAGGATCCAGGCTAAGTAAGGCAAACTCCCACAGGGGAATCTTTTAAAACTACAAACTAACACGTAATAGAACAAAGAAAAATACAAGTCATAATCAGTCACAATAAATCCGTCACTCTATCAACTGTGTCTTGAACATATATATGTAGTGCACCTCCAAACAAACATCAACTTTTAAGTGTTGTAAGTGATCCCAAACCTATGGTGAAATACTTGGTCGAAGAACACCAGAGCAAGTGCACTATACTGGGCCACAACGCCTATATGACTTCATTTAGAGGTGTTTACTGTTCATATTGTATAAAGTTAACTATAGATACCCTGCCAAATACGTTTTTCCTCTGGGATCTGAGAGGGTACCTGAGAAAAACCCCGTTTAATCCGGTTTTACACTGCAACACTTGCGGGATCATTGCAACATCATCTTGGAGAGATTGTCGCTGTCAAGGCAAGATATTTATTTATCTTATTAGTTCAAGTTTTTTACCTCCCCTAGGGAATCATTTACCTTTGTCGGAGACTTCTAAAAGTGTTAAGCTTCCGCTGGACAGTATCGCTTGGGAGGTAAGACAACATACCTCACCAAAGCCAAAACATCCTATACCAAAGTCACCATATCCTAAGACCCCACCCAAATACCATACAATAACATAACATACCAAACCAATACACCATCATACCATACCATACCCTACCCTACCATACCTCCCAATACCCACACCATACCAAACCATCAAATCCCATACCATACCCTACCCTACCATACCTCACCAAATAAAATGAAATTAAACATAATAAGGAAAGTTGTATAAGGCCAAAAACCTGAAGACGGTGGATTTTTAGAGTTAGAATTACTGGGGAGAGACGATTGGTCAATCACCAACTCCCTCCAACACACAAACTCTGCTCAACCCGAACCAGTCAAGCTCACTTCATGATGAACACTCCGCTTAGCCTAACTAAACTTTTTTACTTGACAACATTGTACAAATAAATGCCCCTTACCTTATCCAACACAATATTATATTTTAGCACAGAAAAAACTGCAATTCAGCACTACAGTCCATATTACCGTTGGGAAGGAAGGAGGTATTTCGAAGAGTGCATTACGGTAAGTAAATGAGATTATAAAAGACAGATATATTATTCATTAATATTGTTATTAATATTGTTCTTTTTTCATTGTAACTAAAACTGCTATTATTAGCGTTTCCATATTTTATATTCTAAAATCCCAGCAATGTATTTTGCTTTAAACCACGGATTGTTTACAATTCTGTTCTTGTTTGACAGAGATAGCACCCTCAAGCTCTCGAGGCAAACGTGTGGTAGCAGTTTAAAGTCCCGCTCGGGTATTCTACCAGCCAGCCGATTCAACCACTCATATATTGCAACTGCCAGAGGGCTTTAGCAGGAGGATTGTTGAACAGCTGCACTTGTGTGAGTACATTTAAATTTCTCGGTCAAAATATTCCGAAGTCCGTTAAATTGTTTGCCAGGGCCGTGGTGTATTTTGACGGTGTAATAACTTGACCAATTTTATCCAAGTCCGCTGATAACTGCCCCGGGGACCATGATGTACTTGGCCTGGAACGTTTTAAATTCTTCGGGCAGATACTTCCAAGTCAAACGTTTCCCTGCGGCCAGTGTTCCAGCCTAGATCCATCGAGTCTCCACCGTCTAGGACCCCGGGCACTCCGTGACACAGTATTCATGTATAACCACGCAAGTCAGAAAAACACTAATACATAAACTACGCAAGTGAAAGCAGAACTACAAGTTACCGAAAGTCAGAAAACAACTCTAATGAAGGTAGCAAACACTACTCTAACCAAAACTGCATTAAAGAAAAGTGAGATTACTGTTAAGCAGCACATACAAATACAACACTACTCTTGACACAAGGATGTGAGGTTAGGAAAGTGAGGTTATGTTAGTCAATACATACAAACAACTGCTCTAACCAAAACTGCATAAAAGAACAAGAATAGAAAGTGAGGTTGCTGAGGTGAATTTACTGTACAAAAGAACCAGGGCAAAAAATCAGGTTACTGGAGGTTATGTCAGCCAACACAACACTACCCTAGCCACAAGGAAGTGAGGGTTTGTTTACTTTATTTACTGTAAACGACCAAATCAAACAATTAAATACAAACGTAACACTACTCTAGCCAAGTCAGACAGTGATACTGTTTAGAAACCTCAAGATACTATTAACAGTAGCTTAAAGGAGAGAAAAGTCTTGTAAACACTACGACTAAGCAAAAATGGACAGGCAAGAAAACTTACACTTTACCCCCACTATTTGCTATTATCTCCCGCGCTTTCTCTCTCTCTCTTTGCTCCCTGCTCCCGTTGCGATCGGATGTGTTTATGCATTGCTCCGTTCATTGCTATAGCACTTGACGTTACTTGTTATTATAGTAATTATTTTATTCGCTTCACCATGCAGAGAAAATTAACTGTCAGCTCTTGTGAGACAGAGGAGAAGTGGAAAAAAGGTGTGGGTTGGATCTTTATAAACCTATTATGTAACGGAAGGCCTGTTCGTAAGATAAAGTTTGAAGGGAAACCGTTAAAGTTGGAAGTGAAATCAAACGAAAATTTTGACAGAATAGAGGTTGAATTTTTGAGCGGGAAGGCGATGCTAAATAGCGGATTCTCTAAAGAAAAGATTATGAAAAAAGTAGCTAAATTCTCCAAGTACGATGAATTAGATGTTAACATTTACTTTGACAGCGGTGATAAAGAACTGAGG
Organism: Allygus modestus; assembly: GCA_963675035.1. Classification (NCBI taxonomy): domain Eukaryota; kingdom Metazoa; phylum Arthropoda; class Insecta; order Hemiptera; family Cicadellidae; genus Allygus; species Allygus modestus. The sequence goes on from OY776115.1 coordinate 43,135,041, forward strand.
AGTCAGAATGATTCGTTTGTGTTAGATGACGAATGGGGCGAACCGGAAGATCGACCCTGCATAGACCTAACGGACTTTGTGGAATTTAATAAAGAGGATGCGCACTATGTGTTAATTAAATTTAATAAATCTGACAACTATTATTTTAACAAACTTGTAGTAACGTGAAAAATTCAAGCAACCCCGACAGGTTGCGTCACTCTTCCCCCACCATTTGCTATTATCTCCCGCGCTTTATCTCTCTTTGTTCCTTGCCCCCGTTGTGACCGGACTTGTTTTTTTTCTGCATTGCTCCGCACTTGACGAAGATAACCTCAAATGCGTAACATAACCTCACTTTTGATTTGTATAATAATAATAATAATTATATTTCGTTACTTCTAACCTTACTTTTCTGTAACATAACCTTACTTTCGAGTACTTTGTTTAAAATGTATCACTTGACTTCTTATATATTTAATGATCAGCCTGTATTTGTACAGTTTGATAGTGAAAATAATCCATGGTTCAAAACCAAGGATGTAGCTAAAATATCGGGCTACGATAACCCTCAAGAGGCAATCCGAACCCATGTTAGAGAAAAATATCGTAAAACAATACCTGAAGTACTAGTCAAACCCCCCTTTCCCACAACGCACCCTTTGAATTATCAATCAAACACCGTATACATCAATGAGCTGGGTCTCTATTCGATAATAATAAAATCTAAATTGTCCATTGCTGAGAAGTTTCAAGACTGGGTCTTTAAAGAAGTTTTGCCTTCCATTAGAAAGTATGGAGAGTATAAAATCAAACATGTAAATAATCAGCTAAATAATCAAAACTCTTAACATGTGCAAGAAATTACAAATGTTATGGAAACTAACCAGCACCTGACTCACATTAAAAACCAGCTTTAATCTAAAAAACGAAATGATGGATAGAATGTTAACCGACCGGGAACCTAAAATAGCAGTGTTGCCTGAAGACCCAGAACTTAACATGTATTGTGTATCCTTATTAAAGAAAATCCGTTGCAGTTGTACGGAGTCTGCGAGTACAAGTGTATCCGCACTAAAAAAGAAATAGAATTTAACAAAGCTTTAAAATAACGCGAAGAAAGAAGGTTTTATAATTTGTTTCATAAAGTCATCTGTCCCTAACGGGATAAATGTTTTAAATAAAACAAAATAGGTAATGAGGAGTTATGGTATGCACTTTGACTCTGCCTATAACAACATCCTCACCTCACTGTATGAATGTGTGTGTGAATGAAGGTCACTGGTGCGGGAGACGAAAAGCCCCGTAAACCTGAAAGGAAGTTTAGTAGATCGAGGCGCCGGGCTAAAACCCTGGCTACTCCTTCGAAAGACCCATGTGTGAATGAGGGGTCCAGTAGATTGAGGCGCAGGGCTAACACCCCGGCTACTCCTTCGAAAAGACCTCGGGTGAAAGAAGGACCCTGTACATTGAGGAGCCTGGCCAACACCTAGGCTACTCCTTGGAACGGTCCGGTGGGTAAAAAAGTATAAAAGTAAAATACAAAAAAAGTATAAAAACTCTATCCTTTGTTTGCTCAAAGGGAGAGGACATTAGTCTATACCGGGCATCAACCAGGTAATCTGGATTGGCTCACGTACGGAATAATGTTTAACCTGGGTGCACAAGCACGAGTGGTCTCAAACCCCACTCAAGCAGACACTTACAGGGGTTTATCACGACGTGCCCCGGGGTCCTAGGCTTCTGAATCAAACAATAATAAAAAAGTGACAGTCATTTTAGACCATATAAACATTTTAAGAAATTACTATAATTCATTGGAAATAAGCGGTAGAGGTTTATCTAAGTAATTTAGTTGTTAAGAACGATACAGAATAGTTTACACTGGGTTTGGGAAACGGTCTGGTAAATACTTGTGTTGGTTATAATTTGTTGTTCTTCACCATTCGTTATGCGATTTATTTTGTATTTTTAGGGTACTGTTGCAGGGTATACAATCATAAACTAAACAAACTAAAGTATACAATTCAAACTAAAGTAAACATTTAACATCCCAAGAGTAAAAACAAACAAAACAAACAAAAAACAACAAAAAAAACACGCTCTTCAAGATACCCAATGAAAGTGAGTAAACGTAACTCCTCTTTGACAAAAAAAAGGATCAATAAATCAGAAACATCTCCGCCAAGTATGAAAAGTAGTCGATACCATCTAGGTATCCTACGACACCACCGATGTAAACCATTAGAAGAATCCTACCAAAGCAAGAAAATACGCATAACAGTAGTAGTAGTAGCAGTAGATTTTGTTATAATTTTTACCAATAATTTTAAAAGGTTCGGGTAAAAGTAATTTAAACCAGGACTACTGGCAAATGCATATGATTAAAACATATTAAACAAACACACATACAAGAAAACTTGTAACATACCAAAACAAACTAAATTATACTTTGACTGACTGTTGATTATCGTTGTTGAAGGTACCGAAGATAAAGGGTCAATACACCCCCTTCGCTAAAATGACCCTATGGATATTTTTAGCTGTTATGATGTATGAAGAAAAGTATCTGTTAATAGAGTTTGTTGACTTTTTAGCTGTTATGTAGAGACATATCTCTGTCTTTTTATTAGATCATTAGAACGATAACCGGGGTTTAGCTTCATGAGTAAATAATTGTAGCTGTTGTGTATGCCTGTAAATTAAGTGTTACTAAAGAATTACTTTGGGAAACTTTCAATGCATTTAATTGTTTAGAAACCTCTAATAACTTAAAGGAGAGAAAAGTCTTGTAAACACTAGCAGAAATGGACAGGCAAGAAACCGATAACCCCACTCCATAGGTCCGGAATCGGGACTCTCTTTTAATAAAAATGAACTTAAGGTAGTTTGGTCACGTTTCGTACCTCAACGAAAGTATGAAAACCAGCAAGGGTGAGCAATTCCCGCACCCCTTTTATATCATTACTATGGTATTGGTAGGGTATTGTATGGTATTGGGATGACATGGTAAGGCTATGGTATGGTATGTTATGGTATTACTTTCAAACCCCACCGTAATGGCGGGGTTAGATTTCTCCTATTAATGTGGTCAGTATCACTACTTTGCCTGCACCCCTTGATAAAATTACACTTGTAGAAGGTCTATGGGATAGACCTATATACACGCAGGGTCATGTGGCCGGAGGTATGGGGAACGAAACGTTCCCGTTGATAAGAATTCTAAGTGTCCCTCCGGGTCCACTGTGTTTGAATTTAAATTAATTTTCCAAGAAAAAGACAGGTGACAGTAGGGTATTTTGTAAATTTAAAAAAATACATAGATTAAAGACCTTAGAGTTCAGATGTGTCTTCCTGTTGTAGTTATGTAGTACTTGCTTAAACAACTCTGTTACGATATACTAAAAAACAGAATCAATATATAATCCTACCGCATTTTCTAGTCAAATATTGTAACCAACACTAACATTGGAGAGTTGGTAGCAAATCATACATCATGGGCAAGAGTATATCTTAAAATACAACAATCGGTGAAATACATTCCTTAGAAGGACACTAATTATACAGTATTTTGTTGTGAATCTTTAAACTTTGTTGGTAATTTGTGTCTAAGTCCTGTAAAACGACGGGTCACCCTACAGTTGAATTTTATAAATTCTCGGTCGAATGTTCCTGAGTCCACTGAAAATACTTTACCGCGGGTTACATTTACAATGACCACAATGGTTTTAAATTTCTCGGTCAAATGTTTCCAATGTAACAAAATGAAAATGAACCTGGATGACTTGGGGATTGGGAATTGATGCAGTGGTAGGGACAGGTCAACCAGTCCCTAGCCTGCCCAAACCCTTACCCATAGCCTGCCCAAACCCTTACCCCTGTTTCAAGCCATCGGTACCAAACTGATCTACCAAGTTGGAAACATTGCTGGGAACCAGAGATGGGGATCTTTTACCTAGACCAGAAAGCAGCGCCAAGCCAGCTTTGACTTACTTAATTAACTGAAAAACATTGAACTAACTAACACCTTCCAAAACTGATGTTACAGTATTTGTGGTTAATTAAAAGGGCCTAATAATACTACAACTGATTTTCAAACTGTTCATAACTGTGATTTAAAACTACAAGTGACTCTAAAACATCTTCTGGGAGAATCTGTTAATTAGTAAAAACGCGGTTTTAATCCTGACCAGATGGAAGGTCTCCACGAGTCATGGCGGTGGAGGAGCCATGACTTTACTAAAAAAATATATTGGATAGTTTTAATCATTATCAAAATGGACGGTAAAACAGCTATAGCTAATGAACTACACCGACCTGCCAGGAGAAATTATACCAGGCGTAAAGTCACCCTTAAGGGGCTAACAGACCTTTACCAGGCTGACCTGGTCGAAATGCAGCCTTATTCCCGAGTTAATAAAGGGTACAAGTACATATTGACGATGATTAACTGTTTGTCCAAAGTAGCGTTTGCCGTACCTTTAAAAGACAAGTCAGGACCACAAGTCGCTAAAGCTTTAGAACCTATTTTAGCCAAGTATAAAATGGAAAACCTTCACACAGACCAAGGAACCGACTTGTTTAATAAACATGTAAATGCTCTAATGAAAAAATATAAAATCAATCACTATTTTACATTTACTGAACTTAAAGCCAGTATAGTAGAAAGATTAAACAGGACTCTCAAGTCAAAAATGTACAAACTATTTACAGCCCGTGGAAGTTACGAATGGTTAAGTATATTGCCAGAAATTGTAAAATCTTACAACACAAAGCATAGGACTACGGGTATGAAACCCAAGGATTTTAAACAAAAAAAAAACATGTCAATGATATTCTACAGAAAATAAATAAAGTAAAGAAACCAAAACATGAAATCCTTAAACAAAAATTAAAAGTAGGCGACAGCGTTAGAATCAGTGTGGAAACGCGAGCGTTCAAAATTATAGTTTAAGAAACATACCTTATAACGTGGATATAACCCAGTCGGTGGAGAACTCGAACTCACACGCGAGGCACTTGTAGTCAAGCTTCCACGAGTAGACTAAAGTAGCGCACGATATTAAATTGTTACAATAGTGGTAAGTTAGTCTAAAATGCGGGGTAACTTCGACACAGTGCCCGTCGCTACAAAAACCAAATCTAAAATACGGCTCGAAAACTCCACAAAACACCATGGACTCTGTACACGGCGGATCCATGGTGCAGACTGAGACGACGCTAAACAAACACTGTGGGCGGCCGAGCCAAGCGTGACTCGGCGATGCGGTCCGGTGACTGACTAACTCAAGGGGCGCGCCCTAACCGTCATACCGCCCGCATAACGACCGGCTAAGTGCTTTTTTTTTGTTACAGGACATTTTAACGGACAAACCTACAGTTAAAATATATTGTACTCACAATTGATTGAAGAGCATCTCAGTCCAATCCTCTTCCGACATGTTTGCTACGGCGTTGAGACAGCGGCATTGGATGAGTACTGGGTTTATGCGTTTCCGCTCCATACACGTGAGGCATCTTTGCAGAGGGGGTCGGGGTTTTTTTATATGTAGCCCAAGGACTCCAACTTCTCATACCCTATTTCAAATGAGTCCTGTAATATAAAAACAAGAATAAAACAACAATAATAATCAATAAAGGGTTTGATTGCCTTGTATTACCTACTTACTTACCAAGTAGCAGTTTCCACAAGTCTCATATAGGTAAAATCTAAAAATACTTCTACGGATAAAGTATTGTTTAAATGTCCATCATATATTGTAATGCTCTGAAATTAGTATTTGTTTAATAGGATTTGGAACGTTTAGATTTTGAATTTGGAAAAATCGTGGGTTGGGATACCGCAAAGCGTAGACGAGACCATACCCATAAACACCCCCGTATAACCACACTCGTTTATTTCAATCAGATACCAATCGTTAATAATCATGTAGCTCTTCCCCGTGTTAGTTGCAAAGGCCACGTTAACTTTATGTACCATTCTAACGGCTATGTTATTGGCATTATACATTGTAATCAAGGACAGTGAAGGGTACCTAAATAAAAACACTTCACTGTCTGTAAACAGTGCGATTTCCCCGTTAGGTCTTTGGTAGATGGCAGATATTTCAGTAAAGTTTTTGTGGTAAGAATTTGAGCCAGTGTGATATCCTTCTTGGTCGTGTTAAATCCTCGGGAATCCTATCTGCAGGGTTTAGACTAATAATCCATACGGGAGATTTGTTGCTGTTTAATATGTAAATTAAGACGTAGTGATTAAAGGAATACATGCAGATTATGCTTATGATAGCAGGATTACTTTGGAAAACTTTCAATGCATTTAATTGTTTAGAAACCTCTAATAACTTAAAGGAGAAAAAAGGCTTGTAAAAACTAGCAGAAATACACAGACAAGAAAACTATACTCTTACCCCTTTAATAACATTCATTTGAAAATGGTATACACGACGGGTCATGTGGTCAGAGGTATTGGAAACGAAACGTTCCCGTTGATAAGAATTCTAAGTGTTAGACTCAGCTACACGCTGGATCACTGGCTTTTAATTAAAACTAATGTGTAATAAAGAGACAGGTGACAGTAGGGTGTTTTGTGAAGTTAAAAAAGTACATCGATTAAAGACTTCAGTTAGTTGCTTGAAAAACTCCGTTACGATATACCAGCCAGCCACCAGGATACATACTTTGCTTTAAATACCTGTAGTTTACATTCACAAGTCAAAAGATTGTAACCATTACCAGAACAAAAAATTGTATGAGGAGACACACCATAGATAAGAGTACATGTCTACAGGCAATTGAATCATAAAACGCATTATTTATAAAGGCAATAATTATATAGATAATCTAGGAAACTTGATCAGCCGTGTCTCATCGTTAGGTTATGCTATGTTCTGTTAAATAAGGTTTGTGCATAGAAATAGGAAACATCGTCAGTCGTATCTCGTCGATAGGTTAGGTGATGGAGTGTTAAATTAGGCTGGTTGATGGTTATGCCCCGTTAAGTTAGGTTTGATGCTAAGTATTTAAAAACTGGCGGCCAGTTTACATTACTGCTGCTATTTACTAAGCGTGATGTAGACATACTGTGTGTCCAATAGGCCTCCATCAATTATATTAATGTGATAAAAAATTAAAAACTACCATAACATCTTGAAAATATGCCGAAATTCTAAAAATCTAGCCCTACTATCTAGGTGAAGGAGACGAGATACGACAAGAAGTCATAGGAACAAAGTTGTAGATCGTCTAAAATCCGTGTTTTGTGGTGGTCTCCGTTTCTCAATAGCACCAACCGTTCGGCCGCTACGGCTAAAATAAAAAGGCTCTATTTTTTACATGTTCATAATTTCCTCCATTTTTAATTTTGTTAAGGAGGTTAATATTTAAAATTGTAACTTTTGGCCATTTTTCTGCGGGTTTCATGGTACAAGCTACGTGCATGCCAAATTTCACGTTTATAGCTCATGTAGAAGTGGTCTAGAATTTTTCTACCTCAGTGAATAGTGAATTAATCAGTGAGTGAGTGAGTTAAAAGTGCGGTTGTATATATATTAGAATGGTAATCCCATTGATTACTGACCACAGATTGCGTCGTGCGTGTGGTGTGGCAACACTGGCAGTTGTTGAGTTGACCGGAGCAAAGAGTAAGTAAAAGCTTACTTCAATACTTCAATACTTCAATTACTTAACAACTAACTTTTGTCTAGTGCAGTTGCAGTTTTCATAATAATATGTATTTAATCCTTGCGTATGTTTTGTTTTAAGTTAATCTGTCGTTGATAAATAAAAAAACACGTAGTGATTTACCTATTATCAACTTATCGTGCAACACATCGTGGTTAAAAACATGCATGTTCTGTGTTAAATCTTTTGAGCAAAATCTTCAGGGATATAACCTTTGTTGTGTTTTTTTGAATAAGGTAAGAAAAAATAATTACTAGTCATATTAGAGCGTTTTCATTATTTTCAGAGTTGGAGTAAACTACGAAGTCTTCTGCTTTATTAAACCTTCAATAAAATGGTATAGGCTACCTGCAAAAATAGGCATTGCTTGAAAACGATAGGTAGGCACTGTTTAACAAAAGGGCAAGTAAATTGTATGGTCTCTTTGAGGTTTGCCATCAATTTTGAATTTTAGTAAATTATTTGGGTATAGCCTACTTTAATAAGAGGATGATATTATAAACCAAATGAAATTGTTCGACATAGGCTATCAATTATTTAGGTTAGGTATATTCAGTTATAATTTCCGTTATAAATGAATGAGTGGGTAGACTTTCATAAGTGGTGCCAAAAACAACCGAATGAAAAAATCGAAATTTGTAATATCGATGTTTTCTACCGATATATATCATACGATATTAAATAACATTCAATCGTAAACAGAAACAAAACAAATAACTTTCTTTAAAAAAATAAGAATATAAGAACATGGTTCAAAGAAAAAAACTATAGTCCAGGATATAACATTTTAGTTGATTTGATGAAGTGAAAGAATCCATCTTCGTCCGTCATCTTTACTTCACGGCGATAAAGGTACTCGCAAAGGTGTTCAGCCAAGTAATCGGATCTGATTCCGGTTTTCAAGGATCGTTTAACAGCTCTCCAAGAGCTTTCGATTGTCTGGGTATTTGCCCCAGATAACGGATCTATGAAATTCTTACTATGATTGACTGTAAAGTGAACATACCCTTTGTCAGTCAAACCGAAGTAAGATTTCCATAGATCCGTTGTCTTCCGCATATGTCACAATCTGGAGTTTTTGGTATTAATTCTACCTCTTGCAAATATAAAAAACATTGCAAATCATCCTTTAAAGCTAAATTACAAAGCTTACGAAAATTGAACGTCATTTTTATAAAAAAATTAGTTCAACTTTGTTTATTTATAATTTTTATTAAAATATCATATGTTTTAAAATTATTATTCTAAATCGATTATTAATATCAATATATCGATATTACAAATTTCGAATTTTCATTCGATAGAAAATATCGATATTACAACTTTCGATTTTTTCATTCGGTTGTTTTTGGCACCACTTATGAAAGTCTACCCGTGTTCGTGTTCAGCCAAGTAATCGGATCTGATTCCGGTTTTCAAGGATCGTTTAACAGCTCTCCAAGAGCTTTCGATTGTCTGGGTATTTGTCATGGCTGACCATCTATGTGAATAACATTTTAGGAGAGGGATGAAAATCTCTAGAAAAGATCCTTTTATGGGGTACAGTTTCATAATCGGCCACCAACTAATTGGATGCGAAATATCAAGCTTCAACATTCGATATAAATCAAAACACTCGATATTTTGAATCACATTTTAAGAATAAATAATAATATGCGAACCAGTACAAATATATTTTAATCGCATATTTGCGTCGGTCCGGTTACTCCCACAGACCAAAAGAAATAATCTGAACATTGCAAACAGACCGGGAGGTACAGGAGTAACATTAACAATAGACTACGAGAGAAATTGGGCTTAAATGGACTAATGCACTTCATAATAACCTAAAATGCATTTGTAAACAATAACAATTATTTCTTATTTTACTTTGAGCAATTTTAAAAATGTTGGATATATGCATCGGTCAATCTATACAATGGAACATAATAAATACCCCTGTTGCAGGAAACATGCATACTCAGCAAATTTCTAATGGCACTTCACCAAGTCATGAAGCCACTTACCAACTTTATTCAAAGCATATTAGTAAATAAGCGAGATGACACTTTATTTATTCCCCATAAGAAAAACATATGACTGAGTATGCAGGTTTGCTGCATCAAGGTCCACAAAATCTTGTTTTTATGCATAGTCCAATGGATCACCTTCAGATGAAGCATCATACCAAGTTTGATCAATTTATGTTCATAAACGAGTTCGCACGCAGCACGCTGACGTGATGGAAGTGAATTTCCACATAAAAAACTATAAAAACTCAAAATTATTTTAAAAAAATACAATTATTCCAATTTTTATTCAAATCTGAAAATATTGATTTTTGGCTGTTCTGATACTCCTGGTTCTATTTACCTGCAATGCTGGGAATACAATTTTGCACATTATTAGGTTAGGAGAAGGTCCAGTCAGGCTTTAAAGTAGGCGTGAGGTTGTTGGGGATGATAAAAGTACACCAAAAAATGATTAACAGGCTTTTCTAATAATGTAAAACCCCCATAAGACAACGTACTGTGTTTGGTCAATACACATTTCCTTTAATAACTCGGTAAATATATATACTAGAATGACGAGAGAGGGCTTAAAAGTTTTGCCACACTAATTCCCATCTTTTAACATTCGTTAATTTCACATCAGGGGCTTTTCTGACCCTTTTTGGGCCCAAAAACTCGAAATTTGAAAGATTAATCCCCATAAAAGGGGTTTAGAATTTTCCGATTGTTTTGCCCAACGAACTTGTCCAACTGATTATAGAAAGGAACGTCCCTACCAAATTTGAAGTAAATCGGACAAAAAATGTGACTGCTAGAGTGCCTGCACACACACACACACACACACACACACACACACACACACACACACACACACACACACACACACACACACACATATATATACAATACACATATATATACAATTTTGATCGAACCCCCAAAACGTGTTCAGGGGGTCACGTTAGGAACTTCTATGGTGGTTCTGGGCTTAAGTTTCACTGTGCGGGTCATGCTAATAGTTCAATTTCCATAGGAAATTCACTAACAAGCAAGATATCAGATGTTTATTTTATTCTCAATAAGAATAACATTAAACTTATAGCTGCTGTGTACCCAGGATTGCCACCATGGGGACCCCAAAAAATAAGTTTTGTATGCAAATAGCATTAAAACCCAACCATATAAAGCCACATACCAAGTTTCATTAATATATGTTCATTAATAAGCAAGATATAGCATTTTACGTATTCTCCATAAGATTATCATTGGACAACGTACTGTGTTTAGCACTCTCAATATCTCGGTAACCAATTGACGTTGAGCGATGATCAAAATTCCAAATTTTTTTTAAGCTGAATTTAAATGGTGCATACTTAAATTTGGGTTTAAAAATAATTATATGTAAAAAGTTCAAAAAACCCATTTTTGGGGTACAAAACCCCCCTTAAAGTCGAGCGACCTGTCTGGTTCTCGAACTCATGAAAATATATGCAGCCTTACACGTTTATAACAAATTTCATCAAGATCGGACCATGTTTACGAAAGTTATCATGCCTACGGACACACATATATTATAATATGCAGTGCTCGATTTATAGGAATTGAGGTGCCGGAACTACAACCAACTACCGGGACATACGATCCCTTCCCTCACCCTCCTCCCCTCTCCTCACCCCCTCAAAAAATGTTTGCATGTGTAAAGTATTAGGTTAAAAAAAGAACATTTTATTGAATTCAAACTTTTGAATTACCTCACAAAATCACTTTACCGGTATTTGTTTTATAAATTTGTCTTAAAATAATATACTCCAAAACTTCAACATGTTTTCATCATATTTCTTTTCGCTTGTAAATTATCCTCGACCTCAGACAAAATTACCTTCGAAAATAATTGTGACCGAAAAACGCATTACCGTTATTTGCAAAATATATTTAAAATAAGAAAGTAGGCTTATATTAAGTGTTGCTTAATGAAAAATAGCAACTGAGTCCAGTATCGAATCTTTACATTTTCAGATTTTTTGGTAGGATTGATCTGGCGAATTTCAAGTTATGAGGCAAGCACGATAACCACTATGCTACCCAGCCTATTTTTAATGTTGTTAGGCTATAGAACATAGAACAATTTGGCTATAGGCCCAATGTGTGTATGCCTCCTGATGCTTTATTTTTTTAATAGTAAATAATAGGAAAAATATGCTAAAGTCTAAAACGAAGAGAGGCAGATCAGTTTTATAACACGCGATTAAAGTGTAGTAAACCCTTGAATGAAATTACCCCTTTTTACCCTCAAGAGTAAATTACCTTTGAAAATACCGTCGACAGGTAAAATTACCCTCAAAAAGGGTAATTACCCTCAAATTCCCAACGCTGTGAGCGAGCGGTAGACGGCACGGCCGGACGGGCGAGTATATCTGTCACTACAGAAGCGAGGGGGCATGTCTAACGCATGGAGAAAGGCTTAGAGTTAGAGGTTTCCTATAGTTGCAGCTTACGAAAGGTAGGCAATTCTAGTTAGCATCGAGCTACATTATATATGCTTTAGGCCTATTAATAAATTGTGAGCTAATCTAGGGTACTAATATGGTGTGTGTCAGTTTAATACACCATGTCTTTAATCACGTTCATAGTTAACTCACTGACAAAAAATGTATAGTGGCAATTTTTTTAAACTTTCATAGTGCCGATATTTTTATTTTTCAGAAAGAGAGGTCCCGGAACGCCATCCCGCCGCGTTCCGCCACAAATCGAGCCATATATATATATATATATATATATATATATATAAAGGTACATTATAGGTATACCTATACACCTATATTTAATTAATAATACATATAGGCCTATATGAATTTGAACGAATGGTATTTTTGGCATCTGGGGATCTCAAAACGAAAAGTTATCATGGTCCCCGGCATAAGTCTTACCATGCCACCTACGGTAATAGTTTCTTCCTTATAGGGGAAATTCGCTTAAAAGATGTATTTTTGTTCAATAGACCGAGCGACTTACATTTGCATTGTTGCAAATTTGATCATTTGTAGGCCTATTCCATTTCATTGTTCATGTTTTGCACAATAATCAAACAAACACAACTAAAGCACGTCCAAAAACTGTAAGGTTAGCCACGTGGACAGTTGTACAGTGATGCATCGAAAATGACAATGTAAACAATAGTTCTGCCAATTGTAATGTGACGTCACCAATCGTCATACCCACAGACCAAGCAATGCGCATGTGCCTCAGATATCCCTACTGACTGATACAAAGAGATCAGGGCTTTAAAATAGACTGTTGCTAAGAAATGCATGTTTGAATAACACTGACTCAAATTCGTGTTGTCTGTCTATTTCAATGTGACCAGCCGACGTAAATATGCGTCGGTGGTCTATCGGGAGAAACCACTCGACGCGCAGCTGCGTCGCTGGTCTATGTGAATGACAAATTCCATATAATTGTGGTAGCGAACGTGTTAATGAACCATTCAACAAATAACAAACAAACAAAACAATTTAAAAAAATTAAGAAATGTACAACCAAGCTAAAACTTAAGTTATCTTTGCCAGGGTAAACTTGATGGGCTGCTTCCGTGAATTGAATGAACCCTTGGCAAAGTTAACTACCGTTTAAGTTTTAGCTTGGTATACGTTTCTTTACTTTTTGTTGTATTTTTAAATTTTAGTTTTCGTTTGTTACTTGTTAAATGTTTTGTTAAAATATATTTGTAACTGTCATCATTGCTCTTAATCCCAGTTTTTAGAGTCCGTTTCAACACACACCATGATGACTCGAATGTTTGGGTTTGGGTGTTTGTGTTATTTATGTTAGATATCTATTTAAAATGCAGTTCGATATATTGAATGTTTAAGATAGATATATGACATCCGATTAGTTGGTGGCTGCTTATGAAACTGTATCGTATCCCTTTTATGCTACCAGAGAGCTATATCCTAGAAACTAGGGGTATGCAAGTACTCCAAACTTTGAGTTTTTGGCAGAGTATTTTAATACTCGAACTTAACTCAAAGTTTTGAAAAATACTGGAAAGTTTCTAGCAAAAACTAATGATTTTATCTTCTAATGTTAATTATAAGCGATGTCTGGATCAGGTTATATTGGCCAAATGACCCACGGACTGTGTTTTATTGGCCGGAAATGAATGTCAAACCATGTTTTGTTGGTCAATACGTTATCCAGTTTGATTGTACTGGCCAAAACTTTGTATTGCTACTCATGTACTTGTTAGTTAGAACCCATCTTTAGATTATCAAATTTGGAGTGGTATCCAAATCCCATTACTACACTATTTGAAACTACTAAGTGATGGCAAATACTCGCTCAAAAATACTCGAAACTCGAAAATAATTGGCACTACTCGACTCGACTCGATTAAAAAATCACTACCTGCACACCCCTACTAGAAACCTTTAAAGTTTGTTTAGTTTTATGTTTGTAAATAAATGTTTTTATTTATCCCGGTAATGTTTAATTAATTTTTATTTCAAGTTTAATTGAACAACAAACGTGACATAATAAAGAACATTCAGACACGGGTAGGCCCTACACTTTCATAAGCGGAACGATATAAGAAACCAAATTAAATTGTTCAATGTTGAATGATTTGGTTGATTGTAAACTATTTTATCTGCATGTTAACTTAGTTATTACGTTACGTTGGCTTTTTTTGGTATTTTTTTAATTAAAATTAACCCTTTCAGTGCTAAGCTTTTGAAAGGCGTAGGCCTTGTTGAATTTTTTTTTTTTTGTTGATTTTATAAACGTATTTAATGCCTGAACAGTTAAAATTTTAAAAATCGTGCTTCCGGTGGACACATACAGTAAAGGATAGGTAAAAAGTAGCCATAACCGAATAACCTAAATAATCGTTCGTCTTATGAAAGTGTACCCAATTATATTTTCTAAACACACTCCAGTTTATTGTAGGCCCTATACAGAACACAGGAAGCTGGCAGAAACTAGGTTGAAGGCTGCTTGCTATAACTTGTGGTCTCTAGGTTTAGGCTTTGTAGGTGTGCAGTCACCGATAAAATGCCAGAAAATCTGGATAATTGCAACTAATGTATGTATTGCGGGTAGCAGGCTATACTCAAATTATGAAATTTTATATTGAACATAAATCCTATTTCAGATTGTGTTTTTTCCTACCAACTAATGTGTTTTTAATGTCGTAAAATAAAAATAGAATGTATTGGTCCGTTGTTTACTTTTAGTAACTATTCCATTCTTCACTTAAAGACTTTTACCGCCAAATGCCTTAGACGATCCTCTTTTTTTCGGATATATAAATTTGATGGAAAAAAACAAACATTAGTTTGTAAATAAGTTGGACAGTTCCAATGTTTTCTGGTGATAAACAGTTGGAGGGAAGTAATGGTCGACTTTGAATAAAAAAGCTACCTACAGTTTTAAAGCACGTACCGATAATGATGAAAATTGTACAAATTACTGGCACAACTTTCGTTGCATCCTTAAATGGCAATATTCGTTCCTTGTCAGGAGTACCAACTGCAAGATGTTGTATGAGCATCGAAAACAACTATCAATCAATCAAATCTCTTTATTTACATTTTCTTCGAGAAAAGTAATGGCGTTAAGGTAATTACAATACATTCAGAATTGTAATAAAAAAAACTGTACAAATTACAATAGTATTTAACAATGCTTAGAACTTTTGTCGTTCATAGATAAATGTCTCTCCAATGTAAGAATTATTCTTTTGGATGGAAGGGTCGATTTGCTAACCATCCAGAGAGTGTGGTCTTCGGCTTTTGTCGATGTAATTTTCTGATGTCTTCTGGCAAGAGATTGTGTAGTTTTTTCCGATGTAGGGTTTTTTCCTCAAACAGTGAGCTTTGTTGAGGGGAAGGATGAATCTGGAAACATGTCTGGTGGTGTCAGACTGTGGAGATCTGACCCTCTTTGTGTTGGAAAATTGTCTATGTACAGAATCACCTCTCTGATGTAGGTATATAGGGCAGTAACTGTCATTATCTTTAGTGTGGTGAATGCTTCCCTGCAGCTGTCTCTGGGGCCTAGGCCTGTTAGAATTCTAACTGCCCTCTTTTGTAGACACCACTGCCAAAGTGCTCCCCCAGATTATCAGGTCGTATCTTGAATGTGACTCAAATAAAGCATGATATGGGCTGATAAAGCAGTTTGTGCTGTAACCTCGTCACTCACATACTTTATTCTTTTTAAAACTTACAGGCATGTATTTGTCTTATTGGATAGAGTATCAATATGTGGATCTCAATAAATGTTCTCATCAATTGTGATTCCTAAGAATTTAGCCTTTTTCTTCGATTATTGTTATTGTATGATACATTAATACCTCCTCGAATCATTTCGGATTCAGCGCTATATGAATTCTATATGGAATTTGTAATTAATCAAAGTAGGTAGTCTTTCAGTGTTTTTTTTTTTCGATATTTGTAACCCATTACAACATTTAGCTTCTTTCTATTGTTTGCGCTATTTGTAGTGTCGTAGTCGTAGTTCATGCCAATTTTGTGTGAAAAAATAATATTTTAAACCCTAAAAAGGCATAGATTTTTGCAATCTATGAATCATTTTGCTCATTTTGGATATCTTGAAATTGTAGCCTAAACTAGCCTATGTGTTTTTTTGTAATCACTAAACTTATGCCACCTAAAGCAAAAAATTGTTTTTGAAATATAAAATTGTTCAGTTTGCCTCTGTTGTGTAAGCGTGTCTTATCTATTCATTTACAAATAATTTTTTTTTTAGATTCAACTTTTTACGGGATGTTATAAAATACGTCTTACAACACTTAAGAATATATTTACACTTATACTGATTCATATTCAGATTGTAAACATATATAAAAGATGGTACAAGGCTATCGATTTCGACCAGTCATAGCAGTCATCATCAGGCCAATGAGTTCTCTTATTCTTAAGTGTTGTAAGACATATTTTATTACATCCTGTAAGTAATAACAACACATAATATGCTGATCAAAAAGTTATTAAACTTTTCTTGCTGATAAAAATTAATAAATAGTGAATATATGTACCGTAATTCATTATTTATATTTTTTATAGATTTTCAAAAAGACTCGTGTAAGATAGTGAAAAATGCCTCTAAAGAGAAATACAGTCAGCAGTTAAAGGGTTCAAGAGCAGGGTGTTACTTTATCTAATTTCTTAATTCCAACAATGGCAATGGTTCAAAGAATACACATTATGATTAACTTACATTAAAATACAGTAAAAAAATAACGTAATAAAATAGCTGGTGGTTAGAGTCAAAACACGGTTTAGTTTTCAATATTTTACAAAGTATGAAAATTATATTCCCAACACAATAATGTCAGTCATGCTCTGGGTCGTGCCTCTGGTTTGACAAATTGTCGCCTGTGACGACTGGTTAATTTTTAGATTATAGGCAGGTGATCATTGCCACTCTGAATTTGGGGGCTTATAAATGAAATTAAAGCAACAGAATAGCCTATGTCAAAACGATACAGTATATTTGATACACATCTGGTGGTTCTCAGTGGCTGATATGATCTATGGTTGTAAATTACGTATTGTATCGCCATATTATGGTATGGGACCTTGTGTTACACATCATTATATACTCTTTTATTTCTTCTGTGAGACTTACTGGTGTATTCGTTAAAAGTGCCACTGGCATCTACATACCTATACAGCTAGATGTGTAACTTACTCAAGTATACAAATTCAAGACCACTTCTAGATGAGGTAGTTACGTGAAATTTGCCATGCACGTAGGTTTCGGTAGAAACTCCCGAGAAAATTGCCAAAAGTTACAGTTTTAAATTTTAAAACCTGTAGGTAATTTGTATCTTGAAAATTGGAAAATTTAACATTGGGCTTATGGAGTTTCAAATCAAAACAAAAGAAATCATATTCATAACAGCTGTATAAAAGTCCAGTTAAACTAAATATCAAAGTAACTTTCATATTTAGAGTATAAACAAATGATAGGCTAGAACAAATAAAGACAACATTTAGAGTGGATGCATCCAAAATGAATCAAAATAGTATACTATACAAAATAACCCCGTAGCAGCAAACCTGCGTACGCAGCGAATTTCCAATGCATATATATGTATCTTAATACCACATAAAGCCACTTACCAAGTTTCATCAATATACATTCATAAATAAACTATTTATGACATTTTAATTATTCTCCATTAGAATAACATGACGGCTGAGTATGCAGGGTTGCTGAAGCAAGGAACGCAAAAAATGGGGTTTTATAAAAATATCAATATAACTCAAGAAGGTAAAGCCACATACCAAATGTTATTAATTTATGTTCATAATTAAGGAAGATAACACGTTACTTATTCTCTATAAAAATAACATGGGAGCTGAGTACGCAGGTTTGCTGCTACAGAACTATCGACCAAAAAGTGATTTTTAGTGCAAATATCAATAGACCAAAACGATATGAAGCGATATACCAAGTTTCACCAGGATAAATTTAATAAATAAGCAAGATATACAATTTTTCTTATTCTCCATAAGAATAACATTGGACAACGTACTGTGATTATCACTTTCAATATCTCTGTAACCATTTGACGTACAGCAATGATAAAAACACTAAATTTTGTGTCTTTTTAAGCTGATTCCAATGGAAAAACTAAAATTTGACTTTTTCAAAAGTCATGTGTAAAAAACTCAAAAAACCTATTTTTGGGGCACAACCCCCCCCCCCCAAAATACCCCTTCGGATAGGTCGATCTATATGATTTTCGAACTTAAAGTCATAAATGATGCTTTACACGTGTATACCAAGTTTTGTCAAAATCGGATTATTTTTACGAGAGTTATCGTGCTCACGGACACATACGGTATATATATATATAAAATAATACCCCCGTAGCAGCAAACCTGCATACTCAGCAAATTTCCAATGGAGATATAAATTTCTTAATACTGCATAAAGCCACTTACTAAGTTTCATAAAAATATATTCACAAATAAACGATAAATACAATTTTAATTATCCTCCATAAGAATAACATTGGGGCTGAGTACGCAGGTTTGCTGCAACAAGGAACACAACAAATGGATTTTTATGGTAATATCTATATAACTCAACTAGGTGAAGTCGTATACCAGTTTTTAGCGAATTTCCCCTATAGGGAAGAAGCTATTACCGTAGGTCTCATGGTAAGACTTAAGCCCGAGACCATGATAACTTTTTGTTTTGAGGTCCCCAGATGTCCAAAACACTATTCGTTCAAATTTATATATATGTACATATATATATATATATATATATATATATATGTGTGTGTGTGTCCGTGAATGCGATAACTTGAGTAAAAAACGTCCGATTTCGATGAAATTTGGCTCACATGTGTAAACTGACATTTATGACTTAACCAGATAACTGACATTTATAAGTTCAAAAACCAGAAAAATCGGACCACGGGAAGGGGGGTTTATGGGGGTTTTAAATTGTCCAAAAATCAGGTTTTTGCATTTTTCACCCTAAAATGTTTAAAACACTTAATTTTGGTTTTGAACATGTTATAGAGCTTATAAAAATAAATAATATGGTATTTTGAATTATTAACCTAGGTTAAGTGGTTGTGGAAAAAATCCAAAAAACATGCTCATAAAATCTCCCATGTTAATCTTATGGGGAAAAGGTTTTTGGCTTTTCCTCAGTTAATTTGACTTTAAACTTCACATTTGCTTTTACTAATCACTTCAGCTCCACAAAACAATCATTTTGGTGTTTAAATTGTGATTCTACGTCCAACCGTTGCAGAGATATTCAAAGTGCTAAACACGGTACGTTGTCCAATGTTATCCTTATGGATAATAGATAAAATTTGATATCTTGATTATTTATGAATGTATATTGATGAAGCTTGGTATGTGGCTCAACGTTGTACTGATATATTGATATTTGCACAAAAAATCAATGTTTTGTTGGTTGTCCCCGTAATAGCTAACCTGCATACTCAGTCCTAATGTTATTCTTATGGGGAATAAATAAAATGTTATAAATCACTTATTTATGAATGTATTTTGTCAAACTTGGTAAGTGGCATTATGTAGTAGTTAGAAACATATAAATGCACTGGAAATTCTCTGAGTACGCAGGTTTGCTGCGACGGGGGGTATTATTCATTTATGTTCATAATAAAGGGAGACATCGCATTTAATAATTCTCCATAAGAATAACATGGGGGCTGAGTACGCTGGTTCGCTGGTATGAGAGCCTTTAGCAAAAAATTGTTTTTTAGAGCAATTATCAATAGACCACAACCAGATGAGGTCATATACCAAGTTTAGTCATTATATGTTCATAAATAAGTGAGATATAAAATTGTTTTTTTCCTCCATAAGAATAACACTAGACAACGTACTGTGTTTAGCACTTTCAATATCTTGGTAACCAATTGTCGTAGAGGTATGATCAAAATACCAAATTGTGTGTTTTTTTTTAAGCTGAATACAATGGTAAAAACTAAAATTTGACTATTTCCAAAATTATATGTAAAAAATTCAAAAAACCCATTTTTGGTGTACAAAACCCCCCAAAAATACCCCTTCGGATAAAGCGATCTGGCTGGTTTTCAAACTTAAAGTCATAAATGTTGCTTTACATGTTTATACCAAATTTCATCAAAATCGGATAATTTTTACGAGAGTTATCGTGCTCACGGACACACACATATATATATATATATATATATATATATATATATATATATATATCTACAGTTTCGAACGAATGGTGTTTTTGGGGTCTGGGGACCTCAAAACGAAGTTATCATGGTCCCGGGCCTAGGTCTTACCATGCCGACTACGGTAATAGCTTCTTCCCTATAGGGGAAATTCGCTAAAACCGTATATATATTCTGAGTTTTGAACAAATGGTGTTTTTGGCATCTGGGGACCTCAAAACGAAAAGTTATCAAGGTCCAGGGCCTAGGTCTTACCATGCCGACTACGGTAATAGCTTCTTCCCTATAGGGGAAATTCGCTAAAATCTGGTAATAGACTTCACCTAGTTCAGTTATATTTATGTTATCATAAATACCCATTTTTTGTGTTCGTTGATGCAGCAAACCTGCTTACACAGCCCCAATGTTATTCTTTTAGAGAATAATAAAATTTTGTACATCGCTTATTTGTGAATATATTTTTATTAAATTTGGTAAGTGGCTTAATGTAGTATTAAGACATTAATATCTCCTTTGGAAGTTTGCTGAGTATGCAGGTTTGCTGCGATGGGGTATTTTCTTTTCCCAGAGGATTAATAGTCTAATATATCTTATTTCTATACTTCGATATCAAAGGATGAGGAAAGAAATAAAACTGTGTGTCACAAACTATAAGCCTAATTGATATCGTCACAAGCGATCAGAGGTTGTGAGTTTAATGTGTGACGGATGTTCGGTCTTGTTCAACTATATTTTGTTCATTCTTACATGTATTAGTGTGCGTCTGTAAATATATCACGGAACATTTTTAAAATAATAAAAATAAAGATGCAAACCAATATATCAGTCTTTGAAGTTGGATTGGATTAAAGAAAAATAAAAAACATCTGACCTTTATAGGCCTAATCAATGTGAGTTAGGTTAGATTATAATTGGAAGAGCAAAGTGAATCCCTGGATTAATTTATAATGCTGACTTGTTTTTTGTTCATGTTCAAAGAACTCCTAAACAAAAAAATTTGGTCACAGTGGGACATTTTCAATTTCTAAATAGCCCATGTCAGTTTTCTCCAATGTGTTTTATTTTTAAATGAAAATTACAACCTATAATCTAATTTGACCAATGTTGTCTGTCATCTGTTTGTTTTTTGCAAAATTTATCTCTGCATCCAGCGGAACAATTTTGTTAAACCTTAGAAATTGGGTGCTTTTGGACCTACAAATATTATAAGTAAAAACCTCAACCCCAGAAAAATTGATATTCTGTTAACAATCTTATTTGAAAATTGGAAATTTTAACATAGTGATTATGGAGTTTCAAATCAAAACAAAATAATCTGAACAGCTAGCTGTGAATAAATTAACCAGTGAACTGTTCAAGTATCACCTACATTACACAAGGTCCTAAATAAAGTAAAAATATCAATTAAGGATTTCTTGATAATAGCATAGAAAAATAAACCAGGTAAAGAAGTGTCACGAAGTAGGGAATAAGCGTACACGGGTATCATGGAAATGCAGGCGCTGACGCGTCGTTCAAGTCTGAGTTAGCGGTGCCTTGTTGCCAAGTCGGGCAGTGCGGGATTCCCAAATTCCCGCAGGGAGCAAGCTCGGTCGCTTCCGCCTTCCGCCACGGCTACGGCATCGGTAGGCGGTAAGGCTGATCTGATAAACGTGGGACTGTGGCTGTGTGCAGTGGCAGTGGCCATCACTTTCCCGTCGTATGCACAGGAAGTTGAGGATGTGCAAAAATCTCGTTTTTAACTGATCTGATATTTATTACTTTTCTGGATTGTTATTACAGAAGGATAAAACATGAACTGCATTAGACAAATTAAACCTTTTAAATTCTGTAAATTTCAATGATGGTTAACAATAAAATACCCCCGTTGCAGCAAACCTGCATACTCAGAGAATTTCAAATGGTACTTCACTACGTCATGAACCACTTACCAACTTTCATCAAAACATATTCATAAATAAGTGAAATATGACATTTTATTTATTCTCAACATAAAACAACATTTCGATTTTTACCAATTTATGTTCATAAATAAGCAAGATATCACATGTTTCTTATTCTACATGAGAATAACACTATAGCTACTGAGTACACAGGTTTGCAGACATGGGGACCACAAAAATGGTTTTTAAATGCAAATATCAGTTAACCCTAAACAAATAAAGCCACATAATAAGTTTCATCAATATATATTCATTAATAAGCGAGATATAACATTTTACTTTATCCATAAGATTAACATTGGACAACGTACTGTGTTTAGGACTTTTAATATCTTGGTAACCAATTGACGTAGAGTGATGATAAAAATACCAAATTGTTTGTTTTTGTAAGCTGAATTCAATGGTGCAAAATAAAAATTAAGAATTAAATGTAAAAAGTTAACAAAACAAATATTTTAGGGTACAAAACCCGCTTTAAAATAGAGCGACCTGTCTGGTTTTCCAACTCATGAAAATAGACGCTGTCTTTCACGTTTATACAAAATGTCGTCAAGATTGACCATTTTTACGAAAGTTATCATGCCTACGGACACACACACACACATGGGGTTTTTTGGCATCTGGGAGCCTCAAAACAAATGTTATCATGGTCCCGGGCTAGGTCTTACCATGCCGACTACGATAATAGCTTCTTCCCTATAGGGGAAATTCACTAAAACTATTAAAATTATTAAAACAACTATGCATCTTTCATCTAAATAATAGGTACCGTAATTGTTTTATCAAATAATGACTATGAAATGAAAAGATGGTTAATTATGCTTTAAAACCAAGGTCATTAAACATTAACAAATCCATCCTACCCTATGTATAAAAAATCGTATTTCATATCTACATGAAGCAGTCTTTATAAACAGGTTAATTTATACCTAACTTCAACCAGTTTATATTAAAATAACCAATTTCAGAAGGTTTCAGCATAAATAGAAAAACAAATTTTTGTATTACAGTTCATTGCATTGAGCCCATCAACATGGGCAGTAAGGAAAGCATCTCCGTAGCAGTACTATTTATTTTCTATCCTAAAAAATCTCTATTAATTGTCTGAACCTGTAGTTACCTAATTAAATCTTTAAGATAATTTAAACATTTTAGTAACACATTAGCTAAATATATTGCAGAACTTGATGACAATTTGATGTTTAATTGTGATACTACGTCCAAAACCGTTGCAGAGATATTCAAAGTGCTAAACACAGTACGTTGTCCAATGTTATCCTTATGGAGAATAATTCAAAATTGATATCTCGATTATTTATGAATGTATATTGATGAAACTTGGCTTGTGGCTTCATCTAGTACTGGTATGTTGATACTTGCATAAACAATTTTTTACTGTCTCCGCTGCAGCAAACCTAGATACTCAGCCCTAATGTTATTCTTATGGAGAATAAGTTTTATAAAGTTATGTATCTCCCTTAGTTATGAACATAAATTAATAAAACTTGGTATATAGCTTCACCTGGTTAAGTTATATTGATAATTGCACAAAAACATATTGTTTATCTTTCTTGATGCAGCAAACCTGCGTACTCAGCCTTTAATGTTATTATTTAGGAGAATACATAAAATGCAGAGTGTTTCCAAATTAATGTTTCTAACTTTAGGATATTGTTCCCTATGTCAAAAGGAACGTAAATCGTCATATAACTGGGGGTCTATTTCTTTTAGTTTACTGTCTCTCTGTCTGTATGTGATTTTCACTAGACAATTTATATTTTAAAAACGGCTTGACCAAATTTAACTAAATGTTGGTTAAATACTTACTCTTCTTGGTAGGTTCTTTTTTAGAAATTTTTTTGTCATAAAATATTTCCGTTTAAAAATGGCGGCCATTGAAAACTTTTAACCTCAAATATCTGAACAATTAGAAATTAAAGAAATCTTTCTAGAATGTAAAAAGCTAGAAAATGTAATTGCAAATCCAAATCCTTATCTGCTTTAACATTGAAAATCGGGTTAAAATTAACTGAACCATGACTGTAAAACGAAACACATGGCTAAATTTTTCTATCATAACTAATCAAAATTATAGCAAATTTTAGATATGTGTTCCGTTTTTCAGTCATAGTTTAGTTAATTTTATTCCGATTTTCAATGGCCGCCTTTTTAAAACGGAAAGATTTTATGAAAAAATATTTTTTTCTAAAAAAGAACCTACCAAGAAGAGTATTTAACCAAAATTTAGTTAAATTTGGTCAAGCCGTTATAAAAATATAAATTGTCCAGTGAAAATCACATACAGACAGACAGACGGTAAATGAAAAGAAATAGACCCCCGGTTATATGATGAATTACGTTCCTTTTGACCTAAGGAACAATATCCCAAAGTTAGCAACATTAATTTGGAAACACCCTGTATACAGGGCCGTATTTGAGATCGTTGTGGCGGCTCACTCCAGTGAGGCCCCTCTTCCCTCTATTATTTGTTAATTGTTTTAAGAATAATAGTGTACACCTACAATTTGATTACAATTAATTTTACACTGTTTTAATGGAGTTTCATAAAATCCTGAAGGAATCCAAATTTCTTTGCAACTTCTTCATACCTTTTAGCCCGAGTTCTAGTTGTGCTTTCAAGAGATCAAGCACGGGGCAGAAATGTTTTAATTTTTAGTTTTTCCGTTCATCTTAGTACTGTGTCTGATGTTTTGTCATCATCGAAAAATGTGAGTCTGGTACTGCGCTTGGTGGTGCGAGCTTGCTGACCTTGGCTCTTCTCATATTTAGCTCCTCTCATTTCTTCAGTAGCTTTTATACAAATTTATAAAAGTATAGTTCTTTTATCATGTATTAAAAGTACTAGCTCTATTTTCTCAACGTAGCTTCCAAAAGAATATTTAAAACGTTTTGGACACTAAAAGTCTTATGGAGGGCTGTTGCAAAACTTTGTTGAATTCCAATACTCTCACTTCGTCCGATCGGCGAATAGGCCAAGCGACTTGCTAATTTTTTGGATCGAGTCGAGTGGTCCCAATGATTCTTGAGGTTCGAGTATTTTAGAGCGAGTATTTTCCACCAGCCCATCAGCAATATCCTGTTGTTGGTTGGTAGTTTCAAATAGTGTAATGGGATTTGGATAACACATTCCAGATTTGATAGTCTAAAGAACATGGTTTATAACTAATATATGAGTAGCAATAAACATTTTTGGCCAGGACAATCAATCTGAAAAAGGTATTGACAAACAAAACATGGTTTGACCGTTGTTTTTGGTCAATAAAACACAGTTTGGTTGCCATTCGCCCAATATCACTTGGTATGGATTTTACTTAAAATCACTTTTTGACCAGCATTGTATTTTCCGCCGTTATTTACGGCCGATATTACGCGGTCCAGTTGCTATCAGCCAGAGTGACAGGTGTCGTGAAGTAAATTTCGGACGCCGTTTTTTGCTGATATTATGTTTAACGTCGTCATTTTGACCGATATTAAGTTCTTCGTCATTTTTCAGCCGATATTATTACGCGGTCCGGTCGTCATTTACACACGTTCGGTTGTTTTTTATGACTGATTCATGTTACTCGTCGTCTTTTGCGGCAGTTACTACGCGATTTAGGAGGTCGCGATCGTCCTGAGATCGGCGAAAAATACCCGCAAGTAAACAAATTTTCGAGTACTTGCCCACTACTACTATCTAATAAATGATTCTCTCTTAATAATAATAATATTAAAATCGATTTATGATATAAAAACGGGAAGCAGAACAAATATATGAATAACAATTTTTTCATAACAAATTTTGTGAGTGAAATTGTTAGTTTCAAACAAAAAAATTAAGTAAAGCGAGGTACCCGGCGGCCGCCGTGTCCGCCGTTAGGTAAATACGGCCCTGCCTGTATATGGTTGCCATATGGTTGTGTGAGAAAAAGAGGAGATTTTAGCTGACGACCCCTGAAAAAAGATAAGGTTTTGAAATAACCCCCATGGGGAAGAGTCAGAGGGTCCGGGGGTGCTCCCCCGGTAAAATGTTAAATATCATGTATTAAAAAACATGTTGTAGTGCTTTTGAGCATATGAAATAAATTATCAAATCAAAATATTTGCTAAAATTATATGCCTTCAGTTCAGAAACATATACATGCATTGGAAATTTGCTGATTACGCAGGTTTTCTGCGACGGAGGGTATTTTTAGTTAGTTTTTGAAAGTACTTATCAAATTTCATTTTGATATCGGTGTAAAGTGTAAAGCCATCAACTCTTAACTCGCTAGATTAAACTGTCTGAATCAACGGCAATATACATCAATTGAAGGGAGACTGCGGGGACAAAAATATTCCCGTTTTCCCTCATCTGAAGCTTCCTGACTCCGATTATGTGGCCGAGCGTGGGTAGCGATTTGTAATTTTGGATCCTTCGAGTTGACCCTTCCTAATCCTCACTAATGAGGGTGGCGGTTGAGCTATTTCAAATACACCCAAAAATAGGTGGCGGTTTGGCCGCATTCAGGGAAACATCCCTGGTATCGTCTGCAGACACGTGATAGGTGCGTGTTCTTAGGATTCGCACTGATAGCCTGCCTCCTCCCCAACCATTGTCGACCCCCTCTTCTCCCATTGTCAACCCCTATGTCATTGCCACAAACCTACGTAGTGGTTTTGTTTTCACCTTTGAAATAACAGGGTTTCTTTGGTTTACAATTCTTGATTTTCGCATTAACGCAATATCGTGCAGAACGATAATTGATTTAGTATTACATAGTCTTACAACACTATCCTGTTTAGTTGTAACAACACGTATCATGCTAATAAAGAAATTAATTAAGTATTCAAATGGTATTGTGAAGCTCAAACACTGGTCTATGCTACTATAGATGCGGGCTCTTGTACTATGATACTTCGACACAATAATACAGTCATAATCAAAACAAATTCCGTAGTATTTTGATGAATAGGGTTTTAACTTGAAAATAAAAGAATGATTCGTTGATTCCTATTTGGACTCAGCCCTCGTGGAGATTGTCTGTACAATTAATTGTATTGTTTTTGTCCAAAATGCCGTATCAACTACAAAATCGTACCACAATTAATTGTGAATGCTGCTTTTTGGTGGAGATGTGCACTTATCACGATGCACTTCTTACCGTGACATAATACGAAACGTAAAGTATATTTTTAATATTTATTTTATCAATAGAAACGGTTTTCTCGGTTGTTCGGTTCGTTTACACAATAAATTACTTGCTTTTAAAAATTCTCAAAAATTAAAAATAAACTGATTTTAAAATTAAATTTATTTTACATTAAAAGGGAATTTCTGAGCAGGGCTTAGCATACTTTAATTTAAGCACGATTAAATTTTAAAATGTATATAACATGTTGATATGTTAGCAGCCGATGCCATACAAATTTACTATAAATACTCTGATCAAATTAGCTATTCACGTAGGAACAAGTTACCGTAAAATATTAAATTCAGTTATAAAATGCATTACAATTTAATCGTGAAACATGGTTTAGGCCTACTTTTAAAACTATGATTTTACTTATTTTCTGTAACTCTTTATTTATAAATCAGGGTATGTTTATAAAACATACAGACAGAGCTTAAGCTTTTAATCTTATTATTGACGCGGAACCCATACACTAAAACTATATTCGAACTAAAAAATGTTTAAAGAAATCGTCAGTAAACATTAAACGTATCGGTATCCCAGAAGATGTTAAATGTATTTTTAAAGTTGGTAAATCGATAAATTAACATTGAGACAAAATCTTTAGCATCATTGAATAGAAAACTAACCAGAGAAGTAGATAATGCGAAGAGCGCGTAAACACTGCACTCAATACGACAAGCGCCAAGCAGGGCGAGGGAATTTTTCCTTACCGGCTGGGCCGGCCGGCCAGCCGGCTGGAGCGCACAGATAGGCAACGTCGCTTGGCCGGTTTTGCTCGCAGCGCCTCGTATGATCTGGCCGGTTGAATTAACAATTTCGTGTTAGCAAATTTTAGCATTACGTGACACTTCTATACCTGGTTTATTTTTCTATGATAATAGTGACTAGAACCATTTGAAGTTTGCATATAGAGTGGACTTCTTTTTCACCCACAAATAACAAATCAAATATCACCGAGTTGGCTTGGTCTCCCCGAGTAGGCGTGGTACTAAAAATAATGATATAAATAATAATAAATAATAAAAGATGTTCTATTTTATTCTGGAATAAAATTACTGTTAGTTTAAAATACGTGTGATTTAATGTAGGTCTAACCTATATTCTTAATGGTGTTATTTTATGTTTTTAATATTTCTATTTTCAAATATTATTGGTTTATTTTTTTATGTGCAAGGGTTTGTTTTAAAAGCTAGGAGTTTAAACAATCTTAGACCTGTGATGATAAAAACAAACATGCCAAGGTAAGTGCCTTTTGAAAGAAGACATTTTTTGCTAACAATAGAAACTGTCAGCTCATCTTTCTGATAAAAGAGTATGTACCCCTAATATGTTGGTATTTCAGCGTCCCGGGATTTTTGAGACACTCAGTACAGAATCTCTTCTTAATCAAATGTTTTAAGCTACCATAATGGTGGCAGATTTTGCCATAGGTTTAGCAATGAGCAATAAAACCTCATCAGTTTTTAGAATGCTGTATAAAATTATGTCCTACTAGATGTTTCCAGCGGCTTTGCTCCCGAAAAAATTAAACACATTTGAAATATTAACCTGATCAACCGTATCAAATCTTTGTTTATGTTTTACCATATGACTTCCTTTGCAGTAACTGACAAACAGTTTAACATACAGGTTGGACCATTATAAATTATACTGTGTGTAAAAAAAGTCCGTCCCCCCCTTTAATTTTGTTGTTTGTTTAAGCAAACAAATCACCTTTGGGAAATGATAATAACTTAAATCCAAGTATCTTTTGACGTTATCAGAAATGTTGAGTGCCCCCAAAAATGGGGGATTTTGGGGGCAACTCAAAATGTTCAAATGTAAACCCCTTTTGAGTGACCTCTCATTTTAAAGAGCTTTAAAAAAATAGGCGAATGGTGGAGCTTGGAGGTCTGTAACGTGTTTCTATCCAAAATGGCAGCTTGTCAGTTTTGAATACAACTCCTTCTTAAAACCTGGCGTCTAAGAATTTTGGAGTTTTAATTTAACCTTTGGTGACTTAAAACTGAAACGACTCTTGAAGAAATGCTATTAAACGAAGAACTGGTCTCTTTTGGTAATATTTAAAATTTGGAGAACCCGCAAAAATGGGGGATTTTGGGGGCAACTCAAAATTGCCTAATGTAAACCCCTTTTGAAGGGGTTGAATTTACTTTCAACTGTCACCCTTTATTTAGGTTTAAAAAGCTCTTTAAAATGAGGGGTCACTCAAAAAGGGGTTTACATCAGAAAATTTTGAGTTGCCCCCAAAAACCCCCATTTTTGCGGGATACTCAAAATTTCAAATATCACCAAGAGACCACTTCTTCATTTAATAGTATTTCTACAAGAGTCGTTCCAGATTTAAGTCACCAAAGGTGAAATTAAAACTCCAAAAGTCTAAGACGCCAGGTTTCAAGAATGAGTTGTATTCAAAACTTTGAAAAGCTGCCATTTTGGATAGAAACACGTTACAGACCTCCAATCTCCACTATTCGCCTATTTTTTTAAAGTTATTTAAAATCATGGGTCACTCAAAAGGGGTTTACATTTGAAAATTTTGAGTTGCCCCCCAAATCCCCAATTTTTGGGGGCACTCAAAATTTTCAATAACGTCAAAAGATAGTTTGGGTTAAGTAAGTTAGTATCGTTCCCCAAAGGTGATTTGTTTGTTGTAACAAACAAAAAAATTAAAGGGGGGGCGGCCTTTTTTTACACACTGTATATCCCATGAGGTTTGCATTGGATCTTACAAAGCCCGTGGGGTGGAGCCCTAATGTTGGATGTAGACGTTAAAAGGTCTATATGTTTTTCTTGCAAAATTCTAGCTTTTTTGCATCCAGTAGTTTTTGCGTGATGGAACTCCAAATATCCATACACACATCCAAACTTTCACATTTATAATATTAGTAGGATTAGTCCATAATTAATTTAAAGTAAAAAAAATAGCCAACATAAGCCAGCCAAGTCAAAGTTGAAAGACCCCAACAGTTGTTTACTGTTAATAGACAATGGAGAAAGCGGGAGGAGTGAATTACAAAATGGTGTCTGTTTAACTTCCTGCTCCAGCTTCCTGGATTTCTCATTAGCGACTGTTTGTATTCCAGTTGCTGCATTCCCACATGCCAGTGATAATCACTTGCCGAACGAGTTGTTAAATCTGGTTGAATGAAAACTGAGCGTTTTGTGCTTACATGTCACCGCAGCATATTTTTTTAAGAATGTTATTGAAAACTTAGTACGCCTATCTATTGCTTACTTTTCAAAAAGGGGTGAAATAATTTTGTTCAAAAAGTATAAATCTGTTGTAATGATTGTCCAGCAAATTTGCCGGAATACTTGAATATCTCGTTAATACAAAATACTTTTCGGCTCAAATAAACAAATTTCTGCCATCCAATTTTTTCTAAAGAGATCACGAATATGTTTTCCTATTTTGTTAGCTTTTAGTGTTTATCATGCTTAAGTACCTAAATGAAATGTAAATTTGTTTACGGTTGATTGAGTGCAACTGTTGCCCAAAGGGTTTTCATGCAGTCTGGGATTTCTTAAGGATTCTGCTTTAGCACAATTTTTCTTCTAAATAATAAACTATATTGCTGATAGCCTTTCTTAGTTTTTGTAAGATATTTTAACGTTATAAAAATATAATATTTAGGGAGTCTATAAATTGTGTTTATGAATCTTTCATAGTCCGTCTGCACATAGCCTTTACACATAATCCTTAAATGTTTTGCTATTTTGATGTTTGATATATCGGAGAAGTTTTAATACGTTTCTGTCTGTTAAGTTTATGGGTCAAGTTCTGCCTACCTTTCATGAGAAACGTTATATACCATATACCTACTGTGTTAGATCAAACTTTTTTCCTCTTGCCATGACTGAGAGTAACATTTAGGCCATTTCAAATCCTCGTATGTCTTTAGGGCTCTGCCCCGTAATCAGTGAACCTACGTACATCTTATGGAAAGAAGTCATTTGATCTTTCACCTTAAAGTGCACTCTGTTTTGTTCTAGACTAATGAAAATGTTTTGTCAGCTGATCAGCTTTGACTTTATGTTAGAAAAGGCATCCATTGTAATGTTTAAAACGGTTTACTAAACCATACAGTAATGGCGTGGTAGTGAATTTTTTGGAACAAAACACTTGCGCCCCTGGGTGATTGTAATTGAAGCTAATTTTCAAGTAACTGTAATTTAAAAATAAGTGTTATTATAAAATCTGAATTTTCGTCAGTCCATCGTGCACAAACTACTAAACCCATACAGCAGTTAATTCTTAAGAAGAAAGTCAGACATGGGCCACTTCACATGCTAATCTAATTGACGATCACTACTGTACTTGTGGCTTGTAAGGCGAAGTAAGGCAAAACAAGGCTGCTTAAAAAATACAAAAAAAATATTGAGCTGAAACTAGGTAGAATGATACGTTGGACAACAGGATTAATTATACTGTATATATTATTCCCGATATGCAATCATTTGAGGCTCTGCCCTTCTGGCCTTCAAGATTATTAAGTCAGCCATCATGCATCAACTAATTGACTGAAATTTGCTGAAGTTTAGTAGGAAGATGATTTGGACACCATAATAAAACATTAAATTATCATTATCAAACTACAATTTTTGATGTTCTACCATAACTTATACCAACTTAAACTGTGTTATCGAGCGAAACTGCAAACAAAATAATATATGATTTTATTTAAATCTAGCTTTATGACTGAATGTTTCCCTTGCAAAGAACAGGTCACTAGGTAGTTTTGAATTTATATATATACATATATATATACACATACTAGCAGTTACCCGGCGCACGTTGCTGCGCCCAAAACTTTGAATTTTTTTAATTACAGCTGTTAATTTTGTAAACACCAAATTTCTAAAACCTGACACTGCACCCTTGTATGCCCTCTGGGTCCGAGCCCTTTGAACAGATTTGCACCAAACTTCACACAAACCATCCTTGGATAATGCTTAATAATGCCTGAAAGTTTCATTACCATCTGTCGAGCGGTTTCGGAGTCCATAGGCTACATACATATATACATACATACTTACTCTTTTATATATATATATATATATATATATATATATATGTATATATATATATGTATATATATATATATGTATATATATATATATATATATATATATATATTTGATCACATGTAATTAAACTTATAAAAATAATAATAAATATTTGTTTCAAAAAAATTATACTAGACCCATTTTATCCCGTACATTGGTCCATTTTCAGTCTGTTTTCTGAGCTGAATCATCTTTAGACCCTGGATTCATCAAGCAAATTGAAAGTTCTATTTTTGTCTGTAAAATAAATTCTTAAGTTTTTTTGTAAACCGAGTTTATCATTCTGTACTGTTGAATTATTTTTAAGATTATTTTTCTGTTTCCACTTGGAACACGAAGCCAAAGGGTTTGAAAGGTGTTTCATATAGTTAATTTTGAAATAATGCAATGGGAAAATAAACAGTTTTTTAGACTTAGTAGTGGTTGTTAAAGTTTATAATTATAAATGCACTAAATGGTGAGTAAGACTAGTTTTTCTAAACTTTTTCATATAAATCTCAAAACAGATCTACTTTTCTAAATTTTGATAATACTTACTGTATTTAAGATTACTACAAATTAAAAGCCCCTTTTATTATAATGAGTTGGCCTTATTTACATTTTCTGTCACTCCTAATTAGGGCTTGATATATTTACTAATGAAAATCTTACATAATAGTAATTTAATTATAATATAAATATAGCTGAAAGCTGACAACCACATAGGCGCTTATCACTGAGTGGGCAACATCCTCTTTGATAATCTTGGTTTGACATCGGACTCTTATATTTTTAATTTTTACTTTAGAGCGATGTCAGTTGATAAGAGATGGTATTTTTAGGTTTGTTGGACTTAAATTTTACCAACCATTGTATTCTCTACAAAATTACTCAAAGGTATAAAAAGTCTGAAACCCTCCTAAATTAATTGGCCAGTATTTGTGTACAGTTTGTTTGTTGCTTACTTCCTGAAGAACTCAGTAGTTTTGATTCTAAGCTATTTTATTCTTATCATTCTATATTTTTTAGAACACTAGCTAATTGGAAATGTATGTTTTAGGACATCAGAAACCTGTTAATTATTGGGAAAAGATAAATATACCTTAAAATGTGTTTCCTTACCTTAGTGTATCACTTCTATGTAATAAAATTCAAATGGAAGAAGTACATGTGGCATAAAGATCAGTCGAGAAAAGGCTTAGAAGAAATACCTTTCCTGAACCCTCTCACAAAACACTGGCAAGCGATTAAAGACCATTACCATTCATTTAAAGAAAGGCATTATCGGACCATAAAAAAATTTATGTCTTCTAATACTTTGGAACATTTCATCACCATGGCTGTTATGGGGTGGTTTATCGGAACTGTGTTGACAATCATGCATTTTTACAGCAGTGTGAGTCGAGGCAATGCAGACATATTTTGGTGTTTCATAATAAAACTGCCTCTCCTTGTGTTGATAACTGTGTCTCTAGCGTTCACAGAGACGGGCCGATGTATGTTGTTCCTGGTGCCTCTACAGCTGTGCTCGTCCAGAGGGCAAGTTTACATTCATGGCACCGTCATATTACTGGTTACAACAGGTCCGTTAATGAATTTGAAACACAACTTGAACGTTATTCAAGAGAGCAGCTCCTGCCAGCAAAAAGGGGTTGCGGAAGCCGCAGCTGAGATCGCAGACATTCTGTTTGGACCGTTTACTTCTTTTAAACAGGCTGCAATGGAAATAGTGAATGGAATCAAAACTATGGTAAACAAGCTTCAGACAGTGCTGGCGAGTTTTAAAAGAACCGTGATGGCTGTTGCCGATGCCATTCAGGGTGCCACGAGGTGGATTAATAGTAAAATAAACGGATGCAAGACCACAGTAGGCACTACCTTCCAACACTGTATGGATGCGTTCACCTGGATGTATGACGAATGTAAAGTGAGTGTGCCCAGTGTGTTTGTAAAGATGTGTGCTGTCACAGAGTTTGCTAGTAATCTCTGCCATTCGGTAAAGCCCGGGGAATATCTCTGTGACTTGGTCTACTTCAATGTCAACCCTCTCATCACGACGGTCAGTCAAAGAATCAGTCGCCTGCTAGACCGAGCTTACACTTTGATGTATTTCTCAGTCAATATTCATCACGAATTCCATGTAGACTCCAATAGCAAGAGCATTATGAGCGATATTAAAGAGAGGATTAAATCCTCTTATTTAAGCCTACTAATTATGTACTACTTTGTTAATTTCTTACAGCTCTTGATGTTTTTATTCCATTTTTGCTTTCTCTGGGTTGTGTATCGCTACAGATCGAAATACTTGCGAAGAGATGAGTTTGATAATCATTATCTCAGTGACAAACTAAAAGAAATTGACCATCTCGAATCTATAGCTGGTCGAGAATCAATATTTCCCCTTAGAAGAGTAGAAAAAAATAAATTCATACATGTATACTCGTTTAAAATTGTAAAAAAAGAGTGGAAAGGTTTTTCTTTTCCAACTCTAATTACAGTCAAGACATGTGTTTATTTGGGGATAATCGCTATGGATTATTTGTTATTTTACATAACGGAAAAGTGTCGGATTTTTATGCTGGCTGTTATGCAGTCTTTCGGTTCGAGGGCAGAAATTTCTATCGTAGGTTCTGGATTTATGGCTGAACTTAGCCGCCGAGTTGTTCGTGCATTGAATTTTATGGATTATAATTTCTACCAAGCTCACTTTATGCCCTGTATACCCAACCCTAGGCCTCCCAATAATTGGACTAATTACATTATTTATTTCTGGCTCGTCGTTCTTTGGTTTTCTTGGATGATGCAGCCGTTTGTGTTGAGATTAAGGCATAGAGTAATGGACTATTACCACCCTGAGGTTGCTGACAGACGAGCAGGATGGCTGTACAATCATATCATGTTTAAGAGAATGACATTTTTGCGCGTGATTGGTATTAAACTGAGAGGAAAGTACGGTCATGATCAAACGAGGATGATATTTTCAATAGCTGACTTTTTGAGAGCAAAATACCCATGGGTTACGTACTTCATAGGAAAAGGTTTAATTGGCTCGTATTGCAAGATTTGCAAACATGTTGTACCGCCCCTGTATGCCTGCCCCACTAAGGACTGCTCAGGAATCTACTGTGATGATTGTTACGTCAATATACAAGGTGTGTGTTGCATCTGCAGGCAAGAAATGATGAGTGCTGACTTTGAAGATAAGCAGAAACATTTTAAAAAGATTCTACCAGATCAAGAAGAAACTAATGATATTAAGGATGAAGCTGAAGGATTTTTTGAAGTCCTCGAAGAGGGATCTGATTTAGATTTCAGTTATCAAGGTCAATCAACATGTCATTGGGCATCATCTGAAGCTAAAGACAATTCTCAAACTGTTCAGTATACGTTTGTGGATGATAATGAAGTGGATGTTCCGTTTAAATCTAAATTCAAATATAGAAAACTCCAAGAGCTTAAAGGGAAGAAACGAATTAGCTATGAGGAAACGTTTGAAATGTTATAATATGTTGAGGTATAGAATTGTTTTTAATATTTTTAACTCTTGAGTACTAAAATCAAATATTCAACGCCTTAGGTAGTTGTTTTATTTTATACATAGACCTAATTAAAAAATATAGGCTCCATAAGTTGTATATA
Organism: Allygus modestus; assembly: GCA_963675035.1. Taxonomy (NCBI): domain Eukaryota; kingdom Metazoa; phylum Arthropoda; class Insecta; order Hemiptera; family Cicadellidae; genus Allygus; species Allygus modestus. The sequence goes on from OY776115.1 coordinate 43,171,228, forward strand.
CTGTAAATAAAAGGTTTCTTAACATTTGGCTTTTATGTATTTTTTATCTAGGTCTGGTTTTCAAGTTGATTTATATGTTCCCTTGCAAAACATTGATAAATACCCCCGTAGCAGCAAACCTGCGTGCTCAGCGAATTTCCAAAGCATATATGTGTAACTTAATACCACATAAAGCCACATCACATACCAAGTTTCATCAAAAATACATTCATAAATAAATGATTTATGACATTTTAATTATTCTCCATAAGAATAACATGGCAGCTGAGTATGCAGGTTTGCTGAAACAAGGAAAAAACATGGGTTTTAATACAAATATCAATATAACTCAACTAGGTAAAGCCACATACTAAGTATTATTAATTTATGTTCATAATGAAAGGAGATAACATTTGACTTATTAGCCATGAGAATAACATGGGGGCTGAGTACGCAGGTTCGCTGCTATGGGGATAATCAACAAAAAATCAATTTTTTGTGCAAATATCAATAGACCACAATGATATGAAGCAATATACCAGGTTTCGTCAGGATAAGTGGATAAATAAGCGAGATATGCAATCATTATATTAAATGAATAAGGCGATTTTTGTGCAGAATATTATGGCCAAACTACTGGGTCGATTTTGATGATTTACTTGTCGTTTGAAAGCCCTTAACATCTAGATATGCCTTTTGGGGGTCTCCAAATGCGTGCGTGGAACCAGAAACCCTTGGGAAGCCCTCAAAGTATGGTTTTGGCCCATTTAAATAACATTGGACAGCAAATCAAAACAAAAGAAGCAGAACAGCTGGGATTAACCCTTTGAGTGCCAGAGTTTTTCGGTCGTCATATCCCTAGAGTGCCAGAGTTTTTAACACAGTATATCCCAAAAGTGCCAGGCACAAAATCAACATTTTGCAAGGGTTTGCAAAAAAATTAATAACTTTTTTATTTGATAAGATATTATTATGAAACTTTTTTTGTTTTGTAATTTTAAAGTTTAGCTATAATATTATACACATATATAATATTTAAAAAATAACAAATAAAAAATTTGAATACATATATGTATGTGGGAAATTTCTTTTAATTTTTTTTATTTGTTTCAGGTAAATAAACATTGTTCAAATATAAGATTTTCACCAAATAACTACTAGATTTATAGAGGAAATGTTTCCCAAAATATTTCCTGAAAGTTTCATTAAATTTGGGCTTTAGGCGGACAAGTTATTTCCATAAATGTAAAAAAATATAAAAACGGCAAATTAGTACACAAGACAGTAGCCTAACTTTATTCAAGGGTTTAAGTTTGATTACAATTTTATTTCATAAAGCAGACTAACTAGGCCTCGTATATTTATGGAGTATATGTTTACCTGAACATATCCTGGAAATGTCCTGGAAGAAATAATAAAAAGTAATGGCGTAAGAAAAATTTTCTATGACAACGATTCACAAAATCAACATTTTGCAAGGGTTTTGTACATAAAATCAATAACTTTTTTATTTGGTAAGATATTATTATGAAACTTTTTTTGTTTTGTCAGTTTAAAGTTTAGCTATAATATTATGCACATATATAATATCTAAAAAATACAAAATAAAAAAATTTGATTAGGTACATAATATTATACATGCGGGAAATTTTTTATATTTTTTCAGATAAATAAATATTGTTCAAATATAAGATTTTCACTAAATAACTACTAGATTTATAGAGCTAGAAACTATCCTGGAAATCACCTGTAAGAAATAATAAAAAGTAATGACGTAAGACAAATTTTCCATAACGATATATCGTTGCAATGTATTTTTCGGTAAGACCACCGACGACGATATATCGTTGTGAAGTATTTTTCGGATGTTCCGTGCACAACGATATATCGTTGCGTGGCACTCAAAGGGTTAAAGATACAAACATATGGTTTGCTAGTTTTTCTTATTCTCCATAAGAATAACATTGGAAAAATTACTGTGTTTAGCACTTTCAATATCTCTGTACCAATTGACGTAGAAAAATGACCAAAACACCACATTGTTTTTTTTAGCTGGATTTAATGGTGAAAACTAAAATATGCCTTTTGGGGGTCTCCAAATGCGTGCGTGGAACCAGAAACCCTTGGGAAGCCCACAAAGTATGGTTTTGGCCCATTTAAATAACATTGGACAGCAAATCAAAACAAAAGAAGCTGAACAGCTGGGATTAAAGATACAAATATATGGTTTGCTAGTTTTTCTCATTCTCCATAAGAATATCATTGGACAAATTACTGTGTTTAGCACTTTCAATATCTCTGTACCAATTGAGGTAGAACAATGATCAAAACACCACATTGTTTTTTTTTAGCTGGATTTAATGATGAAAACTAAAATTTGATTTACTAAAATATTATATGTAAAAGACAAAAAACCCATTTTTGGGGTACAAAAACCCCCTAAAATACCCCTTAGGATGGAGCGATCTGGCTGGTTTTCGAACTTAAAGTCATAAATGTTGCTTTACATGTTTGTACCTAATTTAATTAAAATCGGACCAATTTTACGAGAGTTATCACACCCACGGACACATATATCTACTTATATAAAGCTAGACGGGTTCACTCACTCACTCACTCATTCACTGACATAAACTATTAGGCACTTCCTGTAATCCAACCCCCTCGACCCCATACTTGAATTAAAGCTCTTGACGAGAAACTCTCAGATAAATTACCAAAAGTTAGCATTTTCGAGTTTTGGAGGCACTTTTTACGCAGGGAAAATTCCACTTTTTCAACATTTCCACTTTGAGCATGTTTTGTATGGAAACGGTAAGAGATGGCAAAAATTTTAAATACAAAAGTTGCAGAAAATTGAATTCTAATCTGATGATATTTCATCAGATTTAAGATCCGATCACCCGTTTACCCGCTATTCATCAGAGAAGGAGTTATTTTTAGTTTTTTGGCCCATTTAAATGTGTACAACCATTGACTATACCAACATTTGGAAAGCTGTTTTATGAAAGCACACTTTGGCTAGTACCACATGTTTGTATCAGCTGATTTAACCCTCTAGGTGTCGCATCAAAAAACCTGAAATGTTACGCCATTTTTTTAACTTTTGCAGAATTTTATATAAAATGCTATAAAAAAATAAAATTTTGATATATTGGTAAACAAGTATACATTTTCTTAGAGAGCAGAAGATGGGCTATCTTTTAATATAAAATTTGTTGGCCTAAATGTATGGTATAACAGTCCGGCTTGGGTTCAAATCTAGACAACCCAAAAAAAACTTATTTTTTATGTTACGAGACCCGTAGAATATATTTAGACAGCCATAATCAAAAATCCAAGATATTCATTTTGTTCAAAATTTAATAAGGAAAAAGAAAAAAAAAAATATATATATATATATATATTATATATATATATATACATATATATATATATATATAATACACAACAACGTAACCTCACATTACAGCATCCCTATTGAAAACATAACTAAACAGCTGATTAAAAACGGCTGCAAAAGTATTAGTTCGCATTATTAGTTGCCATGAAGCCCAGACGTTGCCGATCACTTTGGTATAAAGGATGGTTCGAAACGACCGATCGTCAACGAGATATACGTGTTAAACTGGATGTCTGCAAAGTCAACTGAAATCAGTCGATTAACACTCAAGCGTCAAAAAAAGTCGACTGAAATCAGTCGATTGACACTTAGAGGGTTAAATAAACCTCCCGTGTATGCGATAATTTACTCACCTTGAGGTTTATATAAATCAGCTGCTACAAACATGGTGAGCACATTATTGCCTATACGGGAGACGGGAGGTTCAGTAAGTATCACGAATATTGTTTGTTACGATATCGGAAAATTTCATTAATCGTTTGTTTGTTTTATCGAATGAATTTACTAGCCCATTAGCCCAGTGGATATGTTGTCAGATAAATGATCATGTGAGCTCTGGTTCAAATCCTACTTTTGATGTTTACTTTTTGAAGTCTGAAATTTATGGTTAATTAGGCTTTATTTTGTTTTTACTAATACATTTAGTTGTAATTATGTTGCACAACGAACAGTCGCCATACAGCGGAGCTGCGGAGTTAGGTTGCTAAAATTTTGTTGTGAACTGCAGCCTAATCTTTTGTTATTTTTTACAAGTAAACCCATTTGTAGAACTCCAATTCAACATCTTAACCACAACTTTGCATTTAACTTTTTTTTTCTTTTATACACCTCGAAACAACTAGCGTAGTCGGGAATTCATTCGATCAAACGAACAAGCAGCCAGTTGGTAAAAGGTTTCGATATCGAACCGCCTGTGTGGGCGATAATGTGCTCACCAAAGCTCATTGTTGTGTAGTTTTTCTGTGGTTAACGGACTACAATAATTGAGTTTGCTTAAAACTTGTGTTATTTGAGGAGTGCAAGTGATCGAAGCAAACTCCAAAAGGGGGTTTGGGGGCGAAGCCTCCAACGGCGATAAGCCTAGTGTGTATATATATTTTATATATATATAGGCTTGCCATAATTTCTAAGGGTCAAACCGAGACAACGATCTTACTGGGGGGGTTTGGTTTTGGGGGTATGGATTCCCCCCCCTTCCAGTAACGAGAGGTCCAGTGGTCTACATTTTGAAATATAGGCTTTTAAAAAGGGTTTGGACTAATTTTTAGTTATTTTAAGTATTTTATTTTTTTATTTTAAGCAAGTAAATAAATCCTGTGTATATTTAACGGTGTTTTACTCGTATTTAACCCATTGAGGTAGTAATTTTATTCTATTTGTAGTAGCCTATAACGGGAATTGATTGGTGCTGCACTCTAGTTGCAAAATATGTAACTAATGACCGCGGGCGTCTACGGTTCTATCCGCTAGGGGCGCGGACTGACTGAAAACCCTTAATATCGCCGCCAGGCCTTTGGTCGTGTTAGCTGAGTTGGCTACGTCGTGGAAACACCTTGGCCAGGTGGCGATACGATGTTCGTGGGTTCGATTCCCGCACACGACCAAAACTGACCAGTTGTGCAACTCTCAATGAGTTAACCGGTCTGTGGCAACGTTGGTGGGAGGGCCCAAGTAAAATAAACGGTGGCAGGCTTGCTTGGAAGTTGACGGGATCGGTTAATTCTTTGAGACTTGCACATGGTCAACACTGATTTTACTAATTTTTACTTATGTCTACTGTGTGTGTGCCAATGCGACTCTCTAAACTGAAATAAAACAATATTTTAATTAAAATATGCCATTAATCCATTTAAAAACACCAATTTTATACTCCAATTCACACGTTAATAAAATTACAAGTAAGGAACGAGACCTGCTCGTATGTCTACGCCAATGGGTTAAAAACTTTTAAAAGGAATGGCTTTTTATTCGTAAAATCTAGCCAGTATTATTTTTTAGTTTGAAACTTTTTAAAGATATATCTACTTCAAACAAGGAGAATTAATGAAATAAAATTCTAAAAAAATTACAACAAATTTAGTTCTATTATTTGTACGATATGCGATATGTTTACTATTCTAACAAATTTAATTGCTGTTCCCAAACCATTCATACTTTTGACTGGAATGAACTTTTTCAAAATGTCCTTATTCTTGAAAAATTAGTCAAATTTACGCAGTTTTGTTCTCTGACTGGGACATAAGCGAAACCGGCCGGGATGCCGGGACAAGAGCAAGATACCGGGACTGTCCCGGTCAAACCAGGACGTATGGCAAGCCTATATATATACAGTTTTGAACGGTTGGTGTTTTTGGCATCTGGGGACCTCAAAACAAAAATATATCATGGTCCTGGGCCTAGGTCTTACCATGCCGACAACGGTAATAGCTTCTTCCCTATAGGGGTAATTCGCTAAAATGTTAAAAATATCACTTGTTTGCATATGCAGGGTTTAACAGTCATCTTCGCTTTTAGCGAATTTCTCCTATAGGGAAGATAACATAGCCTTGTGGGCTATTGCCGTAGTCGGCATGGTAAGACCTAGGCCCGGGACCATGATAACTTTTTGTTTTGAGGCCCCCAGATGTCAAAAACACCATCTGTTCAAAACTGTATATATATATATATATATATATATATATATATATATATATATGTATGTAGCCGTGGGTGTGATAACTCTCGTAAAAATGACCCGATTTTGATGGAATTTGGTGCAAACATATAAATCAATATTTATGACTTTAAGTTTGAAAACCAGCCAGATCGCTTTATCCTAAGGGGTCTTTTGGGGGGGTTGTGGACCCCAAAAATTGGGTTTTATGAGTTTTTTACACATAATATTTTAGTATATCAAATTTTACTTTTCACCATTGATTTCAGCTTAAAAAACAAACAATTCGGTTTTTGATCATTGCTCTACGTCAATTTGTTATAGAGATATTGAAAGTACTAAACACAGTACGTTGTCCAATGTTATTCTTATAGAGAATAAGAACAATTGTTTATCTCGCTTATTTATCAACTTATCGTGATGAAACATTGTATTGCTTCATATCTTTGCACAAAAACAATTTTGTTGTTGATAGTTTCCGAAGCAGCAATCCTGCGATCTCGGCCCCCATGTTATTATTATGGAGAATAAGTAAAAGGTTATCTCCGTTAATTATGAATATAAATTAATAAAACTTAGTATGTGGTTTTATCTAGTTGAGTTATATTGATATTTGTATTAAAATCCATTTTTTGTGTTCAGCAAACCTGCATACTCAGCCGCCGTGTTATTCTTAAGGAGGACAATTAAAATGTCTTAAATAATTTATTTAAGAATGTATATTGATGAAACTTGGTATGTGTCTTTATGTGGTATTAAGACATATATATGCATTGGAAATTTGCTGAGTCAGCCAATCGCTCCATCCAAGGGGTATTTGGGGGGGGTTTTGTATCCAAAAAATGTTTTTTTTTTTTAGTTTTTTACATATAATATTTTATTAAATCAAATTTTAGTTTTCACTAATGAATTCAGGTTCATGGTTTGTATAAATACAAACCATTTGGTGTTTTGATCATTGCTCTACGCCAATTTGTTTCAGAGATTTTGAAAGTGCTAAATACAGTTTGTTGTCCAATGTTATTCTTATGGAGAATAAGAAAAATTGTATATGTCGCTTATTTAACAACTTATCCTGACGATACTTTGTATATTGCTTCATATATTTGTGGTCTATTGATATTTGCACAAAAAACTATTTTTTTGCCGATACTTCCCTTAACAGCAAACTTTTGTACTCAGCCCCCATGTTATTCTTATAGAGAATAAGTAAAACTAGTAGGTGCCCATCAAAATTCGACGGATACAATACATTAATAACAACTGGTATGATATATGAACTTGGCCAGGAAGCCAAGATAGATAGTGTGTCATGGGGCTTGAATGGGTCGCAGAGCACAATGGGTGTGTTTTGTGACCTGTCCAAGGCTTTTGATTGTGTTGACCATGACATTCTTTTAAAGAAGCTTGGCATGTATAATTTTTCAAATAAAGCAATTCTGTGGGTACAATCTTATTTGGAAAATCGATATCAAAGAACCATAATTTTCAAAAATAACACGAAAACTAGATCTCAATGGGGAAATGTTAAAGTAGGTGTTCCACAAGGCTCTATTTTGGGACCTCTTCTCTTTTTATTGTTCATAAATGATTTGCCAAAGAATGTCTCACCCAAAGTGATATTGTACGCAGATGACACAACTGCAGTTATAAGAGCCAATTCCCACGATGAATTGGAGACAAAGCTGAATCAAGCTTTTAAGGAATTGGCATATTGGTTTGAGGTTAATGGCCTGATACTAAATCAAGGGAAAACTCAACTGGTCAATTTCCGTACTGCTCAATCCAGAGAGGGTTTTAATAGGAATATAATTTTTCAAGGCCAAACAATACCAATGTGTAGCAGTGCAACATTTTTAGGAGTACAATTAGATATACATTTTTCCTGGGCCACTTGTATTGAAGGTATGGTTAACAGATTAAATTCAGCATGCTACCAGATGATAGTCCTAAGAAACACTATTGACTTAAAAACAAGGATTATGATTTACTATGCTTACTTTTTTTCAATAGTGCAGTATGGAATTGAACTTTGGGGTTTAGCTTCAGATGCAGATAAAGTTTTTAAAATTCAAAAGAAATGTTTAAGATTAATGACTTTTGCATCTTGGAGGTCTTCCTGTAAGCCTATTTTCAAAGAACTAAAAATTTTAACACTTCCAAATTTATATATATTAAAGATTTTATTAATGGTAAAATCAAACTTTGCAACATTTTCAGAGGAAAATGTTGACCACAGATATAATACAAGATTTAAAAACAATTTTCAATATCCCATACATCATCTGAAACTTATTGAGAAAACACCTATGTATATGGGGAAACGAATTTACAATAAGTTGCCCGTTAAATATAAAAACTTAATAAAAACTAACTCGTTTAAAAAGGAACTAATAGATTTTTTGTTGGAAAAGAACTATTATAATGTTAATGAGTATTTATCTGATCCTGATTTTAAAAATTGTACATAGTTTAGTAAGGGTTTAATTGTAAGCTTACAGTATGTCTGATTTTGTTAGTGTAAGTACCAATTATAAGTAGTTATTATGATAAATTATTATTGTTTTGACAATGTCACCAGTTTTTTTAGCAATGCTAATTTGTAAACGTATTGTGACAATAAAATATTTGATTTGATTTGATTTGAAGCCGAGCCTTAAAGATGTTGGACGTATTTACGTTGGGGCTTCATTCAAGAAATGCGGTTTTTAAAAATAACCCATATAACCACATGTCATAATCGAAGGTCGGGAAGTGATAGAAGAAGCCAGTGAGGTGAAGCCCTGATGTCTGGGAAAAATTATCCGAAGTTTTTTACTCTCCCAACAACCTGGTGTATCGTCCGGAAACAGATTTGAGGAGCCTTTTTCGCAATCGCCTGGAGTACTCTGTTCTCCATAAAAATAACATGGCAAAATTATAGCAAATGTTGGTGAAAGGGGGGAGGGGTGTACACATCCAATGATGGGGCATCATTCAAGACATGAATCTGTGTAAACAAATTCCAAATAACCATTACAAATCAAAGCTGGATGTTAGGAAGCGATAGAAGATGCCAGTGGGGCGGAGCCCTGACGTCAGGAAAAGATTTCCGAAGTCTTTAAAGTCCCTTAATAACCTGGCGTGGTCCGGGAGCAGATTTGATGAGCCTTTTTTTGCAATAACCTGGAGTACTCTTTTTTTCCTCCATATACCTATGACAATGATTTAGCGACTGAGGCGGAGTCCTAAGGTCGGGGTCATAAAAAACCTACGATACCCTAATGTTATGGATTAATGACAACTGGCTAAAATCATATAAACATACTGAAAGAATAACATTACACTTTTGCCAAGTGGGCGCAGGCCTAAGGTTTGTGGGGGGACATATTCAACGTTGGGGCATCATTCAAAACATGCAGGTTCGTAAAACAAATCCAAAGAATCATAACACGTCCAAATTGGACGTCAGGAAGTTGTAAAAGAACCCAGTAAGGTCACGAAAAAAAATTTGAAGACCTCTTGTCCCCTAATAACATATTATGGTCCGGGAGCAAATTGAAGAGCACTTTTTGCAAAAACCTGGATTATTCATTTTACCATAAGAATAACCATGGCAATGTTTTAGCGACTGGGGCGGAGCCCGAAGGTCGGGGTCACAAAAAACCTACCCAAATGTTATGGAGCTTTGACAATTGGCTAAACTCACGAAAAAACAGGAAAAATAACATTAATTTTGCCAGGACGGCGGAGCCCTAAGGTTTGTGTGGGGGGGGTTGTATCCAACGTTGGGATATCATTCAAGACATACTGCATTATAAAACAAATCCAAAGAATCATCACACGTCCATATTAAACGTTAGGAAGTGATAAAAGAAGGCAGTGGGGCGGAGGGAGCCCTGAGGCCACGAAAAAAATTATCCAAAGACTTAGTCCCCTAACAACGTGGTATCGTCCGGGAACAGATTTGAAGAGACGTTTTTGAGCCATTTAGGAAAAACCTTTTCTCCATAAGAATAACATGGCAGCTTTTGGTGCCACTGGGGCGCAGCCCTGAGATTTAGGAGAAAAACAAAAAAAATACATAGCTAAAATATGTTGGTCCCCTACAACGCCGTTTTCAAAATCACTTGGGACACACACATGCACAACTACTTTATTAGCATAGATAGATAATACACAAAAATAAATCAAAAGCTTGATGACCTGATCAGCTGTCTAATGAAACTTAATGAGTTGGGATTATAATCAGCTGTTTGTTGTAAACAAAACATACTAAAAATGGTTTTGTACAAACCACCAAAATGGTTTGTAGTACTTTGGAAATGTACGTTTTGTATCATTTGACAAACGTAAAAGGCGAAAATGATACATCTGACAATTTTGGGGAGTATCGGAATGTTTCAACTTCAATTTGGTATAAATCCCATGGCCACGCGTTACTTGGTTTTTTCAAACTAGGCTGAGTTCCTGGTCAAAATTTCTCCCATAAGAATAACATTGGGAAATTTTAGGACTTATACGTTATATAATTAAACAAACTTAAAGGGAGAAAATTTTTAATCTGTCAATTTTGGGGAGTATCGGAATGTTTAAGCGTAAAATTGGTACAAACTCCATGACCACACGTAGCCAGGTTTTCTCAAACTAAGGCCGAGTTCCTCAAAATCCTAGGTAAAAATTCTCCCTTATGATTAACATAGATAAATTTTATGATTTTATACTTCTTATCATTTAACGAACTTAAAGGGAGAAATGGATGAATCTGACAATTTTGGGGAACATCGGAATTCTTAAGCTTCAAATTGGCACAAATTCTATGACCACACGTTGCCTGGTATTCTCAAACTAAGGCCGAGTTCCTTTAAAAATATTCTCCCGTTTAATTGACATGGAGAGTAATTTTTTAACTGTCAATATTTTAAAAACTAAGGCGTTATTTTTTAGTTTTACAATTTTCTGTTAATCTGCAGTGTAAATTCTGTTAAATGACACATTGATTGTCCAAATCAGTTGAATAATAAAGACGTCGGCCGAAAAAATTAAATTCCTTAACTAATTAATATATAAGATGTTATCTCCGTTAATTATAAACATAAATTAATAAAACTTGGTTTGTGGCTTCACCCAATTGGGTTCTGTTGATATTTATATAAGAACCCATTTTTTGTGTTCCTTGTTTTCAGCAAACCTGCATACTTAGCTACCATGTTATTCTTGTGGAGACTAATTAAAATGTCATAAATAGTTTATTTATTTATGTATATTGATGAAACTTGGTAATATGGCTTTATGTGGTATTAAGCTACATATATATATATGCATTGAAAATTCGCTGAGTACGCAGGTTTGCTGCTACGGGGGTATTTAAATACGCCATAATTAAATAAGAAATCTACCGTATGGTACTAAATATGAAGGCGTTATCATGATTAAAATATTGAAAAAATGCTCAGTTGTGTTTTAGAATATATTTTTTAAAGGGGCTTTTCCCCTTTGGCATTTACTGTTTGAATTTTTATATATTGCAGACAATTTGATTTTGTTAGATGATTATTTGAACATATGTCCTATATTATCCCAGTCTAACTGCGATTGTCAGGTAAAGTGATAATATTTGAAGTTTCTATTAAACTCTTACAATTTTGTGAATTTAATGACAAAGTGAGGGGCCAAACACTCATTTAGGGTAGTCCACTATAGTGTGTATACACACTAAAACGCTGAGGAACAGAATACTGATTGCCTAATGGTCTTTACTGTCTAAAATGGTTTTATTCTTTCCATTGCGCTACACTGTCTGTGTATTCGACATCATTTCCATTTGCGTACTTTGCTTAGCCTATCCAATAATATTACTTTTGATTACTCGCCTCTCTGTACTTTTAAAACAGTTGGAAATGCTTAATTTTATGTGGTGAACTGTTTAACTATTTTGATTAATAAACTTGTTAAAATAACCATCTGATCCAATGATGTAAAGTGCCCATAAGAATTACTTTGAAATCACTGATTTCGTTCATACATACATATCCCACATAGTCCTGAGTGGCTGCTTGATTTGTAGCATAGGATTGGTCAAAATTGTCAAAATGTTCTCTTCCTCGAATGGAGATTGACGTCGGGAGACTGTTTTACGGTACTCAATATGTAAGATGCTGAAACACATTGTGTGAATTTTGGTTAAAGATCAATGAGGCCTAATTGTTCTTTGAACAGGAATAGATCCTATGTTTTATCCTGGTGACTCAGTTCAGTAATTTTGAGAATTTATTTAATACCCAGATCTTCACATACATAGTTAGATATTCTAAATAAGCTTACAACCTTGTTTAAATTCACAATCAAATTCATAATTTACCGTTTTATATCATTCACTTATTTTAACTGAATGATGATAAATTTAGGGTTATGGAATCAGTATATGACCCAATTTTACTCTTACAGAGATTACTTTAGGGCATAGAAAAAGTACTTAAACACACTGGAGGATTTGTCTGGATATGGTTTATTGTCCTCCCATCACAATATTTGATCAAAACTGTCAACCTTTTGCTGATTCAATCCATTCATTCCATCGATCAGAGGTTTCATGAGGACTCAAGTGAAAGGACAGCTAATCATACCAATCGATACCGACAGAGTTGCACAGAGCAAATTTAATGTGATTACAAAATTGTTATTCTTACAGTGTTGTGAAATCATTGTCTACATGATTGAAAGTGTTTCACCAAATAATAGTGCAGTGTTAAAGTGAAATTCAAATTAAAAAATCCAAGAACTCAAAATCAAGTGAGAAAAGTGATTATTCAGACTGTTTTGGGGGTTTCTCTAATACTGGGGTTTCTTTGCAGATTGAAACTGCCCCACAAACTCAAGAAATGACTGATAATGAAGCCAGAACTTCAAGACACAAACACAGTACAAATGTGGGCATTGAACAGAACAACCCTTGTCTGAGAGAGAGCAGAGCCTCACTGAAGTGCTTGGATGATAACGGATATGACAATGAAAAATGTGAGAATCACTTCGCCAACTACCGGGCTTGCTTGAAGTTCTGGTCAAAGGTCAAGAGAGACCGTCGCTGGAAAGGTATCAGACCCGAACTGCCGCCAGTAGAAGAACGTGAAGCTATTAAGAAGGAATATTTTGGAAAGTGAACGTCTGACCGTCTTTATGTTTTGTGTAGTTATGTTGAATAAACATTGTTAGATTTAAAACGGTGTGTTTTTATCCTAAAGTTGTATTTTATATATATATTTTGAATTCGTTATTGGCTTGAAAATATTGCTGTTCTAAAAGATCCTTAAGTGTTTTGTTTTCGCTTTTATATAATGAAGGGTAGAAAGCTGGTGATAAGGATTGTAGCAAATTTTAATAAACTCAGGTGATATATTTATGGGAGAGTTGCTGACATATGAACATTAAAATGCATACAAAATAAGCCAAATTGCACCTTTTGCTCATTTGTATGAATAGTATCAGTTCAGTCATTAAAAGCTCAAAGAATTTAGTAGTATAATTTGATGAGCAAGACCAAAGCTGAATGTCTGGATATAAAACATAATTCAGAATTACCGGGGGTATTATATTTAGCCCTGGTATATAAAACATAATTTAGAACTACCTTACAAAGTTATTATTTATACCTATCTATAAATATTGTAGCAATTTGTATGCCTGACTTTGGTCCCAGCCTACAGTCTAATCTATATCCTCGGCCCTTGGCCTCACAGAGAATGCTTATAAAAATATCGTAACAAAATATGTCCCTTACCATGCATTTATGGTTTTGTTAAAAAGACAAAATGAGCTTTCACCGTGCCTGCAGGGTCCTAACACATGTGCAAGAGATTCAGACTCACCTCATTGTCGGCAATGGCATGTGCTGAGACCTCTGCCAGGCACAGTACTTAGTTACTGACACAACATTGGAGGCCATACTCACCGCATTGTCGGCAATGGCATGTGCTGAGACCTCTGCCAGGCACAGTACTTAGTTACTGACACAACATTGTCGGCAATGGCATGTGCTGAGACCTCTGCCAGGCACAGTACTTAGTTACTGACACAACATTGGAGGCCATACTCACCGCATTGTCGGCAATGGCATGTGCTGAGACCTCTGCCAGGCACAGTACTTAGTTACTGACACAACATTGGAGGCCATACTCACCGCATTGTCGGCAATGGCATGTGCTGAGACCTCTGCCAGGCACAGTACTTAGTTACTGACACAACATTGGAGGCCATACTCACCGCATTGTCGGCAATGGCATGTGCTGAGACCTCTGCCAGGCACAGTACTTAGTTACTGACACCGCATTGTCGGCAATGGCATGTGCTGAGACCTCTGCCAGGCACAGTACTTAGTTACTGACACCGCATTGTCGGCAATGGCATGTGCTGAGACCTCTGCCAGGCACAGTACTTAGTTACTGACACAACATTGGAGGCCATTTTCAAGCAATCCCATAACTCTGACAAGATCAGTCTATTTTTCCTGTACACCTAAGAGTTTGTGTGCACTCAGAAATTCTTTGTAGAGGATGACTCCTTTCCGCTTTTGCAAATGGCTGTCCCACCATTTAAATTATTATTTTTTTAAACTTTTGTGATTTTTAAAAACCTTTAATTTTTTGTTGTCATTGTCTCTTTATTCTGAGTAGTTAGTAATCACTTTCGTAAATGAAGTACAATTTATTTGTCATATTACTTTGACATTAAATTAACATTTGATTTTTCAATAAGCTAGGAAATGCTGGGTCAGTGTTTCGATACAAAGTAATTTACTGGGGTGACCATATCAGACGTTATTAGAACCAGTCATTGTAGGTCAAAACAGGTCTAAAACCCCACTTGTGGCACAAACAAGTTTGATACAATTGTTTAAAATGCTCTACTTTTTAAATTGTTAACAACTTTGAGTTTTGTTCTTTAAACTATTTTAAACATTCAATTCATTTAAAATTTAGCGTAGTTCAAGGCATATGAGGATTGCAACTGAAGTAAGGCTTGAATTTCCGAAACTAATTAAAGAAATATTATAGACCAGTTTGTTAAACAAATTTCCTACTCTTTAAAATAAAAAATGACTCTAATACACCTCAACTTAATAATGGTAAAATGTAATAAATATCATGGAAACAAAATATATTATTCAAAAGTGCCTATTAATAAGCTGTAATTGTGTTAATTTGTTTACTACATAGCAATACTTTTTTATTGCAATATTTATTGGTGGTAATATAGATGGCGGTATGATTCAAATATAATACAAGACAATTGAGAATTCCGTGTTTTAATTACAGTAATAAAAAACATTAAAACTAGTTAAAGAAAATGAACAATGCATCAATTTAACTCGAGACAGACATGTATAAGTACATGTACATGTATAAGTATATTATTTATTTGTAAAATGATTTAACTACTTGTAATCTTCAAGTGCAATATGGATTTTTGTAGATATCCAACATATTTTTGTAAAAATAAAATTATATGTATTTGAGTTATTGTATTAGGCAATTTTTTTATCAGGTTGTTATGAATAATTTCTCAGGCATCCTATAAGCACTGTCGGAGATGAGTATTTAAAATTGTTATGTTTCTTATTACATAACGAGAATATTGTAATTTTATTGAGTACTAGCTGTGTACCCATCCTTCGTACGGGTTGTATGTCTAAATAATAGATGAATTTGAAAAGAATAACTGTTTTCCAATGTCCTGTTCCCAACTTGCAACATGACACCTGGCACAACCGGTGAAACCCCCACTCCCGCGGTTTCCATGACGACCACCGTTTCCCTGGCAACCACCCCTCCCCACCTCTCTATGTCATCACTACAGTCCCAGAATATACCGCTTGCGACTACACTAAACCCACTCAGCCCGCAGTCGACAATTAATATAAATCCCGCTGACATGTTGTCCCAAATCAGTATTATGTTTCAACAATTAGACATTAAGCTAAGCACAGTCCAAACTGAAATAAAATCCGAATTAGACATTAAGCTAAGCACAGTCCAAACTGAAATAAAATCCGAATTAGACACTAAACTAAACACAGTCCAAACCAAAATAGACACTAAACTAAACGCCGTTGACGATAAACTAAACGCTGCTGACGCTAAACTTGACACGAAATTTAATGCTGTTCATGCTGAATTACATAATCTAGGCCGCGCTCAAGTTAAATTTCAAGACGAAATAAACCAAATCCGACAAAGACAGAGTGAACAATCCATTAGAATCGAAAGAATTGAAACCAAATTATCCGCTGAGATCACCAAACAAACGTCTGATTTAAAAGAACATTTCGAAATCGAATTTGAACGACAAAGAAAAGAGACTAACAATCTAATCTATTCTACTAACAATCAAATCCGTACCGAACTAATCACTAAAATGAACGAAGACGTAGGTGACGTAAACAATCAGATCAGAGAACTTAAAGATGAAACATTACAACGAATAGACGACACCATTGACCGTCACACCAAAACCACTCAAGACGTGTTTTTACCACTAATTCAACAAAATCAAATCAAAATCGAACAGACCAAAAACGAATTCAGCCAACTAAACGAAATTGTAAACACGGAAATTAAACTCCTGAAAAACGAAATCGTACAGAAGTCAACTATCGTCCCTTCAACCATAAATGTTGTTTGCGGAAACAATGGCAATGCTGTCGACCAAACCATACCCAAATTTTATGGACGCGCATACAATCCTCAAGAATACTTGATTAAATTAAAAAAATACTACGAACGGAATAGTCACAGAAACAATTGTACTGATCTGAGAGAAAATCTGATTGACACAATCGAAACCAGCTTCGAAGGTCATGCGTCGCGTTGGTTCTCTTTGATAAAAGACGATATCAAAGATTGGAATGAGTTTGAAAATGCATTTTTGGCTAAGTTTTGGAATCGTTCAGTTCAGAGAGGAATACGACAAAAATTGGAGGTAGAAAAATTCCGGACGAATGGTAAACTGTCACGCTCCGAATACTTTATAGAACGTGTCATCACACTGAGATCTTTAACACCACCATTAAGCGACGATGAAATTGTATCCTGTCTCGCTGAACACTTCAGTGAAATAGTACAAGACGCAAGAAGAGTCCAAAACGCTAATACTATTCATGAATTCGAGTCACTACTACAAAGAGAGGACCTAAAGGACGCACAGAAGAGAGACAGACACAACTATTCAGCACATAACAACCGACCGACTTCACCCCAAAATCAACGTCAACCGAATTACCAAAACAATCAGAACGACAAGAGACCAAATAACAACAACTTCCAATACAACAACGGACATCAACATGGTAACCAGTACCGAAACCACAACATAAACCCACACTCCTACCAGCCTAGAGATAACCGTGCACAGTATCACCCCTACAACAACGGTTACAGAAACAACAACAACTACAACAACAACAACAGTCACTACTATCGACCTCAACAACATGACAGGAATCCCCCGAACAACAACAACATACACAACTACCATTTCCCATCCCCACGACCAGGAACATCAAGTAATGAGAGAAAATATCCGTCACGTGAACAGCATAATGTCTGTACGACAATCCTAGAGAGGACTGACCCCAACCAAAAACCCCCATCACCCAACCCCACTGATACAGCGCTACCTTTAAACGGGTAAGCACTGAAGTAATCGAAGGCTGTCTTACGGATTTGTCACTCCCCTCCCGTTTGATGATGTCTTCAGTGCCCACACCACATATCGGACATAACAGGCCTAATAATACTAATGATACTAATATTATATATAATCCCATAAATAACGAGTATACTGTAAGTACGATTTGCTGCGACAGAGAATTTTTAATGAGAGAAGAATCTGATGTAAATAATAAATCCACTGATAAACAAAATTTTAACTGTCCAGAACTTAAAGTAAAAATTAACGATATATATGTAAATGCGTTAATTGATACCGGCTCTAACATCACGTGCATGTCAGAAAAATGGTTTGAAGAGAATAAACATAAGTTTAATAAATTTGAAGAACTGCCCGTAACCGATACATTCATTAAGACTGCAACAGGTGAACGATCGAAACGTATAGCGAAAATAATATTATTACCCATACAGATAGAGAAGCAACAAACTAATGTACAAGTTTTATTGGTTCCCAACCTAGTTAGACCATTCATTATAGGGATTGATTTGTTAAGTTACTGGGAGATGGAAATAAACTTTGAACATGAAACGATTATGTTGAAAATAAACAATAATGTTATCAATTTGAAGTTTGGAGAAGCGTATATTGAAGGTATATCATGTTACATTGTAAGAGATGAAAGCCACAGGCAAAATAACATTAACAATAATACTCATATAAATAATCATACTAATCAGTCTAATTATGATACCAATAATCCCACAACTTGTAGTATCTCTTATAATATCGTTCAGCAATCACTAAATAACAATGAATTACTAAAACAACAACAACGGGAGCAGTTAACCGATTTGTTAAAGTTACCAAAATGTATTCTCTGATGGTCCCGGAACACGTAACAGCATAAATTCAGACCATACTACATTAATGCATTGAAAAAGTATATTAGCAGACCTGTGAACACCTGAATACATCATCATCGTGAACCCCACCAATTCCCTTCCCTTTGTTATGTTATAAATAGTTATGTTAGCATATAATATTCATTATGTTGTCATTTCAAAGTGTTATGTAATTTCCCCTATCAAGTGTTTTCCCCATTTAATGTATGTGTTTTCCCACTGTGTTTATATAACCCTTTACAAGTGTCTCCCTATTGCATGTGTATCCCTCCCCTTCTTTCCTCCCCAAGACTCCCAAGTGACAAACCCGTTAGGATATGGACCAGAATAACAGTTTCCTTCCCCCCCTTGAATAAACAATTATTATAATATTTCTTCCAGTGAGTTAGTTTAAAAAAAAAAAAAAAAAAAATGTATTAATGTTAAGGAATAATAATGTCAAGTGGATATTCTCCCTACCAACCCCACTATGGACAGAGAAACCCATGAACATTTCACCCTTTTTGTAACTTATGTCATGATATTCCATATTTGTGTTTAATGTTTAATTGATGTTATTTAATCCCAACTGTCATTCATCCAACGTTATAATTTTGTTATGTGTTAACCTTCATGTATTTTCAATGTTATCCAATTGTTATGTGTGTTCATGTTATCATAAATATTCATATTATGTGTACCATCAAATCCATTCATGTTGTTTCGAAATCTCAGCTTCATTTCATTCACTTCGACTTCTGCGGGGATCATTGCAACATTTCATATATTTGATATATTTAAGTTTACCATATAATAAATAAACCCCACATTAATGTATAATAGGCCTACCTAGGTAATAATAAGACTCACTAATTCATTCATGTAAACTGCTTCAAATTATTTAATTTTATTTATTTTTCAAAATTGATCTCATTCCAAATTTAATTTGATATAGTACAAGTGTTTAAAACAAGTGACAGTGTCTACAAGAACTTCAGGAACATATGGCAGTGACTAACATTATTGAGAACCATGTGGTACAATTTAAAAAAAGAATAGAGTTTCCAAAAGTATAATGGCCAAGTGTTAGCTTTTTGTGGGTATCTACCCAAAATTAACATTTTTCCCTATAAAAAGTGTAGTGGAATACACCATCCACTCTTTTATTAGGTAAGAAGAGTCACTGGCAAAGTTTTATCCCATTTTGCAAGGCCAAGAAGAAATGCCAGTGATGAACAATATAAAACTATGGTGAGACCCTTCCAACTTACCTTGTAGATTGCAGCAACATATAATTGATGTCCAATTTTCAAGTCTAACATCATTTCTAGCATTTTGGATACTTTAAAGTAAACTAAACACATCAACCTCAAGATTAATTTTCTGGACTTATACTTTTTATTAATTAATTTTTCAACAGACTACAGTTTCAAGGCTTAGCCTATTTATTTCCTCAAGACTGAAAGAAGCCAATAACAGTGTATTACAAACTTTTGATTTCTGAGATCCTCATTGGCAAAACTTACAATGTGTCAAAATTCGTATCATAACTAAACATTCAATTAAAATAAAAGATATTTTAATAAGACAAGAACAGACAGTCATTCTTGCCGCACGAGTTCCCCCCCTGCAGATCCTATAAACATTGTGTAAACCCTGAGCACTTCATGTATCAAATAATAATTATCTTATAGTAAAGTTAATCCTCTATATTTATGTGTCATAATTTGTGAATCCCTATTTTGTAACCTGAAATGTCAACTTCATTAATAAATCCATTCATTGTATTGTAAACCAGTTTTATTATTTGTAGTATAAACAGCCATTAATTATTGTCATGATCACTAAATGGAAGAATTAATTAAGCCAAGAACAGCTGTTAGGTTATCTATGTGGCGAAACCTGGAACTGAAATAAAATGCAGTAAAATAGGAAAGTTAAAGTAAAAAGGTAAATAAATAAATATCTCTCTATCTATCTATTGTTTATACATATGTTCACACTTATATTAAGCAAACAAGGTGTGCGTTTTGCAAACTTTTCAAAAGGACCTAATAAAACTCCTCAACCCTTAATCTTATCCAAAAATAATTTTCAAATTTAGTGTTAGGTTAAGACACTCAGTAGTTGGCTACATAAACGATCTATTTAGAGAGGCATAGATCTCGGCCCCCCATGTCTCACACACAAAGTGTCTGTATGAAATCTCTATAGAGAACAACACCATGACTCCCCATTATGGGCCTTGTTGTTGCTGATGTCCTTTAAAGAACCAAATTTCAGCTCTTTTGATTGAGTATTTTGTGATGATTATATTAAAGGTCAGTGGGGCAGAGCCCCATTTGATATTTTTGTATCTGCTTTTTTGCTACCGAATTTCATCTCCATTAGTCCAGTAGCAGGTGCAAGATTGTTAAAATTATTATTCTGAAGGTTCGGGGGTGGGACCCTAAAACACGTTCCTAACGGGAATAGGCTTGTGTTTGTTCTGATATATTAGGTATGTTCCTAACATATTTCAACTTAAAAGGTCCGAACTAATGCTCATAAGATTGCCAGCAATAAAAGTAAATCAGGGCAGAGCCGGGTACGATTTTTTTCAAACCGAGCCTTATTGCCCCTCTGCAGAATAAGTGGAACCACTATGCAAAATTTCACCTTCTTAGACATTGTCGTTTTTTATTTACAGTGATCACAATTTAAGACAAGTGAATGTGTCTGAAAAATATAGATTTAAATAATATGTCCACTCTGTGTACTTCTGTTATTTATTACCAATCTTCACTCAACATTTTAAATGATAACTACAACAGCTGATTGTGGAATACATATTTTTAAGTTATCAACTGGTTTAGTATAAATAATGCTTTGCCCATAACAATAAGGTGGTATCTTGAAAATCCCGTGGTTTGTAGCTCTGAGGTGAATTCAAAATGTTGATGTAGCATATAAATCTTCTAACGTCCGTATAGAACATAGAAAAAGTTTATCTAAATTAGTTCACCCGTTTCCCTGGGAAAAGCGAACAAACACGATCAAACCCGCGCGAAAACACGTTTTTGAGCGGCCTCAATTATTTTTACAAAAGGTGCTTGAAAGTTTAAAATAGCCAAAAATCTTCTCACGAATGTATTGAACAAAGAAACAAGGTGATTTCCAAAAATCAATTCAACCCAAAACCTTCTAACGCACATATAGAACTTAGAAAAAAGTCTCATCGAAATCAGTGCACCCGTTTTCCTGTGAGAAGCGACCAAAACGTGACCAAAATCGCACGTAATCACGTTTTTGAGCGGCCGCCATTCTTTTTCCAAAAGGCGTATAAGAGTTTAAAGTGGCCTAAAACCTTCTCACGCATATATAGAACAAAGAAACAAAGTTTTATCATTGTCAGTGCACCCGTTTTCCCGTGAAAAGCGAACAAAAACCCGTCCTTGAGCATTACCGACAGACAGACAGACAGAAATTGAGATAAGCTTGTTTTGGCTTCTTTAGGGTGTAAAACGTGAAAATATACAACAATTTCATAAGGCAAAACTCTAATTTTATTTATATAAATGGATTTTTGGATATAGGCCTAGTTAATTGTTTGAAATTACAAACGTATCTAATAGAGATTGTTAAAACTTGCTTCAATATCATGAATCAATAAACAAAGTAAATTCAGTATATTCAATAAAATATGTGTAAGAATTTCTGAAGTTTATTCTGTACTCTGTTAAATTACAGTATATTCGCCCAACACTGTACATTATTTGTGCTTAATTGTAAACGAGTTCGCACGCTGCACGCTAACGTGAGGGAAGTGAATTTCCACATAACAACTTTTAAAACTCAAAATAAGTTTAAATACCCCCGTAGCAGCAAACCTGCGTACTCAGCGAATTTCCAATGCATATATATGTATCTTAATACCACATAAAGCCACATACCAAGTTTCATCAATATGCATTCATAAACAAACGATTTATGACATTTTAATCATTCTCCATAAGAATAACATGGCGGCTGAGTATGCAGGTTTGCTGAAGCAAGGAACACAAAAAATGGGGTTTTATACAAATATCAATATAACTCATGTAGGTAAAGCCACTTACCAAATTTAATTTATTTATTTTCATAATTAAGGGAGATAACACGTTACTTATTCTCCATAAGAATAACATGGGGCTGAGTACGCAGGTTTGCTGCTACGGGAGCCTTTGGAAAAAAATTGTTTTTTGAGCAAATATCAATGGTCCACAACCAGATGAAGCCGTATACCAAGTTTCGTCAGTATACGTTGATAAATAAGCGAGATATAAAATTTTTCTTTTCCTCCATAAGAATAACATTAGACAACGTACTGTGTTTAGCACTTTCAATATCTCAGTAACCAATTGACGTAGAGAAATGATCAAAATACCAAATTGTGTGTTTTTTTAAGCTGAATCCAATGGAAAAAACTAAAATTTGACTATTTCAAAAATTATATGTGCAAAACTCGAAAAACCCATTTTTGGGGTACAAAACCCCCCCAAAATACCCCTTTGGATGGAGCGATCTGGTTGGTTTTCGAACTTAAAGTCATAAATGTTGCTTTACACGTTTATACCAAATTTCATCAAAATCGGATAATTTTTACGAGAGTTATCGTGCTCACGGACACACACACACACACACATATATATATATATATATATATATATATATATATATACAGTTTCGAACGAATGGTGTTTTTGGGGTCTGGGGACCTCAAAACGAAAAGTTATCATGGTCCCGGGCCTAGGTCTTACCATGCCGACTACGGTAATAGCTTCTTCCCTATAGGGGAAATTCGCTAAAACATATATTTATTCCAATTTTTATTGAAATCTGAAAACATTGATTTTTTTGGCAGTTCTGATGCTCCTGGTTTTATTTACCTGCAAATCTGGGAATACAATTTTGCGCATTATATTATGGGGGTTTTACACTAGAAAAGCCTGTTATTCCTTTGTTATAGTACTTTTATCATCCCCAGCAACTCACGCCTACTTTCAAACCTGTCTGGGCCTTCTCCTAACGTTACAGCGTACTGTGTTTAGCCGAAACACATTTTCTTTAATAACTCGGTAAATATTTTTGCTAGAATGACGAGAGAGGGCTTAAAACTTTCGCCTCACTAAATTTCATCTTTTTACATGCATTAATTTTAATCCGAAGCTTTTCTGACCCTTTTTGGGCCCAAAAACTCGAAATTTGAAAGATTAATCCCCAAAAAAGGGGTTTAGAGTTTTCCGATTGTTTTGCCCAACGAACTTGTCCAACTAATTAGAGAAAGGAACGTCCCTACCAAATTTGAAGTAAATCGGACAAAAAATGCGACCGCTAGAGTGCAAACACATATATATCATTTTGAACGACCCCCCCAAAACGTGTTCAGGGGGTCACGTTAGGAACTTCTATGGTGGTCCCGGGCTTAAGTTTCACCGTGCGGGTCTTGCTAATAGTTCACTTTCCATAGGAAATTCACTAATAAATATTATAGACGTTTTAATCAAGTCGTTGAAATACGATATTTTAGTTTTAGCGCTCTGTAGACGTTGGTAGTACTGGTAAAAGGGGGTGGTGCAGTGCAACAGATGTGTTGCCATCTGCCAGATTTGTTTTGCACTGTGCCGTAACGCGACCTTCAAGACAGCTGTTTCGTTGTAGTCGACACTCGACAGTCGACGTATATTTCAGTTCGTATTAGAAAACTGAGCCGTCTGCGTCTGCTTAGTTGTTTACGTTTATCAGCGAGGCTTCATATTTTGTTTCTGTTGTTTTATTTAGACTCATCAATTAAAATATTGTTATATGTTCAAGATTTAATTTTTTTATAATGAATCAAAAATTGTTTCAGCTTATCTCATTACTGTGCAAAGTGTAACTTTATGAATTGTGTGTCTGTATGTGTTATTTAGTGCTCTATTGTGGATAAATATATTGGTGAGTTTTAGTGGAGCATTTGAATATATTTTAAACACAACTTACTCAAAGCACATTATGAATTCAACCCAAACATTTTTCCCTCGTTTAGCTAGGCCATATTATACAAAATGATTAGGTCTACTTATACAAAAATCAATTGAAAACTACAGTATAACCTCACTTATTTGAAATTCATGGGACAGCCAATTTATTTTGAATTAAATGTACCTAGTTTGAAATATCGAGAGTTTGAATTATAGAGGTTAATGTGAATGAAATTTGAATTATAGAGGCAAAGAAAACAAATGTCAATGAATTCAGATCTGGAGGAAACTGAGTATCTATTTGCAATTAGTTCATACTGTAGAGGTTTACTTCGAATTTCAGAGGTAACGTTTTGAATTACAGCAATAAAATTTGACTTCTAGAAGCCTGAGTATAAACATATATTTGAATTTTAGAGGCAACATTATGCGTTTAAAACACTTTGAATTATCGGTATATTATTTTTTGAATATTTAAGGTTTTCTAAAGGGAACAGACAAAAGTTACTAGGTACTAATTATAGAGGTTTTAGAAATTATCGAGGTTTGAGGTTCTACTGTAGTTATTTTTCATGGTTAAGTAAAAAATAATATTTATAGACAAATAAAATATCTGTGTTACAGGAAACATGAAAAACCTTCTTACCTGTTGTCCCACTGAATATTTCTTGTAGAATATGAACAAATTCATTTTACTGTGGATTTTCCCATTAGTGGGAAGGTAAAAATACCACCGTCGCAGCAAACCTGCGTACTCAGCGAATTTCCATTGCATAATATGTCTTAATACCACATAAAGCCGCATACCAAGTTTCATTCAAAATATATTCACATATAAGCGATATGTACAATTTTAATTATTCTCCATAAGAACAACATGAGTGCGTAGGGTTGCTTAATCAAGGAACACAAACAATTAGTTTTTATACAAATATAAATATAATTTAACTTGGCGAAGCCACATACCAAGTTTCATCAATATTCAATCATAGATAAGCACTATACATAACATTTTAATTATTCTCCATAAGAATAACATGGAGGCTGAGTAAACAGGTTTGCTGCAATAAGGAACAAAAGAATGGGTTTTCATGCACCAAGTTTGCGGCCAAGTTTTATTAATTTATGTTCATAAATAAGGGAGTCGTTACATTTACTTATTCTCCATAAGAATAACATGGGGTTGCTGCATGAATATACATGGTACGCAGGGTTGCTGCTACGGGGATAACCAACAAAAAACCAATTTGTTGTACAAATATCAGTATACCAGTACTACGTTAAGCCACATACCAAGTTTCATCAATATACAATCATAAATAATCGAGATATCAAATTTGATTTATTCTCCATAAGGATAACATTGGACAACGTACTGTGTTTAGCACTTTGAATAGCTCTGTAACCTTGGGTGTAGAATCACAATTTAAACACCAAAATGATTGTTTTGTGGAGCTAAACTGATTGATAAAAGCAAATCTGAAGTATACATTACAATGAACTGAGGAAAAGCCAAAAACCTTTTTCCCATAAGATTAACATGGGAGATTTTAAAAATAGGTTTTTTGGATTTTCTCCGCAACCACTTAACCTAGATTAATAATTCAAAATACTATATTATTTGTTTTTTTAAAAGCTCTATAACATAGTCAAAACCAAAATTTGTTTTTAAAGTTTTTAGGGTGAAAAATGTAAAAACCTGATTTTTGGAAAATTTAAAACCCCCATAAACCCCGCTTCACATGGTCTGATTTTTCTGGTTTTCGAACTTAAAGTCATGAATGTCACTTTACACATTTGAGCCAAATTTCATTGAAATCAGACTTTTTTACTCAAGTTATCGCATTCACGGACACATGCATAGATATATTTATAGATGTATATATATAGATATATATATATATATACATATATAAATTTGAACGAATAGTGTTGTGTGAATAGTGTTTTTGGCATCTGGGGACCTCAAAACAAAAAGTTATCATGATCTCGGGCTTAAGTCTTACCATGAGACCTACGGTAATAGCTTTTTTCCTATAGGGGAAATTCGCTAACATAATGGAAAATGAAATACGGGTACCTAAAGTAAATTTTTACAATAAAGTTAAGCTATCACAACCAGAATAGATGTGATGTTAACCACTTAATAAAGTTTTATCTTAATTTTTTCAGATAAGTATCATACGTCCAAGTTCTGAAGTCAATTTTAGTAGCCTTCTTAGACTAGGAATGATTCAGTGTTACATAAAACGTTAATGCAAAAAGAGTTAAAATTTCCACTCGTATGCTTTGAGCTACATAGAGATAGGGCCTACTAGATGGCCAAGTACAATATTTGTTTTATTTTTTGTAAATACATCCTTTGTACATATCATGCTGAATATCTTGGCCTGTGGCTTACTCCAGTGCCGGAGTGACATAGATAACCAGAGATGATGGAAAAAACAGATGAAAATCTCGCTCTACTCCAACTGTTTGAACTGAAAACAGTCCCCACGGACCAAGATATTCCGTGTGATGTGTATACCTTTCAGTATTAGAGATGTCACCCCTCAACTTATTTATTTACCTAAGTTAGTAACTTCTCTTCTTGGTCTTAGTTTTTTATTAAGTGTTCGTTCATATTTCTCTTTTAAGTTAATTAGCCACAGCAGTTTAGGTGTAGGAAATATTACAAATTTTTATTTTAATCCTGCACATCTTATGAGGCCTACTTAAATTTGCTAGTATTCACCCTTCTACAATTAATAAATTTCCATTAGGAAAACAAATTTTGGTAATTTTTTTAATTACAGTGTTATTTTTTTGAATATTTTGAGCTTTTTTCTGACTAACTTGTCAAAGTATCATCAATAAATAGCCCAATGACCAATGCAGCTGGTTCCAGTCATAAGTTTAGTTTGAATATTTTGATGGGGGGACAAAATGGTAGTGTTTGTGTCTATTGTGATGGAATAGGAATATGCCTATTACAATAATAAGCTCTCCAAACTATAGGAACCACCGCACCCCCTTATACCCCCAAATAACGCTCATGAGTCAAGTAACAAATCTTCACAAAATGTTCAGTTTTTCATTGATTTCATGGCGAACTTCAGATTATGATGCGAACTTCAGATTATGATGCGGGCACAATAACCACTACCCTACTCAGCCAGTTTGTACTATGCTGAATTGTTACGTTTTTAAAGACCTTTTTAAAACAGAGCAGTCGTTAAAACGACAGCCTGTACTAAATTTGTGCTTGATAGACCTACAATTTATCTGTAGTTATTTTTGTCAGAGTTTTAAGTAGGTCTTATTAGTACTAGACTGTCATAAAAAAAACCTTTATGGTTTTTGTTATTTCAACCACGTCCTTAAGTTTGAGAGGGGTGAAACATTCTCCCTATGTGGACACAAACACAACTCCGCTTGTCTCCACAAACAGAGTCAACACTGAACAGATAAGGCAAGCAAATCTCTTGTCCACATGGTGCATCAGAGTGTTTGATTTAGGAGGCAGGTCATGCTTGCCCGGCTCTTGTTACTCAGTTGCTTGTGGCTTGGATTGTGCCACTCTCTCCAGGAGTTGTGGTCGTCTGTCCGTCTGACTGTTCTACTCTCACTTTTATCTACGATAACACAATAAATATTTCTCGTTGTTTACTAATATATTAAAACCCAGAGAATTATAGTCTGACTGAGGTCTCAAAATATCATTTATTGAGTTATTATATTAAATCACTTATTGAACTCGTGTAATAACTTTTTTTAGCCTACATTTTCCTAGGATGTTCAGTAGGCCTAACTTGCAAACGTTGTTAATTTTAATATAGTATTCGATCAAGTTAGTTATTGCAATCAGAAAATTGTAAAACCTATTGCTTTAATTATTAAGGTGCCATGATGTTTTAGTCATGCTTTCAATATTTTGGTTTAAATTTGTATTAGTTTTCAGCTGTTACAGATTACAGGTTTTTATTCCGCCAATCCGAAATACACTACAGAATTTTTGTATTCCACCTCGATGGATAGAATACGACTGTACAAAACAAATGAAAGTTTACTGGAAGGATTGCACTTGGAAGAGATAACTTGAGGATGTTGTAAGCGTTTCCGTAACAGGTTTAAATGCCCCGTTGTTGTTACAACACCACATTCCTTTTGCTTAACAACTTTAGATTTGTTAAAGTTGCATTTAAGTACATTTTTTATTTATGCTATAAACTGTAAGAGTTTATTGAGTATCGCAGTAACTTTAACATTTTATTTTGGACCTTGTAGCATGCAGATATAATTTTACATTGACATTACATATTTTAAAAATAATACTTTTTGGTGAACTGGATTTTGAATATGCCTTTTCCTGGACCTAATTAAAAATACCCTTACCGTTTACCACAGGTACGGTAGGTAGAACATCTGCAACTGTTGTCTTTTATCTGTTAATTACAACAGGTTCAACCGTTGTGTTATACAATACATACTGCAAAACAATATACATATACAACAACACTCATACATAGGCCTACATAAATATTTCCAAAAAAAAGTAGTTTACTCTGTCATGCTTTACTCGTTAATAACAAACGTCACCAGGGGCATACTGAGCTGGCACGGGGCTGGTTCAAATATTTTATTTCCATTTCATAACAACTTTAACCACCAATGACAACAAGATCAAGACATAACTGATAATGATGATGTGACAAACCTAAAACCTAATTTAGTAAATTGTTTAAGTTTAAAAGTTAAATAACATGTTACTGTGTAAAATTTTATCAAGGAATCTGCCAAACTAGAACCAAGCAGTGCCGGTGTGGGCTGGATCAGTCTCTATGATGGTCAGGAAAGCACAATAGTCGCTAACTGGCTAATGGTAGTATAACTTTAGTGACCTTTCCTGCTCAGGGGGCTACAGTGAGGTTTGAAGTAATTATTGTTTTTAAATCTCACCGCTTATTTAAATAATACAATTTTTCATTCTGAATTGATTTACCTGTTTGATGTGACTACAAAGAATCATTGGGCTAATCTGTTTTACTGTGGTTAGGGTAACGACTGGAATAATTCCATTTGATTAGAGCACAATGTTTTCACACATTTTTTCCCCAGTTTCGATGATTCCACTACCTTTGACATTGAACTACCGGAGATATATGTACTTTTTGTAACCAGAAAAACAGTTAATTTTTTAAGGTGGTAAAGATTTGTTAGGCAGATTTGTCAGAGGTTATCAAGAGTATAACTGGTGTACAAACAAAATTTAACCACGTTTAAAAAAAATTGTTATTGTGATGCACTAGTGAAATGAAAGTCTCTTTCGTTGAATATTTAGAATAGGACAAATTGTTAGAATAGCTTTACTTTTATTAAGTATTTGAACTTTTTCTTTGCCATGATAAAAATGATGGTTAATTAAGAATTATAACTACATTTATGGTCCCTATACAGATCTGATCAATCACTGTTGGAGGATAAATTAAATTTAAAACTTTACATTTAAGAAGAAAATTATAAACTAGTTATTCCTATCCATGAAGAAAAAATGAACCGTGAGTACAAGTATATGCGCACAACAACAACATTGGCTACATTTTTAATACCAAGCTAACATAAAATTACACTCATTGCATGACTCCCATAAACTTTCATGTACACAAAATAAAGTAAGTGAAATCTAGTAGTTTTCAGGAATTTTAAGAAAAAAACGGTCTCATCAAGTTACCGGTGTTACTCCCTTTTAAAATTTGCTATCAAGTTTTGCGTCAAATGGAGATTTTCAAGTTTGGTAATATAGTCGTGAGACGAATGGGCGATTGCTGATAACACTGCCACTCTTTTAACTGTCTTGACTGAGATGATAACTGATGCAAAACATGACATTCCACTATGTTATCTCTTTAAAAGCCATAGTGTTGATGTCATTTCACTGCTAAGATGCATTGTATTTGTTTTTAATTCCTCCTCCGTGTATTCTGGCGAAAGTGTTATTTTTTCAACATTTCAAGTGGGATATTTGTTTTATCGAATTTCCCCTATAGGGAAGAAGCTATTACCGTAGTTGGCATGGTAAGACCTAGGCCCGGGACCATGATAACTTTTCGTTTTGAGGTCCCCAGACCCCAAAAACACCATTCGTTCGAAACTATATATATATATAAATATATATGTGTGTGTGTGTGTGTGTCCGTGAGCACGATAACTCTCATAAAAATTATAATCCGATTTTGATGAAATTTGATATAAACGTGTAAAGCAACATTTATGACTTTAAGTTCGAAAACCAGCCAGCTCGCTTTATTCGAAGAGATATTTTTGGGGGGTTTTGTACCCCAAAAATGGGTTTTTTCAATTTTTTACATATAATTTTGGAAATAGTCAAATTGTAGTTTTTACCTTTGTATTCAGCTTAAAAAAACACAATTTGGTGTTTTGATCATTCCTCTACGTCAATTGGTTACCGAGATATTAAAAGTGCTAAACACAGTACGTTGTCTAATGTTATTCTTATGGAGGAAAAGACAAATTTTATATCTCGCTTATTTATGAACGTACACTGATGAAACTTGGTATACGGCTTCATCTAGTTGTGGTGCATTGGTATTTGCTCAAAAAAAATTTGTTGTCAAAGGCTCTTGTAGCAGCAAACCTGCGTACTCAGCCCCATGTTATTCTTATCTATAATATTATAAAGAAGAGGTGGTTTCTGTCTGTCTGTCTGTCTGTCTGATGTTCCGGGTGAACGCAAAAACTAATGAACCGACTGGGCTGAAACTTTACACAAAGGTAAATCTTGAACCCATGCAACACATAGGCCTATTCACTTCCTCAAAATCCCCTCAGGCTACGCCCTGTGAATGTCCTAAGTTTCAATGTTTACATTTCAGAAGAAAGTAAACATTCAGAAAGTGTAATGCGAACAGCTGAGGACACTTCCATTTGACAGCTTAAAGAGCAGAAGCAATAACAGCTGTTTCAAGCTAACTTACCTTTCTAACCCGTGCGAAGAACGGGTACATTCAACTAGTAGATAATAATTAAATGCTATGTCTCCCTTCATTATGAACATAAATGAATAAAATCTGGTATATGACTTCACCAAGTTAAGTTATACTGATATTAGCATAAAAATCCATTTTTTGTGTTCCTTGATGCAGCAAACCTGCGTACTCAGCCCCAATGTTATTCTTATGGGGAATAATTAAAATTGTATATATTGCTTATTTGTGAATATATTTTTATGAAACTTGGTAAGTGACTTTATGTAGTACTAAGACACATATCTCCATTGGAAATTCGCTGAGTATGCAGGTTTGCTGTGACAGGGGTATTTAACCTGTAATCTAAGTGTATGTATATTCTACTAGGGAAAGTATTATTTATTTCAACATTTTAAGCAGAGTATTTGATTTTACTCTCTTCTCCGAGTAGGCTACCTGATGTGTATGCCAATTTCTAAAGAAAATAATATTTGAACATTTTAAAATATGATTCCTTTGTGGGAATATTTTGTTTTAGTACTCCTCAATCCTAAAAAAACAAGTTTTAAACTTGAAGTCTGACTGTCTGTGCACAAGCACACAATAAGAGCCCACACAAGTTGTCTGATTTTATTGAATTGTATATGCAAGCAGAACTCTCTCCATTAGTCTTTTATTTAACATAGCTTTAGGATGACTCTAGCGACACCTGTTAGGCAGATCCCACAAAGCAGTAGCGTCTTGCCCGGCCAATGGCTGGACAGCTTTGACCGTAGCAACCAAAAACATTTGTCCTACTGTGCCAGATTGCTTTTTGTTTACTGGTCTGCTGGGAGTAAATAAATATTTGTTTTTATTCACTCATGGAAATTATAGTAATGCGCAAATGTCAGTTAAAATGTTAACGTTTGTTTGTTTTGATTTTGATCCTTTCAATGTTTTGATAAACATCTTAGGTATTTAATGTATTTCACATTGTTTTGGCAAGATGAGGAAAGTGATTCCATAACATGATTCCATAGATTTGGCTTCATTGCAACACAAAAACTTTCAAAAGCTGTCTCTTAGGCGCTACAGTTAATCCTAAAGCTACTTTAAACTATAGACATCAGTATCTCCCAAAGGTTATTAAAACGACAAACAACAATTTCTCTATATTAACTCTATTGGGGGATTTGGTTTACAATTAACCGTTGTAGGTCTAGTGTTTCAGTGCCCAAACATATAATAGTATCCATCAATTTATAAAATATCAATGATTTAAATCTCCTACCAGCCATGGTGACCAGATGTCCGGCTTTTGGTGGACATGTCCTCCTTTATAACGCCTGTCCTCCTGGCTTTTATGAAATATGAAAAATGTCCAGCATTTACGAGTAAAAAACATAACACAGCAAAATATGTACTTAATGTATCGTACTCACAAAAAATGATAAAACTAAACATGGCCCTAGAGATCCTTTATCTCCAAACAATACGGTATTAATATCGCAGATGACAAGTTATTTGACAGTTTCATTGCTTACTAAACAGATTTTAGCTGCTCAAAATAATCATTTTTCACCTGTTACTTCATATGAAATGGGTGGAATTTTTCCCCAAGAACAGTAAATGTTTTTTTAGAGTTATTTAAAATTTGTGATTTTTACTTTCTCCCCCTTATACATAGTATACGTATAAAGAAAGTATGGTTTTCGTCAAAATTTTTGAATTCGAGTTGTTAGTGGAAATATTCATTTTGGTGCTCCCTGAACCCAAAAAAGTGATTTTTACGTGATATCTGTGTGTGTGTCTGTCTGTCTTCTGTCTGTCTGTCTCTCTCTCTCTGTATGGATGAGTACAGAGCTAGAGTCCTAACCAATGGTCCGATTTTTATGAAATTTGGTATGTAGGTACTAATCCACAATATCTCCAGGTGTTTTTTTCATTTTTTGGAATTTTTGATTTTTAAGGGTAATTATCCCCCAAAAAACCGCCAAAACACATAAAAAATCAAGACAGATCAAGAACGGCTCAAAAACGGCTCTAACGGTTTTGATTAAACTTGAGTCATTTGTAGAACTTTAGTTCTCCAACAAAATGACACCACCCGCATTTCTGTAAAAATTCGGGTTACAAGACTTAAAAAATCAAAAATTCAGTTTTTTGGATTTTTGATAACAAAAACATAAATATAAAAAATATTACTATTCACCATTAAAAAGAGCTCAAAAAACTAAATAATTTAGTATTTTGAATTACTATTCTACGATTACAAGTTGCGGAGACAATTTAAATTATCATTTTGCGATAAACGCATTACTTGGTCCAATGATATTCTTATGGGGAATACAAAAATTACTATTTCTCTATTATTTATTGATAAATTTCGTTCAAACTTGATATGCTTGTCCAACAGAGGAAATTCAAAATATGTTGCCCCTTAATAACCCTGAGGGGGGAATAGGGGGCATTTCCCCTCTTAAAATCACGTGTGTAGCGATGGATTCTGTAGTGCCTCCTAAACATTGATTTGGGTGAATATTTAAAAAAGACTTGTTTACAAGATTTTCTGTACATTCGACCATGCTTTGTATTCTATGTTTAGTAAATAAAAAGTAATTTATACATTAAAGTTGGCCTAAAAGGGAGAAAGTATGTGTTAGTTTCCTGATACCGTTTATTTTATTTTCCTTGCCGAATACTGACTTTAGGGGCAAAGAGTGTTTTCCAATTTCAAGTACAGTGGAGTGATGAGAGAAGTAAATTAAATATTGAAGTTGTAAAAAAATATCTTCAATTCTGAAGTACTCTACTTGATTATACCAGTTTACAATGTTAATAATTTTAAACTCGAGTTTTTAAAAAACATATTAATTATAATTAATAAAGTTGATCAACGGTTTGTATTAAATTTTTTTTATTTGTCCTCCTTTTATGAGAAATGTCCTCCGTTTTTTTTTTAGGAAAATGTCCTCCATTTTATAATTTGTGTCTTTTCAACCTGCTAACAGCGCTGATGCAGATTTCATTATCGTGTCAAAAGCCACTTGCTTGAAACGTCGTATTGTTGTGTGGGGGTTCACCAAGTGGCGGGGTGTTTTGTAGCCATCAAGTGAAATATACCAACTATGTTTCTTGTTCCAACACACATTGTCCAATTCACAATCGCATGCACAATTTAGATTTCAGAAAATATTTGAAAAAGTTAAAATTGTAAGTAAATACGGTAATTAATAAGTATAAGAAAAAATATATTTATTGGAAAATATGAAATATTAAGTGATAGTGGACCCTGAATTACAATCTTAAATCACATTAGAGAGAAATGTAAATGTGCTGTGAGAAAGCTTTATGCCCTCTACAGATAAAGAGATTTACTACCAGAGAGTGCAACAATCTAAATACCTATACAGCCGGGATGTGTAACTGACTCACTCACTCACTGACTGAGGTATACGAATTCCAGACCACTTCCAGATGAGCTATAAACTAGATATTTAGGATGCACGTAGGTTGTATAGTACCTAGAAACCCCTGGGAAAATTGCCAAAAGTTACAAATTTCAATTTCAAAACAAAGAAATTTCAATTTAATTTTTATCTTGAATTTGGAAATTTTAATATTGGACTTACGTAGTTTCAAATCAAAATAGACCATGACAGTTGTATAAACATATACAGTAAACAGTCAATGTAACTTTCATGTGGAAGAGTATCAACAAATAATAGAACCATGGAAAAAAGATAATATCTAGAGATAATTTTCCAAATGATTCAAAATAATATAGGCTACTACACCACAATGTAGTTGGAGGCACATTGAGTTATAACAACTGGAGCGACCCCAAGCGGGGCCTCCAGCCCCCAGGGAGCAAAGCGAGTTCAAATTATACATCCTCATTTAGCATTACCTATATGTTGTATTTGGCGCTCCAGAACCAGAAAAACGCAAGCAAGAATTCTGTAATGGCGTCCTTCATTCAATTCAAAGAAAAATAATCGTATAACACGATATAGCCCATAAAATTACACAAATATTTATAATGAATATAAATTTCCAAATTATTAACATGATCAATAGCACAAAGTGCTGAAACTATGACACGAATAAATGAATAACTTGTTATGAGGGTAAGTGTTTCAAGAAAACACTAGATAAGAAAAACTATAAATGAACCTCAGACTAAACAATGAAACTAAGATAACATTTTTCAAATTTATGGTTCAAAATTGTATATGGAGATTTATAAAATTATATCCAAATCAGGGAGTAAACAAATTACTCAGAGATTACTTATAAAATAATTACAAGTTCTTGTACAGTATACAATGAAATCGACTTATATATAGCTGCAATGAGTTTAATAATAGTTATTCTGGAAAACAGTGTCAAACTGAGAGTCTAGCCTAGAGTCATTATTTATCAAAATTCAGGATGTAAAATACTACAAAGTGTTTATAATTCAATATAACATGTATTAAATGCTTTGCTAGCCTAATGGTTAACATGGATTTTGGTGCAAGAGGACACGGGTTCGATTCTCTGGGTACTTAAATGACTTTGAGAGGTTTGGAGCATTGTCCCCTAATAGAATTGAGTACCTACAAATTGCCAGCGTAGACAAAAATAATAAAATGGGTTCTATTTTTACAATGTTATTTTTATGACTAATACTCGCTAGGTTTTGATAAAAATATTATTGATCATGATCAGGATTAAAGTATGAGCTTTCTAATTGTACGCTTTAAAAATAAGCGTTTGTAACACTTTGACCTTTGTATGGCTGACACAGCCGTGAATTATAAACAAGGCAATTTGTGTAGTTGTTGGAACAAGTTGATGCAAACAGTCCTTTGAGTAAGGAAGTAATACCTGCAGACCAAACAGTGTTTTTGAAATCAGTCAAATGCTGCCAATATAAAAGTTCAAAATAGTACAAATACAAATAAAACATAAAAAACTATAAATTCATTTAGGCCTGCTTATAAAGCCAACCAATTCCATAAATTATTGTGAAAACCATAAGCTGACACATATGAACCCTATACTTGGATCTTGAATTAATAGTATTGGCGAGAAAAATTTGAGGACAAATATTGTTTTTTTTTAATATAGGCTAGAATTAATTGCTCTCCTAAGGCCACAAATAAAAATTGCTGTGTGATTTGATTTATGTACTTATTTCTATGGATTTCAAAGTGATGGTTTCAAGGAGTATGTAATACTACTACACTCCTAGTTTAATAACAATAACAGTCCAGTAATAATTATACTGATTATACTATAAAACTGAAATTAGCTGAACAAGCTTTAGGGCCCGGCAGCTATTAACAAAATCGAGTTTACATGCAGCACGCTGACGTGAGGGAAGTGAATTTCCAATAAAACTCAAAATCAGTTAAAAACATACAATTATTCCAATTTTTATTCAAATCTGAAAATATTAATTTTTTGGCTGTTCTGATGCTCCTGGTTCTATTTACCTGCAATGCTGGGAATACAATTTTGCGCATTATATGTTTAGGAGAATGTCCAGTCAGGCTTTAAAGTAGGCGTGAGGTTGTTGGGGATGATAAAAGTACACCACAAATGAATAACAGGCTTTTCTAAAGTAAAACCCCCATAAGACAACGTACTGTGTTTGGTTAATACACATTTTCTTTAATAACTCAGTAAATATATATGCTAGAATGACGAGAGAGGGCTTAAAAGTTTCACCACACTAATTCCCACCGTTTTTCATCCGTTAATTTCACATCCGGGGCTTTTCCGACCCTTTTTGGGCCCAAAAACTCAAAATTTGAAAGAATAATCGCCAAAAAAAGGGTTTAGAGTTTACTGATTGTTTTGCCCAACGAACTTGTCCAACTGATTATAGAAAGGAACGTCCCTACCAAATTTGAAGTAAATCGGACAAAAAATGTGACCGCTAGAGTGCATACACACACACACACACACACACACACACATATATATAAAATTTTGAACGAACCCCCAAAACGTGTTCAGGGGGTCACGTTAGGAACTTCTATGGTGGTCCCGGGCTTAAGTTTCACCGTGCGGGGTCATGCTAATAGTTCACTTTCCATAGGAAATTCACTAAAAATAGTTATAATAATACTCAGACACTTGAGTAAACAATTGAGAAACGGGAAAAAAATCATCTTGAGTTCTTTGACTGTTTAGGTGTTTCTCAATTCCTTGTTACGAGAATATTTTGAATAAGCTTCAGGATTTTCATCCTTTCCTCTCTTATTTCTAAACCAATCAAAACAGAGATCCTAAAAATTGCTTTTTAAAATTATGTAGGAGATAAAGTTTTATTGGTGACACAGAGAGTACAATTTAGTTATTTTTGTTTAAATTAAAGAAGATTTATTTTCAGATTTAATCATTTAGTTACACATTGCAATACGCCAATCTACTTTTTCTTGGCCACCACTAGATAAAAACATTAATGTACTTTCACAGAGTAAACCCTCATCATCAGAGTGTTTTAGAGTTAGTTACTGACATGTTTTAAATTATTTTCACTCCCACTTTTTAATGGGATATAAAAACTAATACGTGGTCAAAGATAAATAAATCTTAATATTAATATCTCTTTAAGACGCCGACGCAACTAGGGCGTATTTTAAGGTGAATATGAATGAATGATCAGTGTAGATAGTTTAATTTGCCTTATTTATTTCGTTATATATGAAAGTGAACAAAAAATCACCACCATAAAAATTGAACCTTTCTATTCTGGAAGACGCTTGATATGGAAAGGCGGGATGTTTTTCTTACGTTGTGTAAGGTGGACATTATTTGATGTTACATGTTTCAAGGTTCATGACTAGAGCAGTTATACAATCCCCTTAAATAAGTCAAGATTATCACAATGTCTGATTATTTAAGTATTTAATATTATAGTCATGTTTCAGCTATGTTATAAATAACGTAATCATTAACAGTTAACTGTATTAGTAACTTTGCCAAACTCTTAGTTATGACAAACTTTGATTTTGAAACAAGAGAGCATCACAGAAAAAAGTGAGATGGCTTCAGTGATTGCAGCCTACTTAATTCCAGCATAATGTACAGCATGCGTGCAGTAACCACAATGACACTTGCGTTTCAACAGAGTTCATCGTACTCACTAGCTACTTCTCATGTTACAGCACATTGCTACTTACCCCTTTATACGGAGAAAGTGTTGTTCATCAAAATACATTTTTAGGTTTGTGTTTATACTTCTTGAATCCAAAAAAAGAGGATTATGCTGTGATATCTGTACTGTTTGAAGATCTAAAGACACAATAGTTTACATTTTGATGAAAATTGCAAGCCCAATTCTAAGATATCTCGAGACAAACAAATTTATATTTTAAAATGCTCTTGTTTCCCTAAAAAGCTCAAAACCCCCCCTCCCCGTTAAACAAACCTGCATACTCGTCTAATTTCTTATGAAATTTGTATTTGTTTTACATGTCTGGTTGGTAATCATATGCATGTAGATTACAAAAACTACAAAAGCTTAATATTTACAGTCTATTACAACACTACTTAACCTCGACTTATAAATAAAATTGTAAATTAAGTATGTTTGATCTTTTTATCAATTTAAACACAAAAATCTTAAACACCAAATTATTTAATGGTAAAATACCCCCGTCGCAGCAAACCTGCATACTCAGGGAATTTCCAATGGAGATATAAATGTCTTAATACTACATAAAGCCACTTACCAAGTTTCATAACAATATATTCACAAATAAGCGATATATACAATTTTAATTATTCTCCATAAGAATAACATTAGGGCTGAGTACGCAGATTTGCTGCAACAAGGAACACAAAAAATGGGTTTTTATGCTAATATCAATATAACTCAACTAGGTGAAGTCGTATACCAGTTTTTATTCATTTATGTTCATAATTAAGGGAGACAGAGCATTTAATTATTCTCTATAAGAATAACATGGGGGCTGAGTACGCAGGTTTGCTGCGGGAGAATTTAGCAACAAATATTTCTTTTAGCAAATATCAATACACCACAACGAGATGAAGCTGTATACCAAGTTTCGTCAGTATACGTTCATAAATAAGCGAGATATAAAAATGTCTTTTCCTCCATTAGAATAACTTTAGACAACGTAGTGTGTTTTAGCACTTTCAATATTTCGGTAAGCAATTGACGTAGAGGAATGATCAAAATACCAAATTGTGTGTTTTTTAAGCTGAATCCAATGGTGAAAACTAAAATTTGACTATTTCAAAAATTATGTGTAACAAATTCAAAAAACTCATTTTTAGGGTACAAAACCCTCCCAAAATACCCCTTCGGATTGAGTGATCTGTCTGTTTTTCGACTTAAAGTCATAAATGTTGAGAGCTTAACTTAGGAAAAGTACCTACAAACTTTATTTTAAGCCTACTAGTTTTCAATGGTTAGTTTTTAGTTCCTTGACAAATAGGCTATCAGTTTCATATTGGTAAAATTGGGGTCATCTATACCTCATCAAATGAAGAGTGACATTTTTTGAAATTCCACTCTGTTTAGCGTCAGTCAGTCTGTGTTTTTACTAAATTTAGTACCTATATCTTTTGAACCATTAAAGATACTGTTTTGAAACTTGGCATACTTCATGCCTATACTTAATGATGTTTTGGTATTGAATTTCAAGTTTCTATCTTTCACCGTTTATAAATGGCGGCATTTTTGTTTTTCAAAGCTAAATATCTTAAAAAACCTTAATAATTAGCAAAAACCTGTTGGTATCCAAAACATTGTGTCTTTTCGTCCCAAAATTAATGGTATAAAGATTGTAACTATAGGATTATAAATAACTGAGAAAGTGTCATTTTGACAGTTAAAACATTCTTTTTTGCCATTTCTGCACTAAAACATCATGTTTTAACTAATATTTTGGTTATATAAATTTTAAATGGAGAACACATTTAATAGTCTTAAACCGTTTTGTTTTAGGACAATGACAGAGGAGGGGGAAGGGCTGACTTGGCTGCATGACTTGCTACGAGAACTGGAGCTTGAGCAGTTCTTCTCCCGTATTCGAGATGATTTGCAGGTTGGTAAATTACATCAAGCAAAGGAGACTTGATGATTTATTTCCCCCTTAGTTATTCTTTTTGCAGTGCATTGACGTTATGGGTGTTTATTTAGTCAAATGTTGCAGGACAACCTTAAATCTGGTCTATACCAGTTTTGAGGCTGATATTGGGTACAGCGAATGAAGTTGTCAATACATATGGTAAGTCTTTTGGCTGTCCATTATGACAAACTTCCCTTTCACCTTTGGTTCCTCCATTTGCAGCGGCTAGGGACAGAATCTCCGGGTTTTGTCCTCAACCTTAGAATGGATCATGGTCCCTGTCAGTTGAGTTGACCAGTTGGAGGGCAGAATGCGGGTTCCCTGTTTGAGAGCCTCATCCCAGCTGTCACAGGGGCAGGGGAGTTGACCCTCTAAAGAGTCGATTTGGCTGCCGTCCCATCCCACCCTTTCCTTTCCTGCTATATTCTATCCTTCCGGTAACCTGTGCAATATTCCCACTTGTGGAAGACGTGCCTAGCAGCTATGCTAGGGTTTCCTAATCCACAACAATGATGATGATGATAGTCAAATTGAATATGCAATTTTACTGTGGTACGGATTTAGAAAAATTATAAATATTTTCTTGCTAACTTACTAGAAAACTTAGAAAAATGTTAATATCATTCTTTTATTATAAGATATACTACTACAAAATAATTCTTGATTTTACTCGACATCAACATGTGAACCCTTTCTCTTACGTATTTTGATTTTTGAGACAAATTGAAATGATTATTATGTTAGCTAAATGCCTTGTGCATCATTGCCACTGGTTACAATTGCTGCAATTGGCTTGAATCATTTATCAATTGGCCAATGGTCAATGATGATTGAGGGAGCTACTGTTAATTATAATCATTAATAACCACATAAAATGCTCCTTATTTATTTGTATTGTAATTTTAGGAATCACAAATTTAATTTTGTTACACATTTACTTTCTGCAGAATGTTAAAAATACCTTTAAATTAAGAAAAACCTAAGCTATTCAACAAGTTATATGTAAAAGCAAAAGTAAAACAAAAATTAAATTTGAAAAGGTTCCAAATGGCTGAATGTTTGATTAAATATTGTATATTAATACAGGTATTTACTAAAATATTTCAAATTACACTTTTTAGGAGTAATAAAATATTACAAAATGTTTTTAAATTAGTGTGATGAACCTCAGAAATAAAAACGAGTTTGCATGCAGCACGCTGATGTGAGGGAAGTGAATATCCACATTAAAACCTGTAAAAAATCAAATAAAGGATTTAAAACAACACTGGTTACATTTTTTTAGAAATTGAAAAATGTTATTTCTTGGCTGTTCTGATGCCCCTGGTTATATTTAAAGTCACTATTAGGATGGCAATGTTGTACATTGTAAGTTTTAGTAGGAGGTATAGTCAGGATAACAAGTTGATGTAGGGGTATTGGGGGTGATAAAACTACATCAAGATATGGATATATTTATATCCAGTGTAAATCCCTATAAGACAACGTAGTGTGTTAAGACAATTAACACTTTCCTTAATAACTCGGTAAATACTTGTGCTAGAATGATGAGGGAGGGCTTAAACTTTTTGGCAATTGACATACAATAATTTAACATGCAATAATTTTACATTTAGGGCTTTTCTGACCCTTTTTGAGCCCTAAAACTCAACATTTAAAAAATTAAATCCCCAAAAAAGGGGGTTAGAGTTGTCCGATGTTTCGCCCAACGAACTTGTCCAACTGTTTACATAAGGGAAGGTCCCTTCCAGATTTCAAGTAAATGTGACAAAAATTGTGTCTGCTAGAGTGTGAACACATATGTATATCGGGGTCGCTAAAACTTTAGATATATATATATACACATATAGTTATATATATATATAATATATATATATATAATATATATATATATATATACACACACATATAGTTTTTAGCGACCCCCCAAAACGTGTTCAGGTGGTCACGTTAGGAACTTCTATGGTGGTCCCGGGCTCTAGTTTCACCTTGCGGGTCATGCTAATAGTTCAGTTTTCCATAGGAAATTCACTAAAAAGAAATATAATCTACCACAGCATAGGCTCCACGATATGAATCAAACCCCTTCTTAATTTGGCGCAAAACTGTGTTTTCTTCTTCTATAAAATAATTAATCTTTAAATTATTTAGAAAAAACTCATTTCTCACTGACAGGCAATAAATACTACAGCTAATAGTTCTATGAGGTGCCCACTAATATTAGGTCCTAAACATGCTCACAAAAAAGTACCATTGGCACAACTCCCTATCCTTAAGGAGGATAGTCAAGAATATTGCATGAAATTGAACAATCCCCAGTCTTAAAGATTGGAGTGAGGTAGAAGATGGTAAGTTATATAAAATTCCTTGCTACTTTAAAATTTGGTTTTGTTTGAAAACAAAAGTCATACATTTTTTACTTTTTAGTAAAATGCCACTTGGAAGTTCTTGTGAAAACTGGAAAATTAGTGGGGCCATATAATATGATTTTTGTAAACATCCTCAATTACACAAACACATCATTTCATAGGTGACACGGCTGACCCACTTTGACTACGTGCTGGTAGAGGACCTAGAGAGGGTGGGGATGGGAGCGCCGGCGGCGCGGCGGCTCGTGGACATGGTGAAGAAGCGGCGCGCGACGCAGCGACGGCGCAGCCTGCTCACCAAACTGATGCCGGCCAAGGGCAACACCATGGGCAAACAGCGGAGCGGCAACTCGGAGAGTCCTACGCTACCGAGCGCCATCAGTCTCACGTGTCTCATACAGGAGAAGGATGTCAGGTAGGCGAGTTGATAAAGAGAGAGAGAGAGGGGGGGGTCTACTCCAAAGTAACAACTCTGAAAGGAGGCCCCAAATAGGTTAGGTTACATTGGGGTACATAACCAGACCAGATGTACAGATCGGGCTACGGTGCTTGGCGTCTAGGAAAGGCGAGAAACTACTTATATTTCTCGTAAATAAAAGCAGACAATAACACAACTAACCAAAACAAAGGTTTTAAAATTAAAGAAACTTTTCTTTCTGTTGACAAAAGTATACTGTAAAACTAACGGTACTAAGCCAAATAGAGATAAAAAGTAATTCTACAGCATAGGCTAAAGCTGGGATTTCCTAGCTCCGCATTTTGTGTGGAACACACTGCGCATTACGCAATGCGCTCCATGCTATTCAGTGCACTACGCCCTTGTGTTTTCCTAGCTCCGTACTCCGACATGCACACATAACCCCTAGTTAGATGCTGGACTAATAGAAGAGGTTAATTTATTTTTGTAAATACCTAGGAAAAGTTGTAAAAGCATTGGGAATGATCATATTTTTTTAGAGTGTCAAGAAAAGTGTTTAATTTCACCAGTGCGGCGATTCAGAACAAAAAGAAATAAATAAATAAAATAAATAAATTCTTTATTTCCATAAATGTACAATACAATAAGCATTAGAATTATGCAGTAGTAAACTATAAGTAGATAGTTTTCAAATATATACTAAGCAATAAATACCTTATGTGTACACAGTTCTTAGCCAGTACATTATGGATAGCCACCTCTTTAGCATTAGCTGTGGCATCAGGTTATAAGAAATGTGCAATGTGCAGCGTGCCAGAAACTCCCGGTCAAATTACAGATTATTAAACAAAAATTCATTAAATGATATACATCTTTTCAGTGCCTAATACATCACAATTTAACAGTTGTACTAACTTTCAAACAATTCCAACAATAATTTAGGAAAAACACTCCTTATAAAACTAAATAAAAATAGGTGTAACAAATATAAAAAGAATGTTACAAAACAATAACATATATTTTTATACCCACACAATGATAAATACTAATTATATAACACACGATAAGACTAAACACAAATAATAATGAGTAGACTCAAACATACGTTTAAACTATGTAGATAGAAACAAAATAAAATATTTAAAAACAGCATATTGGTAAAGATGCAGATAAATTGATCAAAACTCAAGGGTGCATAGGTAAAACTTAAAAAAGGCAAGACAGTTCCCATCAGCCTATGAATTTTTCAACATCACTCGCCCCTTAATTGTTAGTAACCATGTTTTCAGACTTTTAGCAAATGAAGAAATTGTTATTGAAGATGTTACTGAAATGGGTAGAAAATTATATAATTTTGGAGCTGAAAATGTATAAAATCGTTTATAAGCTTCTATTCTAGGAAATGGGACAGAAACTCGATTTAAATTTTGCAACCTTCCAGAGTGGACATTTACGTTACCCTGCAGATGACCTCCTCTTAAGAAAAAATTCGAAGAACACGATAGATGTGTAAATATCTAAGAGGAAAGATCTTCAGTGACACATACAAAGGAAAGGATGAATC
This sequence comes from Allygus modestus, assembly GCA_963675035.1. Taxonomy (NCBI): domain Eukaryota; kingdom Metazoa; phylum Arthropoda; class Insecta; order Hemiptera; family Cicadellidae; genus Allygus; species Allygus modestus. The sequence goes on from OY776115.1 coordinate 43,216,164, forward strand.
CCTCCTCTTTGCTCCACTTATAACTCTGATTATTTTATTTTGACTAACAATTAAAGGGTAGAGAGTTGAATAATAAGTCCCACCCCAGCAAGATATACCATACTGTAATTTTGAATTTACAAGGGAATAATAGACAGTTCTTAAAACAGATAACGGACATAAGAATCTCAAAAAATAAAACTTTCTGAGAACTGCATAGAAATACCCTTTAATCTTAGAGACGTGTTCTTTCCAATTTAACCTTTCGTCTAAAATAACCCCCAAATATTTAATATGGTGTACCTGCTCAATTTTGATACACTCTCTTCACATGACTGATCACGTGACAACACACAAGATTTACATTTAAAAAACATGATCATATTTTCAACATCCTTACTCCTCAGAGAGAAATTAATGAATTTTGTCTTTGTACTTAATACCATTCTATTTCTAATGAACCACAGTTTAAGCTTGTCCAGATCACTTTGCATACTGATATTTAAATCGTTTTTATCTTTTTCTCGATAGCACATTGGCCGTATCATCTGCAAAGCAAGACATATACCCAGAAAATTTCCCATTGCAAAGACTGTTAATATAAATTAAAAACAAGATCGGCCCCAAGACAGAGCCTTGGGGAACTCCAAGAGTAATATTAAGAGTATTACTCACACTACTACAAAACTTAACACATTGAGAACGGCCACTCAGATAACTCCTAAACCACTGCAAAGGAATGCCTCTAACACCAGCTCCCCAAAGAGTGTCACACAGAATATTATGATTGACTGAATCAAATGCTTTAGTGATATCTACAAAAATTCCACCAACAGATTCATTCCTATTCAACCCTTCAAAAACAGCAGAACAAAAATATATCAAGGCATCCTCCGTTGACTTTCCCTCCATGAATCCAAATTGATTTTTACAAAAGAAATTGTTCAAATTCAAAAATTTTAATAGTCTTACTTTCATGATTTTTTTTCATGCCAGTCCTACAGTTAGCATCTAAGATGATGTTGGACTACAGGTCAAGGGGTCACGAGTTAAAACCCAGGCTTCCACAAAAGTTTGAAGGGTTTGGACTTCTTTCCCTTAAAAATATTTGTAATGTGTCTCAAAACAGAAATTCTTTCATTAGATCATACTTGGAAAATTGTTGCTTACAAATCAATAGGCCTATAGTATTTAAAAACTCCCTTCAGATATGTATGGTTTTTAATAAGTTATGTTTATTTAAGTTGTATTTAATCACAAGGAGTAGAAATGCTTATTAAAACTTAAGAACCAACTGAAAATAGCATCTCACCATTTACTGACTGGTGGGCTTCACACCCAACAGTTTGCTTCCATGATGACTGATGTTGGACTTTAGTTCAAGGGTCACTAGTTTAAAATCCGAGGTTTCTATAAAAGTTTGAGGGGTTTGAACTGTTTTTCTTAAAAGGTGCTCAACTCAGAAAATCCACTGGTGTCTAGATACAAATCTTGATCTTTACTTCCTTTCACTAAGTTATTTTTACTGTAGCAGCACTCTGAACATTTTGTAAATTTGATAACCAACTGGTCGCTCGACTTGCAGCCTGGGCGGCAAGCTAGGCGACGGATCGTTCGGCGTGGTGAGGCGCGGGGAGTGGAGCAGTCCTACGGGGCGACTGGTCTCCGTGGCGGTGAAGGTGCTGAAGGCCGACGCCCTCACGCAGCCAGGCGTGTTGGAGGACTTTGTGAAGGAGGTGCAGGCCATGCATCAGCTGGACCACCCACAGCTCATCAGGTAGGGGCCGAGAAAACCCGTTGTGTGAAAGTGTAATTTCCTAGGGTCAGTGATGCCAATACAACATTGGTAAACATGTTTTTTTTTTAAACTGTCGGTGCAAAATCTGCTAAGTATGCTTCTTTTTTTCCTGGGTAGGAGCATCTTTTCTAATGGTCAGTATACACGAGAGAGTTTTTGATGAGAGAACAAAGTGAGGGAAACTAGTAGTAGCAGAGGCTAAGGTTCATTGTCTGTCAGTGTGTATATGTGTTATTGCATTACGAACACACACACACACACACACACACACACACACACACACACACACACACACTCACACACACACGCACGCACGCACACGCGCGCGCGCACACACACACACACACACACACACACACACACCCTGATGGACAACCTCCGGTATAAAAATATGTCCCGGAGGGAAATTAGTTGAAATTAGTTGATTCTGGTGAGCCATATATCTGGCATTCACATGGTGGAAAATGGTGGGATCTAGAGTTAATCAGTAATGAAGACAATTGATGACTGCCGTACTTGAAATACAAGAAAAAAGGCATGGTTACAGACATTTTTAATTCACCTGAAAAAACATTGTAAAATATAAAATATGGATATTTTTTAAATCCTAAGAATGTCAAAGAAGTTTCAAATGATCAAGTTTAAAAAGTGGTTTTATAAAAAATATGGTTATAGAAATTGTATATGACTAATAAAACTAAAATCTACATACTAATTGTTTGTTGATCTCAAAAGTTTTAATTAAAATACAGGGTGTTTCAAAAAGAATCATCCGATTTAGAAAAATCATAGCTATTCATCTGTGAATCCGATGTGCTCGAACAATGTACTGTTAGAAAGAGGAAGCTCTGGAGTTTAACGTCGTTTCCGCCAGGTAGCAGTAGCGCGCTTGTGTCAACGCCCAGCTCAGTAGTTGTCAAAATGGCGTCTGCCGTACTGGATGGATCGGCCGTACTGGACCTAATGATTCCGCGTTAAGTCACTGGCCTCCAAGGTCACCGGACCTTACTGTTTGTGATTTCTTTTTGTGGGGGTTTGTAAAAGACAATGTTTATATCCCTCCCCTTCCAACAACATTGGTTGAACTGAAGAACCACATTAGAGCAGCCATCGAATCCATCACTCAAGATATGCTAGCTAAGGTGTGGGACGAATTTGAATATCGTATAGACATATGCTGTGAATCTAAAGGGGGCCATATTGAGCACCTGTAAATGGTATGTAAAAAAACTTTATTAGTTGTCCTTTAATATGAAATTAACCTCATGTCCATATGATCATTAGTTTTGAAATTGTAAACCTTTAAAATCGGATGATTCTTTTTGAAACACCCTGTATGTTGTTAACATATCTAGAGATGTAGAAAAGCCAGGGTATTTTATGTCAAGGATTTAATAGCAACTCAACGTGCAGGCTGTATGGGGTGGTGCTGACCCAGCCGATGATGATGGTGACGGAATTGGCAGCGCTAGGCTCGGTGCTGGAGTACCTGCGGAAACAGAACGGCCACATCCCTATAACCCAGCTGTGGGACTACGGCTTGCAAGTGGCCACGGGGATGGCCTACCTGGAGACTAAGAGGTTCATCCACCGTGACTTGGCCTGCCGTAACGTACTGCTCGCCACGGGTGACAAGGTGAGTGTGTTGTGTAAAGGTTTGTTTACACTATGCCTTTTTTCATGCGTTTTGCCCCTTGCACCTAGGCACACGGGAGACGCACGGTGATGCTTGCAACGTCGCATGCCTCATAAGCAGTTGCACGGGTAGCCACAATTAGGTGCATGTGCTCCCCAAGACCGACGGGGAGCATCCTGCAACACTCTTGCCTCAGGAGTACTTGGCAGCGAGCCTAAACGATTATAGTTTCGTTTCGTATTCCTTCAGGTTTGGTCTTTCTGTTTACAGTAGTTACACATTATCTTTCAGACAAGTTAATACTGTATTTATCTTTTCTAAAAATTAATTAATTTTCCTAGTTTATTCATTATGGTGTGGAGTACTAATAAGACAATATACTTTGCCAACGGCTATCAGAAAAAAACGTTTTTGTAGAGCCCAACCCACATTGATTATAAAAACCGTGCGAAACACAGATATGCACAATAGTCGACCACCTACTATTCTTGATCCCTAGGAAGTACCAATCCAAAAATCAAGATCTTTTCCTACTTTTTCCGACTTAAAATTATAATGGCTGCAGTGACAACAGCAGCACACACTTGTCGCTTTGGCGGCATTCTCAAACTGACTACATTGGTGCTCAGGTAGTGGAAACACAGAGGCAAAGTGCATGGGGCAAGCCACAAGAGGCACTTTGCAAGAGGCAAGAGTCATGCAACGTTGCATGCAATATGGAAACAACCATAATTGTCTTGGGAATTTGAGCAATGAGAATTGTCAGTCTCACAAATACAGTTGGAAGGCATTGTTGGCTGCAAAGAGAGGCAAAATGACCACTTGATATGTGCCATACCAGTTCCATGAAAACCTTAAATAGAGATTGTTATGGAATTAAAAACATCAGGGAGTTATTGTAAGCATGTAGATAGAGGATGTTTGACTGCTCTTAACATGTTTGCTATGGCCCGAGCGGCTTGTATATGGAACATCGGCCTCAATTCATTGGTGTATAGGTAGGATGTTCAGCCTATCTTTAGAGATTATTTTTAGCATGATGGTAGTGAACATGTTAAAAGCCAGTTATTTATGAATTATGAGATATAATAATTTAAATATAGTTCCTTGTCTATTTCTTTGTGATTTTGGTAGTTGATTTGAAATAAAATATTAGTTTTTTTTTATTAATTCTCATGTGAAATAAGAAATACGTAGAAAAATGGATAAAACTCAGATAGATTACTAATTTAGTTGTTTAGGCCTACTCAAATTTAATTCGTTACCCTAATGAGTTGCAAATTATTCCCAGATAAAGATTGGAGACTTTGGGTTGATGAGAGCTCTGCCTCAAGCTGAAGACTGCTACGTCATGACAGAACACAGTAAGGTAAATATCGTGCATATGTTTTATTACTTCTTTTGTGAAACAAAATATTACTTTGGATTCTATAAAGATTTAGCCTACCTTTGGAGTATTAAAGAGGGTTTAATTATAAGAAAGTAAATAAAACTATGTTATACATAAAACTCATTTTAAATTAATAGTTATGGTCTTTTGAAATTTTATCTTTACTCCAGTTTGAATTCAATAACAAATAAGTGGAAGATTAACAAACCCCCAGTGTGGGGCTGATCCATTGCTCTTTACACTGGTCTAAAACAAGAAGGTGTCATTGAATGTGATCAGTATTTAACAAGAATCTTCCCATTCATCTAGGTTCCTACATATTTGCTGGCATGTTTAAAAAAAATTATTTAATAAATTTCAATAATTTGGTTTAAGGTCTGGTGTATTTTGCAGTAATGTAGCGATTAGTTGTAAATTTCAACCTGTCTGATTAGGAAAATGTTTTCAGAAATTTGGATTTAGAGGTAGAGTAAATTGTCATGTAGCAGCTCATTAAAGCTGGCGAAAGGTGTAACACAGCTCTGGTAAAGTACGATTTGACCTTTGTATAATTCCAATATCTTTCGATAAGTGTTTTTGGTAGCAGTAAATTATTGTGTCTTACTCCACTTAGTTCATCATTCACAGCCAATTTAGTAATCACTCAGTACCACCAACCTCTACCACCAGGTAAAACCAACATAGCGCTACACTTGGCATGGATAATCTGTAAAGTAGACTGAGGGTAAGAGGAAAAACCCACTCTCTTCAGGGTTGGTTGAGCAAACTAAACTGAAAAAGAGACACCCTCCAAAGAGCCTACTGTCTACTCTGTACCATGTATCACTTTCATCCCTGCAAGCATCCCTTTACTTCCAATGGCTTCCGGTAGGAAACCTCTTTAGTTGCTCGACCAGGATACTCTTATACAAAGTCAAACAGTTGCATTGATACAAAAGAGGCCAACATTTTCTCAATGCATTTTCTATATCTAGGTGTTACCATCTTCCATTTAAACACTTACCGCATCATCGTATCGTTGTGCAGGTGCCGTTCCCATGGTGCGCGCCCGAGTCACTCAAAGCCCGGGTGTTCAGCCATGCCAGCGATGTGTGGATGTTCGGCGTCACGCTGTGGGAAATGTTCACCTTCGGTCAGGAGCCGTGGCTTGGCCTCAACGGCACGCAGATCCTGCGCAAGATAGACCGCGAGGGCGAGAGACTGCAGCAGCCGGAGGCGTGCTCGCCCGAATTCTACAAACTGATGATGCAGGTTATTAAAATTCATTGTTCTAGCCCCTGAACTGAGCATATTGGACTAAAATAGTCTAATCAATACCTTGTAGTCAACAGTTCAAATTGTGGTGAAGCAACCCACTACATGTTTCACTGTGAATATGACACAGGTTATCATACGATGAGCATAAATTTAGGGTGAGGGGTTAGGGTACGTCCCGTTACTTCGGATGTTTGAGGGCATCCTGTCCGTTTCTGAGAATCGTCTTAATCACTAAAATTCGCTAATTCAACATTGATGGTTCGAGTCAATTTTGACTGTACTTGTGACCAGTTATATGAAATGCTCTTGAAAACAAGGAGGTTTTGAAAAAGCGGTAGTTTTCAGAAGTAGCCTACTTTTGGAATAATGAAGCTCTAGGGCAGGCAAGATCCCTCAAGTGAGTAGAAATTTTTCTGAAAAAATCACATTATCTGCATGGACAATAATGAGTTGTGAGTTATGAGTTGTACAATAATTATACACACATTTGACTACTTCAGATCCTGCTTGATCAACATGCCTTGACAGTGAAGTTTAATTAGTTAATGATATACAAAAATGTAGAGGTGTGTGGATAGTGAATTTTTAATTCGGATCGCTAAAGCGGTTCGGATATCTAAAGCTCGGATCGGATACAGATCGGATAGTGAAGGTTTCGGATCGGATGGTTTTCGGATTCAGATATTTACTTTGCCAGTACCACACGTTACATCAATCTCTAAAAATTTCCATATTTTCAAGTCGGAACTTAACATTTTTATTTTCCTTGCAAGATATGAATATACAATATTTCAGCTAGGTAATTTTATTCAATAGGCCCATAACAAGTGGTTATTATTTTACACAGTATCTTTCTGAGTAATTGAAGACTACACATTTATGTGACCTCACCAGAAAACAGCATGTCTAATTGAGGAGCAATATACCAATCTCTGTACATACTCAAGAATACTATCTTCTCTGCAGTGAAAAATACATGAAATTTGTTTACTGGATGAGCATGAACTAAACATTTATAATTTGGCAACATTACATTTGTTATTAAAATCAGTGAATAAAAACCACTGTCTATGGTGTTTTATTTGAATAGCTATTGTTCTTACTGTAATGTAGATAGTCTTATAACAAATAAACTGGTGTAGGCTAATATAAATAACTGAACTGGTTATAAACAAACAACATTATATTATTTATTTTGGAGACTGGATGATAAAAGAATCAAATATTTATGAATAAACCAAATTTAATAATGTTTTTGGCAATGTCACAACTTCCAAACTGTGATTATAAAACTGGTAATAAAGGTTAACCCTAGGAGTGGCGATCCGCCGGTTTCCGGCGGATTTTTGTGTCGCCTATTGTGGTGATCGCCGGTTTCCGGCGGATTTTGACCGAAAATTTTGCAACGTAAATAAACCTCTATTAATCAACTCAAAAGTGAATAATATATATATCATTCGAAAGATAATATTCTGAACTTTCATTTTATTACATAAACAAACCCTGTAGCAGGTATATAACAATGTCACCGCGATTAGAAATCAAATGAATTTTAGGCGCGACACGATACTTGCAGCCGACACTTGGGAAATGTCAAAACATGACTTTTTTGAAATTACCCACCTCGGGTAATTTTCGTCACACGATGTTGCGGAAAGTACCAATGCACAGCCAAGGAGTTATATTTCATTTTGGTATGGAGTTTTAGATCGATATATTGATTTGACAGATCATATGATTTTATAAACACAGATGATTTTTGTTCTTCTGTAAAATGGCGATCCGCCGGAAACCGGCGGATTGCAAAATCGAATATATATCCAGTGTAATGTTATATTTGCATGACATATAATATCTTATTTGAAAGAAGAAAGAATGGCGAATAATTTGGTGTTGCGCGATGGCAGCACTGAATGTAGCCGCACTCGATAGAGTAAACGTTCCATTGTGTTATATTTGTTCTGTCAACAGCTTGTATCAGCCATTTTGAGTTTCGTTTTATGTGCGTTGTGATATTTCTATCCGTGAGTTATTACTAAATAATTTAGTATTTCGGAGTTTTAGTGTTAGTGAAGTGTTTGTGTGTATATAACAGAAATCTTTATGCATTATATTATGCATAAATATTACTGAAGTTTGACAAATAGTGTTTATAAAGTGTTGTGTTTACTCCTACATAGGCCTAGTGAAATTTGCCAAATCCGCGACTGTTTAGTGCTACCTACATAACACATATAAAAACAATAATTTACCCTAAGTGTTATACATTTTTATTTAGGTAATTGAATGTACTACAGCATGGTTATATTGGTTTGGGGGTAAAATATTTGGTCAAAAAGTTATATACTAAAAACTGTGAAATTTTTTTTTCCAAATATGCAAAAATTCCAAAACGTTATTTTATTTACATGTATTTATAAGTGACAAAATTTTTTTACCATAAACCTATGACTTTGTTGGATTCCTTACTTCATTAGCTATACAAATATATATATATATCATTATTAGTATACATATATATTACATTACTTATTTACATCACAAACTAACACTCTACAGTTTACACATTTTTCGGGTTTCCGTTTATTATTACATTATGCCCCAAAAAACTTATAAAAAAAATTCTTTCCCCAACATGTTATATATTTCTATGTAGGGAATTAGATTGTCTACAAAATGTATATAATGAATTTTCCATAAAAAAATCTGTGGAAAAAATTTTACCCTGGCTGCTTTTGAAATTTCAAAAAAAAATATCAAAATTTTCTTATTCTTTTCACTTTACCGGAAAAAAAATGTCTAGATCTTTATTATTTTAATATCTCTAGAATCTCCTGTTCTTTCTGAACAAAATGAATATAAAGTTAACTTGTTTACTCTAACGGTTGAATTTATATGGATTTTTAAAAAAAGGTCTGCAAAATCGCCAAATTTAGCTCGCCACACTACGCGTTAACATGGCGCCACTCCTAGGGTTAAATAACAAACTTACTTGACTTTAGTGGTAACAAAAAATTACAAGTTAATAAATAATAATTTTGTTAAAGTTATATAATTTAATAAAAGTAGACCTAGAATAGGCTACTCAACTTCAATCATTTAATCCTTGTCATTATGATATAACGCCTTAGCCTATCTGGATGTAGTAGAAAACCAAACATTTACATATGGTCAGACAAGAGACAAAACAAGGAAATGTTTTAATATGATGAAAGCCTAGTTATTAAAAGAGCGAAATCACTGATGTTTAAAAGTGGCAGACATTACAACGTACTATTAGGCCTAGCACGACTTAGGCAATGAAACAATTACTCAGTAGGCCTTCTCTGTATGAGTTAACCAAAAACATCCATGACCAAAGAATTTCCTTTGTTTTATAAATTTACTAACTAGCTTGATTTTTTGTTTTATAAAAAATAGAAACTTTGTTTAGTTTGTCACCGGAATGTAAACATATAACATGACCTTAAAGCTTGCTTTTTAGATATTCAGCAACTTCACTATCGGCTTCGTTCTTTTTAAAGAATTTCAATAGCGATTTGCATTATTGCTATTCTTTTTCGGTTCCATTTTAAAGAAATTAATTTAACAAAATCAAATAATAACCGAATGATGAAACCTGTGTAAATAAATAATAGCTAACTAAGCGATGCTTTCGCGAATCCATCGTCGGTCGTTGCTGCTTCGCGTCGTCGTAATCGTAATGCACAACGAGTACAACAAATGAAGTCTTCTTGGAGCATAAGAGCTCTAGATGGATTAAGCTCGTTGATCATACCGGGAAACTTCCCTGTAGAGAAAGCTATGTAACTCATTTTCTCGTTTTGCGCAAGTCAGGAATATTTTACTCACTATTTTAAAGATATTGAATGGGAAACAAAAATCAGTAGCAGCAGTTTTAAATGTCATAAACTAACATTTCTGTTCACACAATGCAACTTTGGAATTACGACTTACTCTATGGGAGCTTGCTCATTGAATCGTGAGATGTTGGTACTATCGGATATTGACTATCGACTGTAAATTATCAACTTATTCACCAGTAATCCACTACTGTTGTTTCGTTGTCTGCGTCCATCCCGTGAATCTTGAATTGACGTAGAGTTGAAATGTTGTATAAATTTGTGATTGTTTACATCAAAAACGTTCGCTATCACGCATTTCTCTTTATAGACCGTATTCATTCTTTGTTTCTAAAATTATGTACGATCCGGCTGTGTATCGCGATACGATACATCGCAAACAGCCTACTTCCTTACCACACAAAATGTATTTACTACTAGAGATGTGCAAGTACAGGTTTTTTAAGTCGAGTCGAGTTTGAGTCGAGTAAATGGCAAAAGATTCTAATCTCGAGTTCGAGGCGAGTATACAAATAAAACCACATAGGTAGAGTTGAATTGGATCAAAACAGTGAATAGAGTTCCATTTATAAATGTTATTAAAATATACTTTTCTAGTCACTATGACCTGAAAATAAAAATAGTAAGTAAAATAAATGGATTCCTGCTTTATTGGATAAAGGTAAGTGTATTTATCTGAAAATAAGTCATACCTAAGTAATTGCGTAACATTTTCCCATGAAGATAAAATACTTTTTAATCTATTGATATTAAGGTTGATATAGCCTATATGGTATTAATTATCAGTTTCATTAAAAAATAATCTCAGTTTTTTATTTCCTCCTTTTTATTCATTCTTTGTTTAGTATATTATGTTTAGGCCTAAGCTACATCTTTCTATGAATGGAGAAAATAAAATTACATTCAGGCCTATAAGTTAAAATAAACTTTATTTTAATTTTTAAAAGGCCTATTACATGGTAAAACACCATGGCCTACTTACTAACTTACCATACAAAATGTATTTACTAAAATATCTTAGCATTAATTTTAACACTAATAGTCCTAATAAGAACATTCAGTTAGTAACAACATGAAGATATGTTTGAAACTGCCTGGCAAATCAATTGATGAAATTGAAGCCATGTCTTGAATAGAGTTTTAAAATATTACAAATTATTGAAAAAAATTAATGAAACTTAAACAAGGCCAAAACAAATTACTGGTCTTTAAAAACAGCTCAGTGCCAAAGGACAGTTGAGCCTAAAATTAATGGATTGACCCAATTTAAATTATTATGGAACAAAATACAAGCACAAACTTCTTTTGCTTACGGCACCTATTATTTCATTACTTTTTTTTATATTTTACTTTAAAAAATGACAAGGTTAGGTTATCCTAAAAGTGGACTATTCAGACAGTGTTCATACAACTCAATCTGAAGGTCCTGGTAAATCCTCCATTTTGGTGTAAAGAGTAACACAAATTTATAAGCCACAACTTACTTATTTATTAATAAAACACTAAAATCTACATCACTTATTTATTAATAAAACAGTAAAATCTACATCACAACTCTTAATACCACAAATGCGTTCACACTCAATTTGAATTTACAGACAATGACGCACGGCCGCGGACAACCCTTGGTAGCGCGGGTAAACGGCGGGAGTAAACTCGCTCAAAACTTTCTAGTGTCAGCGCCGAACTCGACTCGAACTCGAAATTTCGAGTACTCGCACATCTCTAAAACATACACAACACAGTTTACGAGTCTCATAACACACGGTACAATCGCACATTTAAAATTCCGACTGGGACGATAATTGCAATATGCAATCAGTATGCAAAGTTTTTAAAATGCCTATAGATACTGTACTTTATAAGACTGAATCCAATTGGACAGTCCTCGATTGTCATGCTGCAGTGCTGTAGTGGTCTTGTTTGTCCGCAGTGCTGGAGCAAAACCCCCGCCGAGCGCCCCACGTTCCCCGCCATCCTGCAGCTGCTCCGCCGCAGCACCCCGCCGGTCATGAAGGCTCTGCAGCGTCTGGCCGAGCCACAGCGCCTGCCCGTGGAGCCCGGGGACAACATCGTGATCATCGACGGCAGTCCGGAGCTGTACTGGTGGCTGGGGCAGAACCTCCGCACTTACGACATCGGCCGCTTCCCCAGGTCAGAGCGTTGTCTTGTTACGAGAACTATTGATGGGGGACATTGTTAATTTTGTTGTCAGTTCGGGAGACACCCCGATTACACAAAATTTGTTTATTGGAATATAGAGTGTTAACTGACTTCGTAACTATCGAGGTATCTTGGTACTTGACGTTATCTATTTAGTCATTTGTCAGGAAAATATGGATAGGACAAGCAGGTTTACCTTGGAAAGTATAGGCATCCTAATGATAGCACACTAACACTACTAAACACACATAAATTCATATTTCAAGGCCACTGGCCTCTTTGTAAACTTGGAGAAGAATAGCACCTGTCCAGGTCTTCCTCGATGAATGCCATTCTTCTCCAAGTTGACAAAGGATTGCCTATACTTTTCAAGGTAAGCATACTTGTCCTATCCATATTTTCCTGATAAATTGGCAAAATCTCTATCCAAAACTAACCTGTTTAGTCATTGATTTAGACGGAGCTATGAATTAGTGTTGACATATTAGGCAAAGTATAACCTAAGGTGTATCATTTAGTAGCTTTTGCTGGTGTAATACATATAGGCTTTTGATTATACTGTACTAAGGATTAGTGCTGTTCAGAGGAAGGATTAGCAAATTAAAAGCACAAGTGGGCTCTTTCTAAAAAAATAATTACAAAATATTTACCCTAACACTTTTACGATTGAATCATTTGTGATAATTAAAAGAAAAAAAATACCCAATTCTCTTAAATGAAATTATAAATCTGATTAATTCATATTGTAATAAGATTTTTATTGCTTAAAACAACTGATTTTGTTTTAGCGAATTTCCCCTATAGGGAAGAAGCTATTACCGTAGTCGGCATGGTAAGACCTAGGCCCGGGACCATGATAACTTTTCGTTTTGAGGTCCCCAGACCCCAAAAACACCATTCGTTTGAAACTGTATATATATATATATATATATATATATATATATATATATATATGTGTGTGTCCGTGGGTGCGATAACTCTCGTAAAAAAGGTCCGATTTTGATGAAATTTGGTACAAACGTGTAAAGCAGCATTTATGACTTTAAGTTCGAAAACCAGACGGATCGAGCTATCTGAAGGGGTATTTTGAGAGGGTTTTGTACCCCAAAAATGGGTTTTTTGAGCTTCTTACATAGAATTTTTGAAAAAATAAAATTTTATTTTTTCTCATTGAAGTCAGCTTAAAAATACGCACAATTTGATGTTTTAATCATTGCTCTACGTCAATTGGTTACTGAGATATTGAAAGTGCTAAACACAGTATGTTGTCCAATGTTATTCTTATGGAGAATAAGAAAAATTGTATATCTCGCTTATTTATCAACTTATCCTGACAAAACTTGGTATATTGCTTCATTTCATTGTGGTCTATTGATATTTGCACAAAAACCCATTTTTTGGTCGATAGTTCCCGTAGCAGCAAACCTGCATACTCAGCCCCATGTTATTCTTATGGAGAATAATTAACGTGTTATCTCCTTTAATTATGAACATAAATTAATATAACTTGGTACATGGCTTTACCTAGTTGAGTTATATTGATATTTGTATAAAAGCCCATTTTTAGTGCTCCTTATTTCAGCAAATCTGCATACTCAGCCGCCATGTTATTCTTATGGAGAATAATTAAAATGTCATAAATCGTTTATTTATGAATTACATTGATTAAACTTGGTATGTGGCTTTATGTGGTATTAAGATAAATTAATATGCATTGGAAATTCGCTGAGTACGCAGTTTTGCTGCTACGGGGGTATTTCATATTGCCATAAGTTTTTAGTTCTAATTAGGGGTGTGCGGTACTCGAAACTTTGAGTTTTCGGACAAGTATTTTAATACTCAAAGTCGACTCGAAGTTTTGAAAAATACTCGAAAGTTCGAGCGAGTATTTCCCGCCGGTCCGGACGATCACTAACGATTGTGACCAGCAAAAACGCGTAGTAACGCCCGCAAAAGGTGATCCCATCACGTAAAATTTGCCGAAAATGACGATCGCTAACGATTGTGACCGGCCAAAACGCGTAGTAACGGCTGCAAAAGGCGATCGAATCGCATAAAATCGGCCGAAAATGACGAAGGAAAACATAATATCTGCACAAAATTACGACTGTATCAATTAATAAAGGCTGGGATATATAATATCGGCAAAAGTGGTGACCGGGCCACTTAATATCGGCCGCAACTAACAATTTCGTCATCTACTATTGATTATAAGCGATGTCTGGACCAGGTGATATTGGCCAAAAGACAACCGGACCGTGTTTTATCGGCCAGAAACGTATGTCAAACCGTGTTTTGTTTGGTCAATACGTAATCCAGTTTGATTGTACTGGCAAAAACTGTATTGCTATTCATGTATTAGTTAGAAACCATATGTTTAGATTATAAAATCCAGGGTTGTATCCAAATCCCATAAAACTATTTTTAAACTAGCAACTGTTGGCAAATACTCACTTGGAAGTCTCGATACTCGAAAATAGTTGGCACTACTCGACTCGATTAAACAAATCACTACTCGCACACCCTTAGTTCTAATGCAAAGGTGTTCCACTGAGCCAGAGTAGTTCAGGTATTAGTGGGAAAAGATGGTCAGGAAGCACAGCAGCACAGTACCAAATTAAAAGTTAAACAGCCCACACCGTAGTAGATTTTATAATTTGTTTTGGAATTTCTACCCCTTTTTTAGGCGTTACAAAAGTTTTGCTGTATCGACACTGTTAAAACTTTGAAAACGTGCATAAGGTGTACAGAGCTACAAATAAAACAAAGACAAATTCAGAAAAAGTATTAAAGTTAGTCATTCAGAAAATGGCTTATATTTTATCTGTCCGACCTTTTGGGAATTTACTTGAATGAAAGTGAATCATTATAAGCTTATTTAAATAACAAATTTATGTTTGTTAACATTTGGACAGAGCTACAAATAAAACAACACAAATTCAGAAAAAGTATTAAAGTTAGTCATTCAGAAAATGGCTTATATTTTATCTGTCCGACCTTTTGGGAATTTACTTGAATGAAAGTGAATCATTATAAGCTTATTTAATTAACAAATTTATGTTTGTTAACATTTGGACAGAGCTACAAATAAAATAAATACAAATACAGAAAAAGTATTAAAGGTAGACCTTCAGAAAATGCCTTGTATTTTAATTGTCCGGCCTATTGGGAATTGACTTGAATGAAAATAAATCATAAGCTTATTTAAATAATAAATTAAAGTTTAGGACCAATTTTATGATATATCTTTTGTTTAATCAAAGGATGATGGAAAAGACAGATAATGACAGCTTATGACCATTGACAGCGTGACTCAGAGCCGCAGTCTCAGACTGAGGCTCAAGAGTTAACCTTCCAGTTCTCAGCTTGCTTTGTTATCAGCAATGTTGACCATTACCCAACATGTGAGGCTTGTTGGATCCCTCTCTCTTTGTCTTCATTCTAACATTGTTCCTGTGGTAAATAAACAAAATTTAAATCACATTTTGGCCAAATTTGAGTTGTGTCTGATGATGGCGTTATAATGCAGAAACAATTTTCACTGAGCTGATTGAAGTAAGACAACTTTTTTGGTCACAAAACAGTTCAGTGGCTAAGGCATGTTTTAAAGATCACTAATATGTCAGTTTAGTAACTGAAACACTATGTTTCCGACCAGATGTCTTGTGGACCCCATGAGGCCCAAGGACCCCTCGGATATCAGCAAACCGCTGAGCAATTCCTTTATACACACCGGACATGGCGACCCGTGGGGCCCGTCTTGGGGCAGCCCCTCCGCCATAGACGAGGTCTACCTCCGCAACCCCATGGACCCGCCGGACGTCCTCGGGATACCCAACGGCAACGCTCCCAATGTCCTGTCCCCTCTCGCACAGCCTAAAAACAAACGTGAGTCGTACCTGGTAACTGTCTACTGAGCCTTAGGTTAGGGTTAGCCAGAGGTTATTCTGTTAATTAGGAATGTGGTAGGGAGACTGGCTGTATTACACACCAGTCATAACACAGGAACAATTTCAATTTTTAACACTGGGTCCTGAACACAAATACAGCCCTCTTAACTTCCTCTTTATCTTGATACCAATTCTGTACTCAAAGTAGTAAATAAAAAGGCATGAAAAAAACTGCCGTTGCTTCAACCGCCCGTTGGATTAAACACCTTCTCTCCAGGAAATTACTCACGTCTGCCGCCATAGCTAACGTCGCAATACTGTATCATAAAAATCGTTCCGGTCCCAACAAGTCGATCATATGGTTTTAATGAAATATTCCATCTTGGTTCCTATTTTTTAACTGTCTTTTAAGTTTTATAATATTTTTTGCTTAATATGTCAATACCCTTGGGGTTATTTGTTTTAACCACCCTTTTATTTATTGTCTCATGGAGAGCAGTTAAGAGGTCGTCTACTGTAGAAAGAAAGGAAGAGGATGATGTTTCACTGTAGCTTGTAGGACAACATTGCCATTTCAACAATTTCACAATTGGGCAGGGAATAAATAAAGTAAATGAAATATTTTATATAACTAATCCATGATCAAGAACGTGTCAAATTATTAAAACTTGTCCTGTGTTGTGACTTTGGTGATCCAAAGTTCCCCAATTGTTTGTGTACCTGATATTTTTTTACTGTAAAAATGTATTCTTTCTGAAGGGTTTTAACAAGTTGAAGTATTGTTCCATTCATTATTATGTTTGTAAGGTCAAGGTTGTACAGGATTACTTCAAACCCTACAAAATATGATGTTGTTGCACATGGCAACTGTGTCACTGGTATACAACAGAGGATAAGAAAAATAAATACTAAAAGTTTTTAATATATACAAATCTTGGCGTGATTTAAAACACAGCATTAATATAAAACAATGATTTTAGTAAATGAAGTTTAACAGTCTGAGCAAAGTCACAAAACACCAGCACCAATGATTGATTGGCGGACTTCGGTCCTGCTTACATATTGATTTGTAATGTTCTTTAACAGAATTACAGAATGATTTGTTACTCATAATCAATCAAACAAAGTTAAGGAGGGAAATCCCCCTTGCTCAGAATTATGTGGCAACATATTCCAAATTGTCTCTATTTTTCAGTGTCAGTTCAACACAAATACCAAGTTTTAATTAAATCTATGAAAATTATCCTCCATATGAATAATAATATTGGATAATGTACTACGTTATCTAATTGAAAATTTCAATTTTTTTTGCAAGCATTAGTCATAATTAAAGATACAACATTATTTAGTTATTTAAACCACCAAATTCGAATCAAAATGGTTAAAGCCATTTTGGAGAAATTTTTACCACTAATAATGTAAGAGAGGTTTTTTTATTATTTCTATCGAGGAGATTATTGACTTTGTCATGAGGGATGGAGACGGCATATCAACCTGTTCGCAGTTGGAGGTACAATTCACGATTGACGGCAAGCAAGCGCATGTATTGGTATTTCAGAGGAGCTAGAGCGTGTGAGGGAGGTGTGGGAGGTGAGAGTCAAGCGTCTGCTGGAGCAGTTTCCCCAGATCGAACTGCCCCGGTGGCTCTCGCATCTGTTAGCTGTTTATCCTTCTCTAGGTAACAGCGACGGTTAGTCCTGCAGCACATTGTCTGAATAGCACGCTTGCGAGAGTAGTTTCTCATGTCATTAGTGGTTTTTTAGTCAATAGCTTACTAACAAAATAGGTAAGCAACATTTGTTTCTAATAAAACCAAATATATTCTTGAGCCTCACATGTAAGAGGCTCAAGGTTTTTAGGTTCCATATTGATGTTTTTTTTTTTTTTTTTAGTTTGTACTGATCCTTATTTCCCGTATGGAAGTGCCAAATGGTTCTGTAAACGGCTGTACCCCGCCAGGTTAGGTTGTAGAGAGGACTTTGTAGCTACCCTCTAACCTGGTACTTAAAAAATTTGAATGCTTGTTTACGAGAAAATTGGAGCTTGAAGATGTCATTTAACTAAATGAACTTGGCATTTTAAACTTGTTTTGTGCTCTAAGTGCATGTGCAAAACCATTCAAACAACCCATGTGTTAAAACAAATTAATTCAATTGGTGATAAATAGTTTTTTCTCAGCGAGTGAGAAATGTGCACATACCGTTAAAGGTATTTTCGTGAAGATGTGCAGAAACCCCTTTTAATTGAAATCGGTCCACAGGCCTTCAATGTTTCAATGTTAAACTTATGGAAGAACAGTAATCAATTGAATTACATATTTGACAGCTGATATAATAACAAATGCTAGCACAACAACAAGAAAAGTTGTTTTAGGACTAATGTAAATAAAAAATACAACTGACTATCGGAATGGTAACACCCTTCTCTTATTCGTTTTAACTCCACATAAAAAATAAATCTGGGAGTGAGGAGAGGATTATGGAGGGGGGGAGGGAGAGAGGAGTTAAACCAATTATGGATAGTCTAAATTGCAGTCATTGTCTATTGTGTTAAAACACCATTAAAGTTGTAATTAGTTTAAAAGAAGTAAAAAATAAGCAATATTTCAACAATGATTATTTAAACTATATTAAATACGATCTATAATGGCTATTTTAATTCTGTGTGATGTTATGACACTGAATCTTAAAGCTTTAAGATGTGATGTTACTAACTGCAAAAGCAGATGTGTTTCAGTGGACTGATTATTTACAAGATTGAAATTCTGAACCGAGTCATAGCACCAAATAATGAAATAGCTCAAATAAGATAAGATTTTTATACTCAATCAAAATTAATACGTGTAACACTGGATCAAAATAAATTATTTTTGGACTCGACCGAACCCAGACGTTAAACTCAACTGAAATTGTTGGTAGATGCTTGAAATCCTAAGTGGTTAAGCTCATCCAAATTGTGGAAGGAGTCAGTTTGTGACAAAATACCTGAACTAACCTAACCTATAGGGGAACCTTTTCTATTCCCCTGCCTCTTTCGGTTGAGTACAACTCCTATTCGTTTTCAAAGTTATGCTATGAACAACTTATTATTTTTAAAACTGTTCAACTCGACCAAACATATGGGTTGTTTGGCCCCACTAAATTATTAAATTGTTCACCTCGACCAAAAACATTGTTTGTTTTACTGGACTAAAAATAGAATGAGTCTGATTCGACCAAAAAATTCTCCTAATTGTGTCAAAATATTTTGAGCTAAAACTTACGTTCTGTTTTATATGATTCAGCGTTACGGTGTTCAATGCTATGCATCTTATACAGGGAGATTAAGAGACCCCATGTTTTATTATTCTGTGCTGCAGGGATTCAGTCGCAAGTTACATGACTGTTTGATCACACACCCCACTGCTGTGACTAACACACTAGTTGTATTAGTTACCTGAGAGAGAAAGCTGACTGTAAGCAAAGCTTATCATGACCGTCATCATCATCACCATCATCATCCGTACAATCAGCATTATTATTCTTACTATCATTATTATCATCATTGTCATCATCATCCTCCACCATCACCACCACCAACCACGATGACCCACATATTTTATTCTGACAATAGTAATTATAAAGTTGCTCAATACTGTCATTACATATAATTTTTTTTACATGTTTGAAGTTCTTCAGATTTTTATTTTCTGTGGTTAAAAATATTGAGCTGAGTTTGGTTAATTGTGTGCTTTATTTGAGCTGACCTTTATGTAAATGTGTTTTCAGATAATCTTTCATGTCAGATGATATTCGAGAGTGGATTATTATATTTGTAATGAAAATCATTAATTCTTACTTTGTGCTACTAACAATGATCTTACACAGCTTATACATTGCAGTGTCTTGAGTTCATGCAGTGCTTTGACTACCTAGCAAGATTATAGTCTTCTTTGGTTTTATTTTTAAGTGTTCCGTTTAATTGTTAATATTGTCCTTGTTTTAATTAACAAAGTGTATTTAAAACCCACTGCTCAATAAAATAGTTGTGTTAATTTGTCAATTTACTATAAAATAAAAATAAAACATATTACCCAATTATATTTTTCTAAGATTAAAGTTGTTTTTTCAAACCATTAATTATCTAAGATTAATGTTACCATTCATAATACTTTAGTTTTTAATGGATTTAAAATTATTGTAACCATTTTAATAATGTGTATTGGAGAAAGGGTATTATGGGAAATACATAACTTAATGTCAGATCAGATCTTTTTCAAATATTTACTCTTCATGCCTCAACTAAAACCAAATAAGGTTAAAGAAACGTTAGAGGAAAGAAATACAAGTAAACATCCCCTTTTTATTTCTTTATATTTAGTACCTAAAAACTATCCTATAACCTCCTACAGTCATGTAATATGTATTGTTAAAAATAATTTTTTACTCTTATTATCTTAAAGGGTTAATATGTTTACTAAATTATGAGGTTCCTCACAGTAACAGAAATTTGCTGTGGTTGTCTACCAGTCGTCCTAAAGTTCTTCTTTTTACCTCCAAACCTTGGGTTACGTTTTTTTTCACACCGTGTTTAGTGGACCTTTTAAAGTCTTCCACTTTGATACCTTGAACTCTGTAGGAACATCCAGGATTAACTAAAACCTTTTCTGAACATTGTGTTTACTTGTATAATTCATTAACTAGGAAATTTTTAAGAGTCACTCGATTCCCCTTTGTCTATAAACTCAAATGTGTTTACAGGGCAGGCAACATACCTCCTACAGAGGCACAGCTCTCGAGGGCAGTTTGAGTACTCAAAGTTGCGAGATGAGAAGTCTCCTCGTCAGAAGCCGAGCGACACGAGGGTGACACGGCCAGCCCCTGGCAGGCCCCCGGACCCGGTCAGAGCCCCGTCGGAGGCGGTGCTGATAGACTTTGGGGGCCCCCCACCCCCTGCTCCTGCTCCCCCGCCCATGGGACACAGCCCCGGCACCAGCCTCATAGATGAACCCATCGATGTGCCTGAAGAAGGTAATACTGTCTATGAAGAACGGAATTAGTATGGGAATATCACAAATTAAATTTTATGTTTTTTAAGCTCTAGCAGTAATAAGCCAAACTCTTGCAGGGATCCTTTAATCTTGCCAATTTGGATCCTGATTTATCAACTCAGTTTTGAAACCTAACCCAACAATAGCACATTATTGAACATTTATAGATGCTAAATCTGTCATATGTCTCACTCTCATTCAATCTTTTGTTTATACTTATGTTTGCCGTGTTTATGTAATGTTGTGTCACCTTACTATTCAATGTTCGCATAAAACCAAGGATGGACGGGGTTTGAAGTTAAGGTAAATTCTAAAATGTACGTAAATTTTATAAATTGTCTGTCATGTAAAAAAGAAAATAAATCCAGATATTTGTCTATAAAATTATAAGTGGAAGGTCGTTTCTGTTTCTGCATTTCTTTTCTGGAATTATACCAGAACTCCTGGAGCAGTTGAGTACAAATTTGCATGAAGGTAGCTATTGTGTCTGGGCTGCACGTCGGTCAACTCACATTTCAAAAATCCCTCAGGAAACCGGTCCATAGGTATTCAGAGTTTCAATATTATTCGTATGGATATTGATTTGTTCAATAATTGTCATGGCAACAGTGAATAGCAAGTAACATTCCAAAACACCTGGGTTTTCATAACTGTGATCTACATTCGAAGAATGAGTCCCCAACCAATATTCTCGTAGAGAGTTGTCAACTTAATTTAGTTAATTTAATTTAATTTAGAAGTTATTTAGGCTAGTAATAAAGTTTTTGGATTCTTTTTACAAATAATTATTGACTATTAAATAATCCTAACCTGTAATTTAATTATCTTATATACAGTTTCCAAATCTTAACCAAATCTAGATACATTTTCAAAAGATGTTGAACAGTAATTTTGTTTATTATCAGATAGGGTTTGTCTAGATGCCTGAAACCATGTTTTTACAGGATTGGACGATGACTGCTGGAGCACAACGGAGTCGTTTACAGGTGCAGATGAACGAGGCTACGCCAACTGTCAGAACAACACAGCCACAATGCCCGACCCGTTCGACACATCCAGGGTCTACCAGACCACCAGCCCGTCCCGATACTACTCCCAGATCACTCCCGAGAGCGTCACGACGCAACGACCCTACTCCAACACCGATCTGGAGGAGTCGCCGGTCAAGAAGTTGGACTCCAAGTTCATCTCGGAGCTCGAGAAACATCTAGGCCAGAAGGAGGCTAGTGCCAACACTCACAATTCGTGGAACCATGTGGTTGCTAAGAGTGGTTCCGGGGAGTCTATCCCTGCGCTCATACCTCCCCCGCAGTCAGCTGGCGGGAGGACGTTGCAGCGGAAACCGTCCAACGCGGCCGCAACGCTACCGGCCGGCTCGTTAGTACAGAACTCTTGGTCTACAAAGAGCGTAAACTTGAGGTCCGAGAGCAATCGGTATTCGAGGGCGCAAAGTGTTTGTTTACCCCAGAATTGGAACGCAACACAACAGGTCAGTGTGTGGTTTAGTGTTGCTTTTTAAATTTGTGTGTATAGTATGACTGAATATTTGTTACGCTCAAAAGATGATTTACAACTGTAGATTACTTTATGAGATAAATATCTTAATTATAAACCAAAGAACTGTTTAATGTTAGACCAATGTCACTATTAAATTATACAAAATTAAAATCGTTAAATATTTATTTTACAGTTATAACTCTTTAAATATTGATTTTACAGTTATAACTTTTTTATAATCCTCAAATATAATACCATTCCTTTTTGAAAGGCATATTGATGATGTGTACGATTCAGTATAAGGCTGTTATTGTTCAGTGATAAATTTATCAACATCAAAGCTAACCAAAATAGCTTTAAAAACGAATAAATGAAATTTATATTGTAAGTGTTATTATTTTCAATTACCATTTAGCATTTTGAAATAGATTGTACTTGATTTACATTACTGCATCGTCCTTAATATTGTTTTATTCAGGCCTACCTCAAGCTTGGGTTAGTTAATTATACAAAGATTTAGTATGCCGACATTATCCTACACCTATCAGAGCACTAGAATGCTGGTATTTAAATGTAGCACAATTTTTGTAACGTTTGAATCCTAAACCATTATTTTGTTTTTGAATGACAGTTCTACGTCTTTACAGTTGCATTTCATCTTAAAAACACCATTTTGAACCATCATATCCTTAAAAAAATAAAGGTCTATAACATATATCGCTTGTAGAAGTCTGGCAAATAAAGAACTAAGACTGAAGTAAAGTAGACGGGACTTATTGATTTTGTAGTTTTTGCGACCAGCTTCAGGTAGGCTGGTGCAAAAAATGTGTATACAAACCAAACAACTACATTTTAGACTTTACAAGGACAGGATATCTGACAGACAGGGTTTCTGATTGTTATTTTTTTAATTTTAAAGACACACTAGAACAACTTGTTCTTGCTACCTTTGGATTACTTGGCGTTATAATGAACAAGTATTTCTACTTACATCAAAACAACATAAATGTTCTGTATAATTTAAGTAGTAGGCCTTTGAACCTTTGAAATCAACTAAATGATCATCTATATTGCAGGGTATGGGGTCTTCAAAAGATTTGAGGTACGGGAACTTGACCACTGCTGGAGATATATTCGGGTCTCCACCGGGTGTAAATAGTGACGCGAAGAACGTTAATAGCTTTGAACAGAGTTTATCCGAGTCGTTAGTGAGTAAAATGTGGATCAACCAGCAGCAGAACGAACAGAGAACAAACACTCAGCCACACCAGAATGAACAGAGAACGAGCACTCAGGCCCACCAGAACGAACCGAGAACAAACTGCCAGTCCTACCAGTATGAACAGAGGGCAAACACTTTGCCTCACCAGTACGATCCTGTGGATTCGTCGTGGAGCAACTACGCTCCTACTCCGTCCTCACAGCAAGCCAACTACTATCCTTATGCTACTGTAAGTATACCTGATGTATTGTTATCACAGTTCATTGATAACCTAGCTTTTTGTGTTTATTCATTGTGATATGTAATTGATTTATAAACCACCAACATCTACCATATCTGGAATGATACTTTATGCTGTGGGAGTTTATCTCAGGGATAGTTGCACTTTTTGTATAGAGGTTAATTTTGTGGTGACACCAAAACAGTTGCACATTAAACAATTGATACATCCATTACTTTACTGCATTCAGTAATTACCGAATGAAGCATAATTTAAACTGTTGCCACTAGTAAGAATAGCTAGTAGATAAACTAGTGAGACCTGAAAATTTGAAAAATCAATGGTAAATTAGGTTGGGTGGTGTTCTGATAAAAAATATTCAAGTCCTTGGGTGTTAATTTATCAGAATTGTGTGTTATTTTTCTTCCAGACATGTTTTTATCCTGTACAAGCTTGCTTCTCCTTTTTAGGTTAGGAGATTAGGCATTAGGCTTTTATTCCAGTCCATTGTAAAAAAGTTATTTATGATTAGCTCTGAAGCAGAGCGCTGGCCATACAAGTAGGACATGGTCGAGTGCAGGTTTGATCCAGTATGGCAGCTTAGATTCTTTTCACGGGTGGTCAAGTTATAGCTATGCCTCAACTCTCTTGAAATCACCTCCCAGGCCCATTGGCCCATGGTATAAGAAACCAGTTGTATTCCCTGTTTCCTAAAAATTCCTATCCCTCAAAGGTTTTCTAAAATAATACTAACATTAGTATGAAAAAAATATTATTCACAACCTTATTCAAAATAATCATGTAGTTCAAAGTTACTCAGATAAAAAAAATTTCAACTATAATGTATTGTTATTTAAGGGATGTTTGCAGACATTTTCCATCACTTATTAGTAAAAACAAAGTTTCACGACGTTTCGGGATCTGGAATCTGATCCCATCTTCAGTTGGAATGAATACCTAGAACATAACAAAATTAGTGGCACAATCCAAGCTAGCTGGAAAAAAATACTGAAAAGCTAAACAGGGAACTGCAAAATAATGTATAATGTATTGACCCTGAGTCTCATTTGCGCTCTAAAGGACGTGTTCATCTTCAGTGATCTCAGTTAATACAAATTTAAAACATGACCAATTTAAAAATTTCTCTTTTATGGATAGTTAGAAATATTTCTCCCCATATAAATAATTTTAATCCTTACCAGTTTCAAAGAAATATTTTAGGTCGATGGAAGGTTCAAGTGAGTGTCTCTATCCACCATACATTTCTGGGTGGTTAAGTCATTGCGGAAACTTCTAATTATGTTGATCATATTGCAGGCAAGTCCAGGCGGTGATGAGATCAGAGTCAACAAGGTGCGCCAGGTGATGGCGCAGGCTGGCGCCGCGGTGGCGGAGGAGGAGTGTCTGGCGGCGCTGCAGCAACACCAGTGGGACACCCAGCGGGCCCTGCGCCAGCTCAAACTTGACTCTCTGACTAGGTCGGTGTCAGATAAACACCAGATGGGTTTAGTTTTAGGTTATTAAATATTAAAACACAGTTAGTTACTTATTTCTACCGGTTTGGTTATTATCAATAAGCTTTCTACAGCTAATTAATCTTGATTGGCTACTTATCACCAGAAAATAAAAACACTAATTAGTAAAAGGGATATATTTCGATCCTTGGTTCATCGTCAGTCATATACTAGAAGCTAAGTATAAACAAACGTTGACAAATGGATAAAAAACATCTGATAAATTAAATATTATGAGGTAGGTTAAAAGCTACTAAATAATTTGTCAATATATATATGATAAAATTATAAAGAAATTTGTTTTGCGCGTTTAGTTTAGTACTTTAGAACATTGTATCTTCTTCTTTATTTCATATTGAGAGGGATTAATTAATTAATTAATAACACCATCACTACAATACCATATCGCCAAGAATGAATTTCTACAACTACTTAATACAACTTTTTTCCAACTGTTCAAAAGGTTTCATGAAAAATTTTTAATTTGTCTCTAGTCTACTTAATTTCTTGTGACATGATAGGAAGAAGGCACATGAAGGTCATCCCTGACACAACTGTTGTACGGAGGATAGATGATAGTTGTGAGAAATCTTTTTTGAAGATTGTGAAAGCCTGGTTCTGAATACTAAGTTATTAAAGGTAGATGTGCCTAGGTGAATCAGATAATAATCTCATCACTTATAAGAAAACCCTTTTGTTTAACTGAATTATTTGGTTAGTGAAAATGTTTTCAGACACTGTAAAGTCAGTAAAAAATTGAGGGATTTTCTCATGTTGTTTGTTGAATTCCGATTCACCTTTTCTCTAACAGTATGTGTATCGTTGCAGGCTAGGCTTGGCGTCTAGGCACCAATGTGAAGTCGCACTCAACTCTTGTGATTGGAGTGTCGAGCGAGCTGCATCTTACATCTTGGACACTGTGAAAAGCTAGCGAACAATCGATACTAGGCCCCATTGTACAGCCTGACTTACATAATATTGCCCATACAAATTACACAAATGCCTTTTAGTGTATCAGCTGTTTCCTGTGATTATTTTGTAGTTTAACCCTTTCCACTTGAATTTTGTGGCTCCCTTGGCTTTTTCAAATGGCAAGTTACCAGACCTAAGTGCTGAGGCTAGCTTTAGGTGATTGCCTAATTAACTGGTGCTGTTGTTTTTCTTAACTCTGTTTTAAGTTTCTGATACATCTTGGAATTTAATTTTCAAAGGGGGCTATTCAAAAATATTAATCATATTGAAAACATTAGAAATACCAGATTCGTTATGAGTCTAGTGTTTTCACAGTGAAACTTGGTGGATAATTCAAACATCTATAATTCAAAATCTTTTATTTGATTTTTTTAGTGCTTGGTTCATAGTAATCTATAAACATTATTAAAAAAACTTGGTTAATTCAAATTTTTTGATAGTTCATATTTTTACTGGTCCCTTGAGATTTGAATTATCCAAGTTCCACTTTTTTGCTTTTATTTTTAAAGGGGTTTTAAAAGTTACTTTTCACTAACTTCTTAAAAACTAATTTTTCTCATGAATAATTCTATATTTTTTTAGTTTTAATTAAATTAATTAGTAAATGTTGAATTACATTTTTACTGTAACAAAGATAAATTTTGTTTGGATGACATTTAGTTTTCAACTGAATAAACTGGTATTCTTAAGGTGGAAAACAGAGAATATACATGTTTTATTAGCCTAATGATTTTACCAATCAGATAACGCCAACTCCTTATGATTTTAATAAATTATATAGCAAAATGTGTTTTGCTTAAAGTAATTATTTTACTTACCAAACTTAAAAAAATATACCTTACCATAAAAAGTAGAAAAGTATGCTCCAAATATGGCAAAAAAGTAAGAGATATATAGAAAAACAAGTTGAAGACAATTGTGCTAACATAATGCAATTTTGCTAACAGCAATGTGCTTCTAAATAAAATCATGAGTGTTAGCAAAACAAACAGGCAGAAAAGCCTAAAGGTAGCAAGCAGCTCATAGGAGTGGAAAGGGTTAAGTCAGTGTCAACTTCAAATGGAAGTGGTTGAGAATTTATTTGTTCAGGATCTATGAAGGCTTTAATACTCTATAGACTTCTTAAGTTTAGTTTTAAAATGTTTTATGACTTTTTTGTAGATTGTTATTTATTTATAATATCAAAACATTCATTTATTTTTATTTTAAGTGTATGCACATTAAACAAGATATTTAAAAAATTAAAATCTAAGATTGAAAATTTACAATGAACTTTGAGAAATCCGTAAGCCTGTCATCTGTCCTCTATATTTTTTAAAAGAAGGACTTGATATACCAAATAAATACTGAAACACTAATTTTGAAAATCAGGAGAGAAAATACTATTGTCCCGTGTTTTTCAAAAATTGGGTATTAACAAAAAATAATAGTAGATCTTTCTTCTTCTCTGGTCTCATCATCAAAATCTACGTGACCAATTTAATGTCTGTCTAATTTGAGATAAGATTTTGAATTTGTATAAAGGGGAAATTTGTTAGGAGACTGATGGGAGAATATGGTTATCACTCTGTGATACCTGAATCATGTTAATTTTTTTGTCACTTAATAAAAACATTTTTGTACCTGAAGATGGATTTATATCTAAAAACTTAATGAAATATATCGCAAACATTATTTACTTCTTCACCCATCAAAATATTTTAATGGAAGTTGGGATTTAAAAATTGCCAGTGTTGGTGCTGAATCCAAGTTCGTAAGTATTAAAATCTGAACTCTGAAAAATAACAAATACAATATAAAATTGAATTATTAGGTTATTACTAGATTTAAGATTGTTTGTTTCACATTGAACTTCGTTGGAATATTTTTTATAAATATGATTTATAATTTTTCTTTAAATGATGTGGTTTTGTATACTTTGTATATTTAATTTTTTATAATTTTTGTGTTATACAATTTCTTGTGTATTTAAATAATTTTTTAGGTAAGTTGGTTGTTTGAGATAATAAATTAACTGTTTTTATCTTAAAATTTCCTTCCTTAAGACTGATTTTCTCCTCTATTTTTTGTTTTTTAATTCATTAAAGTTAGAGCGTTCGTAAAGTTCACCTGTAAATGTAGCTTGTCATATTAAAAAACCATTAAGAACCATAATGTCCTTAAACAATGAAGGTTTATAACATACATCAGGTGTAGAACTTTGACAAATCAAAAACTATGACTGAAGTTAAGTAGACTGGACTTACTGATTTTGTAGTCTTTGTGACTTAACTTCAGGTAGGTTAGTGCAACAAAAATGTGTTTACAAACCAAGCAACTACATTTTAGACTTGTACAAGGTCAGGATATCTGACATGCAGGGTTCTTGATACCCTTTAAATTATTTGCCATTATAATAAACAAATATTCATCTTTTGTCAACCCTAAGTAGTTTTATTTTGTCTTATTTAATATTTTCTTTTTTCATCTTAAAGACTGTACTGATCATTCTTAGGACATTGGGAGTGCCAAGCGGTCATTGTTACAAATTAACATAAATATAAAATTGTTATTCAGTACATGTGATAATGAAATGTAAAATGTTAAAATTAAATAGGACACAACACATACTAGGCTCCCCACTGTGGTAATTTGAACCTGCTTCATAAGAGAGTCTGAAGCAAAACATCATTGGTACTGTCTATCTTAAAACTAAACAAAACAAACAAAAAAGTTCTAGCAAAAACACTTGTGCTTATGAAGTTATTAGTTGAAGTGTTATAGAAGACACCAATTTGTCTTGCCGTGTTTAGCAATCAACTTGAGAACCAATTAGCGGTAACTATATTTGTGTGTGACTGTCTGTGATTTATTTCCCAGCATCATGATTTTACTTTTTAATCATTAGAAAGTTTTGACTCTACAGGTTTTTTTTTACATTTAGCATTAGGTTATTTTCTAGATCCAAGGGAATAACATAGTTTATTTTACAGGAGTGTTTTGTCAGGTATAATGTTTCAGTTTATGACAATTTCAATTAATTGTAAGTTTCAATACTATTTTCATAGCTTACATACAATTAGACTTATTTGGAGATATGTATTGTTTTTTTGAGATTCTGTTTAATCACTCATGTATTGAGAAAACAAACATAATATTAAAGGTAAATTAAATAATAAAGCAATTTTGTGTACCTAGTGAACAGCAGTATTGCAAGAAAGATGTTATAAATATGTCAATATTATGTAAATAAATAATGAAAAGGTTTAAGTGTTTAATTGATTATACTCAGGACTCCTTTTGCTAAATATGCTTATAAGTGTGCGAGTACTGAAAACTTCCGAGCTTTCGGCCGAGTATTTTAATACTCAAACTCGACTCGGAAGTTTTGAAAAATACTCAAAAGTTTGAGTGAGTATTTCCCGCCGATTTCCAGACGATCGGTAACAATTGCGACTGGCCAAAAGGCGATCACATCACGTAAAATCGGCCGAAAATGACGATCGGACCGCGTAATTTCGGCCATAAATGATGACAGAAAACATAATATCGGCCAAAAATTACCTGGATCATGTAGTAAAGGCCGAAAATGACGACGGTATACATAATATCGGCAAAAGTGGCGACCGGGTCACTTAATAATCTTAATACAACAAAGTGAAACAGTTAGTCACTGCTAAAGTTTTTACTCCCTTGATGAATTCTGATTATTCAGGAATTTTAAAATGGAAAGGGTTTTGAGGACGGAAGATAAATGTTATTTTGAAGGGGTTATTATTATTCTAACATTACTGAGTAATTAAGATTAATTTGTTTTGTACCTTTCACACAATTCTTTGTACTAAATGTACTGGTTTAATAAAGAGCTGTTTGATTTGATTTGAATATCGGCCTTGATTAACGATTTCTTCATTTAAAATTGATTATAAACGATGTCTAGACCAGGTGATAGTGGCCAAATGACAACCGGACCGTGTTTTATCGGCCGGAAATGAATGTCAAACCGTGTTTTGTTTGTCAATACCTAATCCAATTTTTTGATTTTACTGGCCAAAACTTTGTATTGCTACTCATGTATTGGTTAGAAAGCATGATTAGATTATCAAATCTAGAATGGTATCCAAATCCCATTACACTATTTTAAACTACCAACTGATGGCAAATACTCACTCGAAAATAATTGGCACTACTCGACTCGATTAAAAAAATCACTACTCGCACACTTCTCCTTATAATATAGATACAATTACTTTATGCTTAGCATATTACTTTCCCTACCAGAGGTTTCACTGTGACAGTTTGAAACCGTGTCTTGGTATTAATGAGCTAGTAAAGGGCCATACACTATTACCAAACACACTTAGAGGGGGCATGGGTGGGAGTCTGGATCACCATTATGTGATGTACACATTTTAAATATTACTCGAGAAAAAATTAAAAATAAACAATAATTTAGAAATGGATATCTTAGCAAGATTAAAAATAACAATGTAAAACATAAACTCATAATTGTACATGTTAAGATAATAACTTTCAAATGAAGTATGTTTTGAGTCTTTTATATCATACTAGCTGTTGCCCGCAGGCTTCGCCCTGCAAATGATTAAAAAATAAACGGTATCAGGAAACTGACACATACTTTCTCCCTTTTAGCCCAACTTTAATGAATAAATTACTTTTTATTTACTAAATATAGAAAACAAAGCACGGTCGAATGTACAGAAAATCTTGTAAACAAGTTGTTTTAAAAAAACATCCACCCAAATCCCTGCTTTGGAGGCACTACAGAATCCATTGCTACACTCGTGGTTTTAAGAGGGGAAATGCCCCCTATTCCCCCCCAGGGTTATTAAGGGGCAACATATTTCGAATTTCTTCTGTTGGTCAATGCTAACTTGACAAGCATATCAAGTTTGAATGAAATTGATCAGTAAATAAGAGAGAAATAGTAATTTTTTTATTCCCCATAAGAATAACATTGGACAACGTACTGCGTTTACTGCAAAATGAAAATTTCAATTTTCTCTGAAACCAGCAATCGTAGAATATTAATTCAAAAGACTAAATTATTTAGTTTTTTAGCTCTTTTTAATGGTGAATAGTAATATTTTTTTACATTTATGTCTTTTTATGAAAAATCCAAAAAACTGAATTTTTGATGTTAAGTCCTGTAATTTCTGAACCCGAATTTTTACAGGAATGCGGGTGGTGTCATTTTGTTGGAAAACTAAAGTTCTACAAACGACTAAACTTTAATCAAAATCGTTAGAACCGTTTTTGGGAAATTTGGATTTTTCATGTTTTTTGGCGGTTTTTGGGGGATAATTACCCTTAAAAATCAAAAATTCAAAAAAATGACAAAACGCCTGGAGATATCGTGGATTAGTACCTACATACCAAATTTCATCAAAATCGGCCCATTGGTTAGGGCTATAGCTCTGTACACATCCACACACACACACACACACACACGGACACACACACACACACACACAGACAGACATCACATAAAAACCACTTTTTTGGGTTCAGGGAGCACCAAAACAAATATTTCCACTAACAACTCAAATTCGAAAATTTTTACGAAAACAATACTTTCTCCATATACTATGTATAGAGGGAGAAAGTAAAAACTATGACAGTGTATGTGCTGCATTGTGTGTTTAGCCCGTGGAACTACTTCAAATTAAGATCAGCTGTTAGTATTTTAATCAGCTCAAACAAAAATTAATGTCCACAAGGAATACATGGAAACAATGTTGTTGTCTCTGGCGGAGCTCTGAGGTCAGATCAGGATCAAAACCATTTAGTTTTCCTATTTTATGCCTAAAGAATCAGTGTACAAAATTTCAACTCTCTAGGTAAATGGGAAGTAGGAAAATTCGTGATGAGTGAGGGCTTTGCCTTTTATAGGTATAGATAGATTGAAGCACTGTTTTGTTTAATTATTTAATACTATACCCACGTAAAAGCAAATCTGCGTATTCAGAGAATTTACAATTAATATGTGCCCCACTTTCACTTGAAGCAAATTAACAAGTTTTATCAAAATATATTCATAAATTAGCGACATATAAAGTTTTATTTATTCTCAGAAAGAAATCTATCTATACTTATTTAATAGGCGAGCAGGTTTTTTGTGACAATCACTCCTATTCTACTCAACCGATTTTCATGTTTTTGGTGCCATTGGAAAGAGCCTAACGTGAAGTTGTGCAGGATACTTTTTTTATAGACAAATAATTTGTGAATGAGGCCTGGGG
Source organism: Allygus modestus (assembly GCA_963675035.1). Taxonomy (NCBI): domain Eukaryota; kingdom Metazoa; phylum Arthropoda; class Insecta; order Hemiptera; family Cicadellidae; genus Allygus; species Allygus modestus. The sequence goes on from OY776115.1 coordinate 43,248,836, forward strand.
CCCTTTAAAGTTTAGTTTTTTCCCATAAGCCTAGCATTGGGAAATAACTATAAGTTTTAAGCAATCAGCTGGATAGAGTAAACACAGTTAATCAGCAGGCCATGTTGGTTTTTGAACGGTATCACAATATTTATTCGGGAATGTCAGTATAATATTACATTGTGATTGCGAGCGAAGCCGCGACAGGCTACTAGTAAAAACATTGTTGGGGCTAAGGTTTTACAGGTGTACTGCCACACAAAAGTCCAGACAAACAGTAACTTTTATGTAAATTGTAAATACCACAGCCAGGTGAAGCCTTACCAGTTTAATAAACTGGCCGGGGAGTGTAGTGGTTATCTTGCTCACCTCGTGATCCGAGGTTCACCAGATTGATCCTGATTAAACAAATCGCAATATTTTTGGAAGGTTGGAACTGGACCCAGCTGCCCTTTGTCATTGGGCTATCAATTAATTATGCTTTCTACGAACAAGTCGACCTTAGATAGTAACAAGAAAAGGGTTTGGACCGTTCCCTATCAAAACCTAAACAAACACCACTGGCGGAGATACACACATGTAATGTAAAATAATTATTTCCAAGCAATTAACTAATAAGCAATTTACACAATTTTACATTCTATTCATAAGAATAGTATTGGACAATTTACTGTGTTTAGCATTTTCAATCTCTCAGTAACCAAACTGACTTGCTTTACACGTTGCACCATATTTCTTCAAGACTGAACATTTTATATGAAAGATGTCGTGCCGAAGAAAAAACACACCCACACAAATATGTGTGCACAGTATAATATACTGTGCCTAAAATTTGGAATGAATGGCATCTTGGTACGTAACAACAGAAAGTTTCATGGTCCCGGGCTTAGTTTTTATCATGCCGAGTTCAGTAAATTAGTGACTTCCCTATAGTGAAAATTTGCTAAAATAAATAAAATGGTCTTTTATTTTGAGCGTTTTTATGAACACTTACATGGTTTTCAAAACAACTCGAGTCACATAAAACTGTTTTTACAACAAAAATACAGAATGTTATGAACAAACAACCTGATTGACGTCATTATTATAAATAATGATAAGCTTTTGAATGAATCTTAACAAAATTAACTATTGAATTAGAAAAAGTAGTATAAGAACATTTTTTGAATAAACAAGAATGACATAAGAATTTATGGTCTTATATTTCTTATGTTCAAGACCCAGACCTCCCATTATGCCCTCTGGTGCACTATTATGCAAAATCCTCATCCATTACCATATACACAAAGGCATTTTCCAATTTGAGCGCTGATAAAGTCAGAAGTGCAGTCAAGTAAAAGTGGTAAAGAAAATTCCCAAACCATAGACTTCCAATTGGTAGGTGAGGCCTGTTATGACCCCTGGCACTAACACACCCTACCAACACCACTGGTACACCCTACTCAGACCATCACAATTTGCTCTTGAATGTCAACAGTTTCTGAATTTTACTATTAAACACTGAATATTGAAAAATTTCTCTCTACCTGAGTTATAGATGTTTTAATTGGACATGACTAATCATTCAATGTTGGTTCTGAAAGTCCAGTTGCTGTTACTTTTCTGGCTGCAGCCAAAGTTGAAGTTTCTTCAGTACGATTTGAATTATACTGCAGTAAAACATTCCAGTTCTATTTATTTAAAAAAATCTGTTTAGTTTTAATTTATCCTAATTTTATCCTAGAATTTAAAGGCTTTTTCAGCATTTGCTACTTGTAACCTGTTTAACTTGTCAAATTTATGCTTTAATCACTTTTCTAAAAAAGTTAGAACTTTGTTGATTTTTACTGCAGTATATTTTTATGTGAGCCCTCAAATTGTTCTCAGAAAACATTCTATTAATATTTTATAATTAAATTTAGTTTTCAGCTACTAGCTTAATTGTTTACATTTTTCTTTCATATATGTGTACTATATGGGAGGTGTCCCATAAAGGTCCCTCTCCTTTTAATTTTTAAACGAGTGTAAATTTTTAAACAATCTTTGGTAAATTTTACTACCATGAGTCAAAGTATTTTCTATATGGTTTAGGATTTTAACCCTCACCCCTAAATAGGGGTTAATGGGGGTAGTTTTTATTTTCAAATGTCAACCCCTAGCAAGTTGCATGTCATTTTAAAGAGGATAAAAAAAGAAAAAGAATGACACAATTTAGTCCTCTCTATGGCTTCTTAAACTAAAGTTATGGCAAAAAATGTAAAAAATTCTACAAAGCTCTCACCCCTTCAAAAATCTTTTTAGCTTTTTAATTAACAAACAGTGTTTGGTAAATGTTATAAGAATTATTCAAAGACTTTTTTAGGTATTGAGATGTTTCAGTTTAATCCTTAAATAGGGGTTTGTGGGCCTATTTTTCATTCCTAAAAAATCAATCACTATTAAGTCATAATTTTAAAGAGATTAAAGATAAAATCAATGTCACAAATGAAATGACCATAACTTTAGTTTAAGAAGTCATAGAGAGGTCTAAATTGTGGTATTCTTTTTATTTTTTTATCCTCTTTAAAATGACATGTAATTTGCTAGGATTTTATATTTTAAAATAAAAAACTACCCCCAGCAACCCCTATTTAGGCGTGAGGGTTAAAACCCTAAACCACATAGAAAAATACTTTGACTTATAGTAGTAAAATTTACCAAAGATTGTTTAAAAATTTACACTCGTTTAAAAATTAAAAGGGGGGGGCCTTTATGGGACACCCGGTATACTAAATGTTACCCACAGGCCTCCACTGCAAATGATCTATAAGAACTATGACAGTTGTGTGTGCTGCATACTGTGGTTAGTCCGTGGAACTACTACGAATCAAGATCAGCTGTTTGCATTTTCATTAGCTAAAAAAAAATGAATGTCCATAAGGAATACATGGGAACTTTTTTCACAACCTTAATATGCCTATATGTTACTCAGGACTATCAAGTACCTACTTGCCAAATTTCAGCTTAATCAGTCCAGTGGTTAGTGCGTGATTGAGCCACAAATATTTAAACAAACATACAAACAAATTTACAAACTTTCACATTTTTATAATATTAAGTCAAAATTACAGGGAGTTTTGAAAATTACAGGATGATGGGAGAGGGGTCATATTAAAGGTCTTGATCCCAGGGACTCGGAGAAAAATAGCAGTATTTCCAAAAAGTTACCAGCAAACGAGAAATAACATTAAACATCCCCCATAAGAAAAGCTTCGGAATTTAAAAACGTCTGCTTTGTTTACATTAAAACATGTGATTAAATGTCTACTTTGTTTACGAACTGACATGTGTTTATTTTCTTCAGCATGAAAAGAGTAAAAGAAATCAGAAAAGGCAGAGTATTATAGCAAGGTTAGGGGCTATGGCCCCTTCAAGCCACTAGTATATATATTAAATCACAAATTTTATCTATATATTAATACGCTAAGGGTTTTTTCTTCACAGTCATAACTCGATAATGGCTGGACGGATTTTACCGTTTGAGGTGTCAAATTAAAGGTTTACGTAGATTTGCCAATACGTCTCAGATTTTAAGAAAGAGCATAATTTAAATACAGTAAAGGGCTGAATTTTCAGAACAGTGGTGCTATCCAACGGCGGAAGTCTAAACTACGTGGTGATTGAAAGTACGTTGTTATCATCTGATTTAATATCTATCAGATATTTTGTTGTTTGTTTACTACTTAAGTAACCTTTTGTTGGGTACAAACTTGCTCGGATTCGAGCAACAGGACAACTAGTTTTTATAATTATTTTACTTCAAGTTTCATACTATTAGATAGTACGTAGTGCATAGTAATATTGAAGTCCCTGTGTGTTGGTTTCACCCTTTAGCTTTAGCTGTTGTATTCAGTGTCTGCATCATTTCCACTGGCATTTGTTAGTGTTTTTAGATCAGTCCTAACCCTCAGAGCAACTTTCAGCTGCGGTGATTGTTCTTGGACAAAACCCCCAAGACCTTCACCTTTGGCCATCGCCCTCTGAGGTCACCTTCAAACCTTGAATACTGAGCTCATCTTCTGAACCCATTGGCCTACCTGAAATTTGCCACCTGACAAACCATCCAGTTTCCTAAGAAAAATTACATAAATGTAGACTTTTACTAAAACTGTCACTATAGCAACAATTATTGCTCAATTTACTTAATTTTTGCACCAATCTTTAGAGAAATAGATTATCTACAAGAAGAAAATACTTTTGATAGCATTTATGTATGGTAAATAATATATATATATATATATATATATATATATATATATATATATATATATATATATAAATAGTTTATAACAAAATTTAATTTTTAAAAGGAGCTTACATGTAAAAAACAAAAAAATAATATTCCAGCTCAAAAACTATTATTTACTTGTAGGTTATTTAATTTTTTACGTGAAAATAAAAAATTTTAGGGATAAATTTACATTTGACCTAGATATAACATATTTTCCAAAATCATATTTTTCCGAAATCTGACTAAGTTTCCCCAAGTATGGGCATTTGCATACAAAATTCCTCAAAATGGTTCATGACACAGAAAATCAACTATACAAAATCTATTCTTATTAGACTAAACATTTGTAAAGAATTATTAAAGTAAAAATCTTGTTTACACAATCACATATATACTCGGGGTTGCACGTCCGGGCTACTTACGGCGGCCATGAGTATACTCGGGGTTGTGGGGTTGTGTGGGTTAATTATATTCTTATCTCCAGAGCTCACTTTCCAAACTCACTTTTGTGAGTTCGGAAAGTAAGCACCCCTTTCGCCTTGATAGTACCTTCCTTAGTTGGGGGACTTGTTTTTCGATAATTCTGTTACTAGGGGGAAGACCTTTTCTTCATTCATTATCGCGGTCTTTATATAATTTAGGTCCACCCATCGAGGTAAAACTACTGGAGAGATCGCTAAGTGAGCTAAAAACGGTCCGCGTAGGTCTGTGCGGAACAGAAATGGTGGGCCACTGTGTGCTCAGAGCTGTTTCTGGCGTTGAACGCGCTGTCGTTTACACGCTCCTGGACTTCATTGCCATGTTTGAATTGTAATGAAATTTATATATCCTTTGTGTACGTGAACTACGGAATCCAAAAGTATAAATATTGTTTTATTTTACCGTTTTTTAATATTTTTAATAATTAAAAACTCTTACGTGTTATTAAAGAGGGACATGAAAAAGTTACTCAGCGAGGAAGTTTTTTATTTTTAGGTTAGAAACAAACTTCCAGCGGGAAAGTTGTAGATAATTAGTTTCTCTAGAACTTTTATTTCAAACATTTTTCGGTAAAGTTGTTGGTTTGCCTACAATTCGTTTGGAAAGATGCTGAAACTTTTCGCCGCGCTCTATCCAAGACGTGCCACGCGCCGCGCCGCGCCGTGCCGCGCTGTTAAGTGGGTTCTAACCGGCAGCCGGAAGCCAATTCAAGATGGCGTATTGGATGGTCTCGCGCCAGTTCGAGCTCAAGTGGTTGTAAGCGTGGCCGCCAGGCGCGCTAGTTACGCTGGCGTTGCCAACCGCTTGCGAGGGAAAACTAGAACTGCCTCTTCTGTCAGAATCTGAGATTCTGTTTTCTGTTATCTCCCGCCGTCGTCGCGTCGTCGTACTACCAGCTGCTAAGCCTAGAGATGTTCAGTACGTGTATCTAACTGCGTAAAACCTTGTTAATTACAATCATTTTGTACTTGGGCAAAATATACATTGATTGCTATTGTACACTTTATTGTTGGAGATCTCAAAAGTTTAATTTGTCACAAAACCAGGCTGTGATATAAAATCAACACAAGCTTTTTATCAGATAACTACTAATTCATTCAAGACGTATTTCCATAACTTTATTAAATACTGATAATTAATGCGCCTACTATTTATTTTTATTTTTAATTATAAATTAATTGGCTTCGGCAGATTCAATACTACGCGTAAAATAAAAACGCTGAGTGCATTACAAACGAAATTACAGTTGTGCATCATAAAATAATTTATAAAAGGAAATCTATAGCTTAAAATCAATTAAATAATAATTTGTTTGTAATTTATTCGTATTAATTTACAAACATACAAATCCAAATCCAAATACACGCAGTAATACTTAAAAATTGGCCAATAATACTCAACTTAGATATACAAATACAAGTTTAATAAATCAAAATACTAAACCACCCAAAGTACATTTCGTAAAAAATGCCCTCAAGTTGAACTAAAAGATCAAATCTTTACCCTACTATCAATAAGTGAATTATCTTTTTGGCAACAGGTTACAGCGAGCACTAAAGACCAATAGAGGGGACACTTCCATTTAACAAGCATTGCGGGATGTGAGAAACGGCAAACCGGGCTCGGAAATGTAGAAATATTTAATGTGCGGCTATTAAATATACCGTGATTTGACATAGATAGGATTTCGATAAAATTCTGAAACTTGGTACGTGCATTCAGTGTTAGTTTGTAAAGACATTAGTGTAAATAAAAATATTAATTATGAGTTCCTTATATATAATATAATTAATTAAATTTTAATTTTTAATATGGCTTTAAAATCTTGACTTCAAAAAGTTAGTCGGCTGCCAAAATTCTTATTTTTTGGTCAGAAACGTGATGTAAGCGGAAAAGTTTGAGTCAAATAGTTGAAGATTTTTTTTCAGATTTTTAAAAAATTATCCGACCTATACTTTTTTTAGAAATTCAAGTACAGATAGCGCGACCGTCACGTTGGCGCGCTGGTTAAACCGCTGCCCGGGCCCTGGCGTCCGCTCAATGCTATACTCTTCCCATGCCTCGTGTTGCCTTGTGTTGTGTTAATAATTATTATTTTTATATAACTAACACTATCATGTTATGGTCTATAGTGGTTTTCATATTTCTAAGATCGTATGGAAAATATTATTTCAAATTTGTAACCCTGGTAATTTTATTCTTTTCTAGAGAATACATGAAATCCAGGGTTTATTGAACATCACTTTATTCAAGAACCTTACCTTCACTCGCCAATTTATCCCGTCTATTTATTTAACAATTTATCCCGTCCATAAACAAGTTGCTGCCGTCGAATTCGGACTTTAAAATGCTAGGAAAACGGTATTTTTCGGCAAATAGAATGAAGTGAAATTGTCTATTTTGTTTATAAATTTTTTTCTATAAAACGCAGACTTTTTCGGCCGATAAAATGCGGCCCTTAAATGTTTTGTGGTCAATGTTTTTGCCCTACAAATCGCAAAAGGGGTTTGTCGGTCAATTGTCTTTTTCGGGCGCTAAAACAAGGCTATATTGCTATTTCCGTGGATAATATGCGGCTCGCTTACCATGATAATAAAACGTGGTCCAGTCCATTACACTTAAAAAATTCAGTCATTTTGGTGTTTTTGACCACCAAGTTGTGGCAAAATTTATGTTTTTACCGATAAAATAGGCCAAATCTCTGATTTTTCCCGATAAAATGCGTTTCGGACTTCGCTTTTGTATATAAAATATGACCCGGCTTTATTTTTTACCGACAAATTGCGGTCCGATTGCCGTTTTTGAGCGATTACGTACATTTCCGGCATTAAATACGGTTGGTACTCAATTTTCGGCCGATAACAAACTTTGCGGTCGTAGTTTTTGGCTAGTAATTGCTGTAAAATTGCCGATAACATTATCGATTTTGGCTGATAACACACACCCGGTCAGTGTAAATAAAACACACAGTGTGATAAAACACATTACTTATCTTCCTCGTTGCAGCAAACCTGCGTCCTCAAACCTAGTGTTATTTTTATGGAGAATAAATAAAATGCTATATACCACTTATTTATGGATGTATTTTTGTGAAACTTGGTAAATAGCTCTATGTAGTAGTGAGTCACATATATATATATGCATTGGAAATTCGCTGAGTGTGCAGGTTTGCTGCGACGGGGGTATATTTCCCTATAGGGGAAATTCGCTAATAATACTGTATTTATAACAACGTAGAGTAAGTATCGTTTACAGCTTTATAATATGAATAACAATAATTTTAATAATTAATTGGTTTCAAGTACAGATCTAGAAATTAATGCGGATGCGGATGCGGATTTCCCCATATAAATCACATGCGGCTGAGAGGGTACCTAGGTTTGCTGCAGCAAACGAGAGATAAAATATTAATGGTGTTGACGGAGTAATGGTGTTGACGGCGTACCTGTAGGTTTTCTGCAGCAACGGAAACGTAAAATGTTTGTTTTTGGTTACCATTAATTTATTAGGATATAATAATGCTACTTGACATACAATTCATTGAATCAAAACGCGTCGGCGTTCCGCGTCCCGCGACATGGCAATAGACGGGCGTCTCTTCTTCTTGGAAAACCCAGTGTTGGGGGAGGGGCTTACCACCGACCGTGGGAGTTGGGAATCGGTTATTCTGCCAGATACGGAGTTTGATTAATTTGTATCGTGTGCTGTGTTAACAGTTCTCATATAATATAGTTCGATTATTTATTATTTACCATTAGTTAGTTATTAGTTACTATTTATTTAGTTGGAACCGAAATGACAAAACCGAACAGTCCCAGACAAACAGTTGAGATATACGGAAGTAGAACTTGTCGTTGTATTATTTAGGTTTACTGAACAACGTATGGAACACTCCTCTCTGGAATCGGCCATAGAAGACACCGGAACGGCGGAAACAGTGAAAAATGACCTTGGCCTACGCACATGTACGCTGGTGAACACCGTTCATTACAAAGACTAGGTACACACTTGACTGGGTGGGACTTTTCACTGATTGTAAAACCCGTACTCATTGGGCTTATGATACATTGCTGATGGTCTTTGCGCTAGGTCTAATGCCAGTATCCTGTTATAATAAATTAGAATAGTGAGTATTTAGTTGCACTTTTCTCCTAACAATGTTTACTACAATTGTACTTGATTCGAGATAAACTATGTATAAACAGCTATAATACACATAGTTATTAAATAATAATAAGTTTTTGGTGGGACAACCTTACCTCGTGTGCTTGTTCTTTAACCGTTTCAAAATGGCGGCTATGTTAAATATTTGACGCCAAATTTAACGAAAACCGTTAATTTTACCAAAAAATTGCAAGATACATAAAATTTAGTAAATTTTATGGAGATTTCAACGATATCTTATTAAGCTTAGGTTGGACAAAGAATAACTGAGAAATTAATTTCTTTCTTGCTATACCTACAGTTTTTTCCATTTAAACAATGTTAAAACTCTAACAAATATAATTAATAAAATAATTTCTCCATTACTCTTTGTCCAAACAAAGCTTAGTAAGATATCGTTGAAATCTCCATAAAACTTACTAAATTTTATGTATCTTGCAATTTTTTGGTAAAATTAACGGTTTTCATGAAATTTGGCGTAAAATATTTAAAATAGCTGCCATTTTGAAACGGTTAAAGATTTTGTATTCACATTTTGCAAAAAGAAATCGGCTAATAAGATAAACATTTGTGCAAAATCTCAACGCTGTAGCTCAAACCGTTAAGGAGTTATGACTTTTTTTGTAAAAAACACATACAGGCAGACAGACGCTAAACGAAAGGAGATAGGACTTATGTTTATATAAAATTTGTTGCTTATTTTGACCCAAGGAATCACTACGTAAATTATGTCCCCACTTTTTTTGAACACCCTGTATATTGCCACGCTAGGTGAGGTTTTTTGTTGTGTCAGGTTAGGTTGGCAGCACCGGCCGGCACTACGCGGTACAGCGAGTGACTCCCAGGGGCGCCACCGTACTGCCGCCTTATGTTCCTGAACATGCCTTTGTAATTTATACTCACAAAATTCGAAAACGAAATATGTTTCAACAATCTTGTGCTTTATGTGCTCTTAACATATCAGAGCTTATAATGGCTGAGGACAAATTCAGTTTTAACTATTATTTAGATATAAAAATTGCAAGGGGAAAACCATAATAATATTATGGATATTATAGGGTTATTTTAAAGTGATTTTGCACATACATAACGAATACATTTCGAAGTTTTAGTTCAGCCATTCCATACTGTGAGTTTTTGTGACCATGTTATAGTTTATTTTAACTCAATATACGATCAAATAACGCCGTGAGAGCTTGTAATGTAGGAACACGTTTTCACGGCACTAAGCCGACGGGTGGAGGGTGGAAGCATTCAACTCAGTGATGCTGTGTTACAACATGGCCTAGGTTTTTTATAAAATACATAGTTATACGACTTTTGTTTTAGTCGTATTTTGCTAAGTAATCTTACAACATTCTACAATTCAACTGTAATGTGTAATGTAACAGTTAATCAGTAAATAAAAATTAATTTTGAGAAAAATCATTTAATTTAATCCTATGCCTTCCAAAATACTCTTAAAACTGACTAATGCTACGGATACATTTATACTATACCCCATTATTATTATACTGTACTTGTATCGTCTCTTAAATAAATCATAATCAATTGTTATCATACACTGAAGATAATTTTTTGTTATTCAATAGCGAAATGTTGTATTAATGCAACATTATGTAATCGTTCTTAATACTATACGTGGACGGGTGAACGAACCATGTTGGTAATTAATGTTTATTAAGAATACATTTGCTATTAAAAAGTATTTGTCTTGGTATTCATTCATCAACAAAATTTTATGATATAGGCCAATTAACTTTCATACAATCTACAGCTTTTGGCGAACGTCGAAGTTTATATGCTAAAATTCAAAGTTTCACTAGTCCAAAGAACGATATTACTGCTCATAAAAAATTCATTCCAGTACCAACAACTTCAAAACATCATTATTGAACAACACCTAAAGCCTAGTGGATCGTACATAAATTTATATGACTGGAAATATGAAAGAATCAGCCATCAAGGAGATTATTTTACAAAACTCCCAACTTTCTGTTATTTTTACGCAACTAACCCTAGTCGAATATATTTACTTTCGGTATTAAAAATTCGAGAAACTATTCAGGAATACGGATCAGAAGGCCATTCAACCATAAAAAATGTTCCCTGGCTGCAAATTAAATTAAAATGAGCGCGCGTCGTGTTTTTCCCTATATCCCCCATGCTAAGCGCTGCCGCGGTAGCCCACCATTTGCGGTGGACCTCGAACGCGGCCGGACCGAAATTTGGTTCGCTTCACCACGGGCGCGAGCGGTCCAGTAGTTTTAAGTCTTTGGGTCCACCCCGCCGAGCACCAGACCCCCAAGTGCAATCACCAAGTGAGTTTGGAACGTGAGCACCCCTTTCAACCCTTTCACCTTGATAGCACCTTCCTTAGGTGGGGACTTGTCTTTTGATAATTCTGTTATTGAGGGGGGGGGACCTTTTCTTCATTCATTTTGAGTCCGGGGTCTTTAGATAACTTAGGATAATCTCCTCATCCTATCTCTTTCCTTCCTTTTCTTGTCCTCTTTCTTTGAAATAATTATTTTCTCCATTCATTTTTACTAGGGAAGAGGGTCTGAGGATTCTCATTTTCCTTCCTCCTTCCTTTTTCTTTCTGCTTTTTTTTTTTATTTATTCGCTAATATTCGCTCCCTCCCCCCCTCCTCCGGGACGTGCCCCGGCTAGTGATCAGCCACAGGTCCCCCCGCCTCATCCCCCCCACAAAGCCGCCCCGCCGAGCACCGGACCCCCAAGTGCAAGCACCACCTTGTGCTCAGACCACAAATTATTTACAAACTCCATAATTTGGAAATGAAAGAGTAGTAAATTGTAAAAATGATACTGCAACGATACAATATAGATCTACAAATGAATTCAACAGGCGTTTCCTAGGTTTTTACAAATTTATTATTGTTATATAGTTACCATGGATATTGTACTCTTTTATTCTTGAAAATTTGGCCGCAGCTCATTACAAAAACAGGACTTTACGGAGAGAAAACTGCTCCCCCTACTCCATCGTAAATCGAAAGGGCTAACAATCACGAGTATTGACGATGACATCCTAATGAAGAGCCCTCAATTTGTGCTTATGTTTTGACATTTTACAATGTTTTAAAAAGTAATTTTGTCGTTACAAATGTAAGTCATGTTCTGGTTTGACAATTGCCTTTTGCGACGTTTTTTTTGTTTAGAACGAAAACTATAGGCAGGCTGGTATTCATTAGCTGCTCCGAATTCTGGGCCTTTATACCAGAGAAAATCCATGTAAATTGATGTTGCAATCAAAAATCAATTACCGGTATTTAAATTATTTTTTAAAATCCAAACTAATTAAACTACCATTACTGTTTTGGTTGAAATAATTGTAAAATAATGAGCTATAACCAACAATTTTTCATCTTTAAAAATATAGTCATAATGTGCAGGCTCAAACTGAAAACATTAGAAGACATTTTGGTGATTTATAAAATCACAATTTTTTTATATTAAAAACACAAGATATATCATTAACAGATAAGAAAGGGATTTCCAAAATACCAACCAATAAACATAAATGTATCTGAAATTCCTTTAGGGAAATAATGAATGAGTAATTCAACTCTTTAATTTGGCTATTATGTTCACAATAGGCTATGTCAGTACGTGATTTTTCCAGTACAGCAACTTAACTTAAGCAGATCACACTGCAAACAAATCAAACAGAACCATGCAATAACAAGTAAATAAAATATACCTTTGACAAGCAGAAACAGCCTTAACATAAAATTGTAGGGCCTGGCCTCATGGCCTCTATCCACCAAATAGAAAGGATTTGACAAAAGCCAATTTGTGAGCACACTTGTGAATTTTGACATACACAAAGGCCGTACATTACCAGGGTCCAGGGAGACAATTTAAAAATTGAATCTCTGAAAAAGGAAAACACCTTTGAATTTTTCTTAGCTTACTTTTTTTTTTTTTTTTTTTTACGTAGGAGGAACGCTTTATGCGCGAACCCAAAGGAACAGTGTGGGACTCCCTCTTACGAGGTATACCCACTAAACCTCCTACGGAGCCGCGGGGGAAAAACCAGGCCGGAACCCTTATCGGACAACTTCGGCACTGGCCCGCGTGTCTTGCGCCCAGACGGGTCACGTCACCGTTTCGGGAAACTTAGAGGTCACCTAAGCATCCCTCGTCTCGCTTTCCCCGAAGAACGGATTGCACGAAGAGCGCAACCGCTCTCCAGGAGTCTTCATTTCGAAGCATCGTCCCCACCACGACGTCCGGGGACAGATCGCCGACAGCAGAGACGAGCCTCCTCCTGTCTTCAGCGAAACGACTGCACCGGAAGAAAGTATGATGAGCATCATCCACCTCCTCCGGGCAGTAACTACACTGAGGTGACCTCACCTTCCCCATGCGGAATAGGTATTCCCTGAAGTACCCGTGGCCCGTCAGGAATTGACACAAGAAAAAGTCAATTTCCCCAAATGCACGGCTCAACCACGGGCTTATGTCTCTGATGAGACGAAACGTCCATCGCCCTTCCAGTCCACCGTTCCAACGCTCTTGCCAAACTCGCAGAGTTTCGAGTCTGGCTTCCACAGCAGCTTGGTCTCTTCCGAGATCAGGCGCACGGCGAAAGATGTTCTGCCTCTCAGCGGCGAGCAGATCAAGGGGAAACACTCCAGCCACAACCATTACAGCCAGTCCAGACACAGTGCGATACGCACAGGCAACCCTAAGAGCCGCCCTGCGCTGAACGGAGAGAATTCTCTTGCTGTGTTTTTTGACTCTCATGGCACCCGCCCACACTTCTGCGCCGTACAGGAGAGTGGCGTTGACGGTGGACATGAGAAGTCGCCTCTTGCTGGACCTCGGGCCTCCGACATTCCCCATCAATCTGCTGAGCGACAGAACAACCCTCGTCGCCTTGTTGCAAACCGCCTGGATGTGCTCCCACCATGTGAGGCGGCGGTCAAGCACCACTCCCAGATACTTCGCCGCAGTCTTCGTCTGGACCTCCACGTCACCAACAGTCATAGGGATTACTGTTTGGATCCTCCGTCGCGTGAGCATGACGATCTCGGTCTTGGCGACCGCCAGCTCAAGTCCATGACCGCTCATCCATCTGTTGACCCGAAACATCACCTGGTTGAGGCGAAGCTGGGCTAACTCCGGATTCCGAGCCGTGATGACTGCGGCTACATCATCTGCGTAGCCCACGAGATAGGCTTGTGGTGGCATCTCGAGGCGAAGCACTCCGTCATATGCCACGTTCCAAAGGTCAGGGCCAAGGATCGACCCTTGCGCCGCGCCGGCGGTGACCACTTTGGAACGGACCCCTGCTTCTGTGCTATATAGCAGCCTGCGCTCCTTCAGGTAGTCCTGTACCACGACCAAGAGATAGTCGGGTACCCTGAAGTCCCGCTGCAACGCCTCGAGCATGTCCACCCAACGGGCCGAGTTAAAAGCGTTTTTAACGTCCAGGGTGACCAGCAGCACGATCGGCCTGGCCTGATGGCAGGCCGTGTCAGCCCGCTGGACGGCGCCCAGGACTTCAGCCACGGCATTCAAGGTTGAGTGGCCCTTCCGAAAGCCGTGCTGCCGGGGGGACAAGTCCCCAGCGGCTTCGACGGCCGACCTCAACCTGGGTTTCAGCAACCTCTCAAAGAGTTTACCCGCCGTGTCCAACATACAGAGTGGTCTGTATGCCGACGGGGACTCCGGGTCACCTTTGCCTTTGCTGATGAGCGCCAGTCTAGCTGTCTTCCAGCGTGACGGAAACACACCCGCCGCCAAACACGCGTTAAACATGCGCAGCAGCAGATGTGGGTGACTTCCCGCCACAACCTTCAGAGCCTCAACCGGAATGCCATCAGGGCCTGGAGCTCTGTTGTTGTGCATGGCAGACGACGCTGCCACGAGCTCCTGTTCCGTGAACAAAGGAACATCAGGCACCGGCCCCGTTAGCTTACTTTTTCTTAGCTTACTACCAGTTATATGTACGTCACAATTTCTTGCATTGTGGCAGTGAACATCTTTGTTTAAAACAAGATCATTTTACATATTACATAGTTTTGATGGCCACAAGAATTGAAAGATATAGACATTATAACAACAGCTCATTTACAAATTTGTTGTAACAATTTCTATTGGGCTGTGCCATTCAAGATTTAGGGCCTGACAATAACAGTTGCAACCAAAAGATTTATGACAATGGAAAACAAAAAACATTTACTTGTGTATTTACATATATTGTATTGTAAAATTAATTAAAATTTAAAAAATGAACTGGTACTCAAAATATTAAAATCAAAAAACAACAACAAAGACATGCCATCACCAAAAATTAGAATTTTTATTAGATAAGGGGCCATACACATATTACATAACACTTTTATTTCCTACTCTCAAAACCCTTTCCCTCCCCACATAACACACCGCAATACTGAGCATATCCCCCATCCTCCATAAGTTACATAACAAATTCATAGTAAATTTTAAAAAACTTAGGTCGTGTCAAAATCTTAATTTTGTTATTATTTCAATGACATTGTTTTTAATTTCTAAAACATACAAACATGTTTTTTAACTAACAAAAAAGTTATATTAAGACAAACCCTTAAAGAACAAAGCTCAAAACAGTAAAACAATAGATAATCATAAGGTTTGAGGTTTGGTTGATTAATAGAAGACAGTATAGTATGTAAACAGTATATGTAACAGTATGTAATTGGATTGAAGCGAAGCGAAAATCCTCAAACCTCTTATTGATCTTCTAATTACTACTTATTTAATTATAATTCTAAATTGCTAACTTTTAACTAATTGTTTGCTCGGATGTGCTCAGGAAAAGTGGATATAAGAAGTGATGCTATCGGGATCTGAGGGCAATGGCTGCCATGTGCTAAGCCTAGCTTCTCTTTGCAAAAATGAGTGTTGTTGCTTACAAAATTCCCTAGGCTATTTAAATATAGCTCACAAATGATCTTCTTTGACTTGATAATAAATATACTTGTACTTGTGGTCTCCTTTACTTTATTGTAGTGAGTAGAATGTGTTTTGTATTTACTCTGGATGTCAACAAAAGGTAGGTATACAATTTCTAAGATTTCTTTAACTATTTGAATAAAATACAAAGTTACAGAGGAACAATACAATATTTATTTATCTATTAGTACAATTAGGTTTCAAAGGGTTCTCAATTAAAGGGATTTACAATAATATACAACTCAGGGGGAACAGTTACAATATGTGGCCTAGCCTAGAAGGTAAATGACAAATATACTTGTAGGCCTAAAACTAAATGTTCATATTTTGGGTTCTAAATGGGGTTTCTTTACAAATGAGGGCTCTTTTTCTCAGGGGGGAAGTATCGTGCTGACTTGAATAACGTTGGGATGATATTTGAAAGAATATTAAGTCCAATTAAGCTGATGTGTTGAAAAATTACAACAATAGAAATTTTGGTTGTTGTCCAAAAGGAGAGTCCAATGGTTTCACTGACTTTATGAATGGTTAAAATACTCAAAATTAAATTTGGAAAGATAGTTCAATATAAAAAATACTCTCTTGAGGTTACTTTAACTTTCAGAACATTAGGCTTGTTCTATTTAAATGTCTGTATTCTTTCCAGTCCCTAAATAGAATACAATGGAAGGAGTTTACCAATCTGCTTACAAATGTTCTTCGCTCAAATACCAGTTTTTGGGGAAAATCAAATAAAAAGGAGTGAATTTAAAGATGGTATTAATTGAGCAGTAAGTCCCTAATAAAATGAGCACTAAGCAATGCAAAACTTAGGCCATACTGGGAAATTTAAAATAGGAACTGTGTCCTTCACAGATTCTAGGTCTTAACACTATGGCATCTGGAGCAAGAAGAAAGATCTAGTAGAGATGAGGTCTGGAAGCATGGTCCATTGTTGAGAAGCACATGGTCACACAATTGTTAACACTGGTCACTGTAATTTAGATTCCTTAAGGACTATTTTTGAAAAGTATATTATATTAAATTTTAATGTTATTGCAATCCTCTCACATAAATTATATCTAAAATATTATTATTAACAAACATATTAAATTAAGTGAGTAGGCTATTATATGGGGATAGGCTATGAATAATTATTGGTGATTAAATTAATGAAATACATATTATTATACAATTGCACAGATAAATAAACATTAAATATATAGAGGGGAATGGCTTTCTGAGGAGTGATGATAATGATGATTATTATTAGGCATAAACATGGGACAGTTAATACAAATAACACATTTAGGGGCATTAATTAATTAACACATAATAGGAAAATTATTACTAAATGATGAATGAATGACATGTAATACTATAATTATCTCCTCAGAAATCTGTATGATATGGAATTAAAGACAGATTTCGATCAAGTATGAAATGGAATACATGAATTATTTAGTATGAAATATATTTACAGCTAGTTATGAGGTACATTAAATGACTGATGTTGGTTGGTGATAGTACACTTCTTATTCTAAATTTACATAAACATAGGAACAATACATAAATGGGGAAATATGGGATGAGGGATTAAGATAGTTCATGACCGCACAGGGGAAATTAGGATTAAGGGAACATTTAATATAACAATTGTTTATTGGCATGGGGATGAAGTTCTTCACTCGCATAAAAACACTTTGGTTTATACACTGTTTGTTACAAGGGCAAAATTCACTGTTTATAATCATCGCATTTATAAATAAATTGTTATTCAACACTGTTTTGGGGAATAATCACACTGTTCACTTGGGGAATAGGGAAGGGGTACGCACTCGCGGTTAAGGTTCATGACGATCTCCTCATTTAAAATTATTACACTTGATAGATGATGATGATGATGGACTATTTACACTGTTTTAAGAGTTTATGTTGTCAGGGTCTTCTTCACTATTTACATTATCCTTTTCTATTATCGGTTCTATGTATCTTTTTAATGCAGATATGTGATATGGTCCAAATAAGATGTCTTCGTTTTCTCTGGTTACATGAAAAGTAGATTTTCCTAATATTTGCTTGATGACGAATGGTCCTTCGTAAACCTCGAAAAGCTTTGCAGTTTCTCCATAAATAGCTCTGGTAAAACATGTTCGTACTTATTTAATAACTGACTTAAAATTGTTTGTTCTTCTTTCTTGATATAATCATTTGATGCTAAAGATGTATTAATTTCTTCTTGTGTCAATGTGCTGTCGTTTATTGGATTTGTTTGTAATTCGTTGAAGTTGTATGCTGTGCTATCATATTTATCATATATTAAATCATCATTGTACTCATCGTACATCATATTATCAAAATTATTATTCATATTATTATTTGGCCTATGGCTATTATTAATTATTATTTGACATAACTGTCCTTCATGACGACACATATTAAACTTCATTGTAACATTATCATTATTGATTTTCATATTTATTTCGTTTGAATTGAAATTTAAATCCATTTTGAGGGCAGATAGAACATCGACTCCGAGAATTATGGGTTTTATCAAATGTGGCACTATCAAATATTCAATTAGCATCGTATGTTTATCAATGGTGGTGGGAACATATATTGTCCGGGAAACACGTTTAGACTTTTCTCCAACAGCTGTTTTGATAACGGTGTTATTCACTGGTAATTCTTCAAATGGTTGTAGCTTCATTTTGTTTTCATTAAACCAAGCTTCGGCTATACAAGTTACGGAAGAACCGGAATCTATTAAGGCATAAGTGCTGATATTGTTTAATGTTATATTGATTTCTGGACAGTTAATTTGTGTGTAATTTAAATTGACATCATTTTCGTACTCATCTTCTAAAAGGAAATTTTTATCACATATTATGTTGTTGGACTGCATAAGATTTATAGAGTGATTGATAGTTTGACCGAGGATAGTGTAAGTAGGCGCTGTATTTAGTGGGTGATCGCATGACAACATAACCCTTTCTCGGCCGTGGTCTACAGCGCCGAGTCGTTTCCCTGTCTCGTTTGAGACGGTGAGGAACGTGGACTAGCAGTGTTGTTGTTACTTGAATGAGAGCTCATTGGAGATACAGTTGGAGCATTAGGTGGATTGGGATTCTGTCTAAATATGGCGCAGAGTTGATTCTGTTCGTTGGTAGGGTGTTGACGATCATTTTTGTAGTTTTGTTCATAGTTTCTGGGATGATATTGCTCACGTTGATACGGCTTGTTGTCATGATGACTTCGATGGTATTGCTGGTTGTTGTTACCATTATTCCTGTAATTTTGTTGATTTCGATACGAAGAGTTGTTTGAAGGGTATTTATTCTGCTGGTAGCTATGGTAGTTGTTCATTTTTGGTTGATAGGCCCGTTGGTTAGCATATCGATCGTTGTAATTCTGTTGGTTCGAAGTGGTTGGACTGGCTGGTCGGTTGCTTTGTTGGTTGTTGTGGTTCCTGGCTTTCTTAGGTCCATCTTTTGTGTCTTCTTTCTGCAGTAGTCTCTCCATCGCTCGGATCGTGGTGATGTTCTGTACGCTTATGCTGTCTTGGATTATTGCGTCAAATCGCTCCGCCATAAGAGTCACTATCTCCTCTTCACTTAGGCTGGGTGTCATCGATTGTAGTAACAATACTCTTTCTGTCAAGTACTCCGTCCGGCTTAACGTTCCGTTGGCTCTATACTTCTCCGACTCGATTTTTGCTTTAATCCCGCGTTGGACTGCCTGGCTCCAGTATTTGAGTTCGAATTCTCTCGCAAAATGTTCCCAATCAATAATTTCACTTTTTATCAGCTGTAGCCATCGTGATGCTGGTCCTTCGAATGATGTCTCAAGCAGGTCTTTCAGGTACTCAGTTGAGTCGCAACATTGATTCCTTTCGATTCCTCGTTCGTAATACCTTCTCAATTTATATAAATATTCGTTTGGATTGCCGCTCCGTCCATTAAATTTTGGCATTAGACGATCATAGGCTTCGCTTCCACTGCATATTACTTTGATTTGTCCGGCCATTCCGTTTAGTTGATTTGCTTGCTTCAGATTGGTTACTTCAGTTTCACATTTGTTTAAATTTTGGTTCAAGGTTTGGATTTCAATTTGTTGTGCCTCAATTAGTTTTGTTTGCAATGTAATTTTGGGGATAACTTCATTTTTCAGTGCCGTTAGGTTTGCTTTTGAATTCCGTTCATTATCCAATTGGGTTTTAACAGTTAATTCTTCTATTTTCAGATCAACATTTTGCTTATGCTCTTCCAGATGAGTTTTGACAGTAGAGATAATATTTTCCTGATATTGTTTATTTTCAAATTCGGCGGCGATTTGTTGTTGTGAGATACTGTCCAGCACGAATTGCCTCATTTGAGTTTGGGAATTTTCAATTCTAAGTATTAATTTGTCAGTTAATTTTGCAGTTTCTTCAGATTGGGCATTTTGGGTCCTTTTGATGGCATTGATTTCTGATCGAATTTCGATTTGGTTTTCTCTGGTTTCTTGTATCTGCGATTCGAAAGCATTTCGACAGGCTTGGATTTCCTGTTGAGTTTCATTGGTATTTTCGTTAATGATTTTGGTTAATTCGGCTTTTGTCTGATGAATTTGTTGATGGAAGTCTGCATGGATTGTCTGGATTTCGGATTTTAATTCGGCATTATTCTGTTCGATTTTGGCACTGGTCTGTTCAATTTTGTTATTTACTGATTGCTCAATTTTGTTTCCTAAATTAGTCATAAGGGTCACCAGCATATTTATATCGATTGCAGGTGTTGGTTTGATCGGGTTTGTAACATTTAATCCGCTAGTTGCATCGTCCGTGTGTGTATCAGTCATCGGACGTAAAGAATGAATGAGCGTCGACTCGTTCAATGAGCTAGCGATACGTCCTCGTTCATTCTGATCAATGAATCCAGTTCGGAAACCTTCGGGTGTGTCCGTCAGCGTTCGGGTCGGTCGGCTGGCGATATTTCGTTCTGGTGTTGAGAAAGCAGAGTTAGCGTCTAAGGGCAGGCTGAGAGAGAAATCTCGCGTAGAGGTTACGAAATCGACGTTCTCTGATTGGCTGATGGGGTCAGTGTAGGTTTGGCGGTCTTTGGTCTTGACAGTTTCGTCTTCGTTCTGCGCAACATGGCGGCTGCTGGTTTCATCGTCGCTCGAATCGGCGTCTGCTGCGGGGTAGTTTCGTGTTTTCCGTAGATTGTACTTGTTTTCGGCCATCGTGTGTTCGTTTTATTATAATATGCGAGATAGTTAAATATGCGGTACCTTTATACACTGTTATTATTGGTGGGGAGGGAAACAATTACGGGAACTTAATATTAAATATGGTCTTATTCTAGGCTTACTCTAGTTGAGGATTGCAATGTTTATCAACTGTTATTCAAGCCAGTACGTTGGGTCGCCAAATTCTTATTGATCTTCTAATTACTACTTATTTAATTATAATTCTAAATTGCTAACTTTTAACTAATTGTTTGCTCGGATGTGCTCAGGAAAAGTGGATATAAGAAGTGATGCTATCGGGATCTGAGGGCAATGGCTGCCATGTGCTAAGCCTAGCTTCTCTTTGCAAAAATGAGTGTTGTTGCTTACAAAATTCCCTAGGCTATTTAAATATAGCTCACAAATGATCTTCTTTGACTTGATAATAAATATACTTGTACTTGTGGTCTCCTTTACTTTATTGTAGTGAGTAGAATGTGTTTTGTATTTACTCTGGATGTCAACAAAAGGTAGGTATACAATTTCTAAGATTTCTTTAACTATTTGAATAAAATACAAAGTTACAGAGGAACAATACAATATTTATTTATCTATTAGTACAATTAGGTTTCAAAGGGTTCTCAATTAAAGGGATTTACAATAATATACAACTCAGGGGGAACAGTTACAATGTGTGGCCTAGCCTAGAAGGTAAATGACAAATATACTTGTAGGCCTAAAACTAAATGTTCATATTTTGGGTTCTAAATGGGGTTTCTTTACAAATGAGGCCTCTTTTTCTCAGGGGGGAAGTATCGTGCTGACTTGAATAACGTTGGGATGATATTTGAAAGAATATTAAGTCCAATTAAGCTGATGTGTTGAAAAATTACAACAATGGAAATTTTGGTTGTTGTCCAAAAGGAGAGTCCAATGGTTTCACTGACTTTGTGAATGGTTAAAATACTCAAAATTAAATTTGGAAAGATAGTTCAATATAAAAAATACTCTCTTGAGGTTACTTTAACTTTCAGAACATTAGGCTTGTTCTATTTAAATGTCTGTATTCTTTCCAGTCCCTAAATAGAATACAATGGAAGGAGTTTACCAATCTGCTTACAAATGTTCTTCGCTCAAATACCAGTTTTTGGGGAAAATCAAATAAAAAGGAGTGAATTTAAAGATGGTATTAATTGAGCAGTAAGTCCCTAATAAAATGAGCACTAAGCAATGCAAAACTTAGGCCATACTGGGAAATTTAAAATAGGAACTGTGTCCTTCACAGATTCTAGGTCTTAACACTATGGCATCTGGAGCAAGAAGAAAGATCTAGTAGAGATGAGGTCTGGAAGCATGGTCCATTGTTGAGAAGCACATGGTCACACAATTGTTAACACTGGTCACTGTAATTTAGATTCCTTAAGGACTATTTTTGAAAAGTATATTATATTAAATTTTAATGTTATTGCAATCCTCTCACATAAATTATATCTAAAATATTATTATTAACAAACATATTAAATTAAGTGAGTAGGCTATTATATGGGGATAGGCTATGAATAATTATTGGTGATTAAATTAATGAAATACATATTATTATACAATTGCACAGATAAATAAACATTAAATATATAGAGGGGAATGGCTTTCTGAGGAGTGATGATAATGATGATTATTATTAGGCATAAACATGGGACAGTTAATACAAATAACACATTTAGGGGCATTAATTAATTAACCCATTTATATGGAAACTTAAATATAAAATAACACATAATAGGAAAATTATTACTAAATGATGAATGAATGACATGTAATACTATAAACCTCAGTCGAAAAATCTAATTCTTGTTACGCTAACTCCATTTTAACGGTTTGATAGATTGTCATGACATTTTAAGGGTAACGTCTGTTGGTTTAATGATTCTAATAAATTATAATTGACGAATTATTATTACATTTAAATAATGATTAGTAGTTGGTAGTTGATGTTAAATAAGTCAAGGATCGGACTGGTATGCCGCTAGGAAATACATGTTACACAAGACGGCTAAAATATGTTGATTCTGGACTCTGGTCGAATGGCTAAAGTAGGGTTTTATCAACCTTGTAGCCGCGGCGTGAAGGAATTTGAGGGGTAAGGAGGGGGCATACTCGTTTTGCGCACAGCGGTCACTTCTTGGGATCCCTCGCGGTCCTTCTCGTTTTGCGCACAGCGGTCACTTCTTGGGATCCCTCGCGGTCCTGTTCGTTGTGCGCAAACGGTCATTGCATACTGCCCCAATCGCCCCAACCACAGATTAGATAGTTATAAATATAAAAAGGAACAAGAAAACAACTTTTAAAAATATTATTAAGTGATGGGAAAATTTAAACTTTTCTAATAAACAATACACCTATTTAATTTGTGAATTTATTGTGAAATTCACAATATTAATTTATTTGTGAATTAGTTGTATAGTAATTTGTGAATAACGTACATGGAAAAACTAGGTTAAAAATATTTAAGAAATACTAAACATAGTTTGCTTCTCCTTAAGGGTTCTGTTGCATTGTGTTGATAAGGTAGTGGATAAGAGTGGCACGCCTCCAAAACACGTTGACAGACTGTTTCCATATTTAATTTGAACAACTGTATAACTTAAGATATAACAACGTTAAATGCAAAATGGCACTGGCAATAAAAACAGATATAAATTAAGATACATATACCCAAACCGTATTTATTCAATTCGAGAACTCACCTACCAGTGAAAGCAGAAAAATCCCCAAAACAACCCCGTGATGGTGGTGGCGAAGAAATTCGTCGCTTTACTAAGAATGCGGCTGTTAGGATCAACGGCTGTAGGATTTCATTACGAGTATTTCTTCTCTGAGAACATCTAAAATACATTAATACTTAAAACTAGATCATCCTGCTCTTGGTACTACATTCTTGATACTAAAATAAAACGAGTTTGCACGCAGCACGCTGACGTGAGGGAAGTGAATTTCCACATAAAAACTTTTAAAACTCAAAATCAGTGTAAAAACATACATTTGTCCAATTTTTATCGAAATCTGAAAACATTGATTTTTTGGCTGTTCTGATACTCCTGGTTTCATTTACTTGCAAAGCTGGGAATACAATTTTGCGCATTATAAGGTTAGGAGAAGGTCCAGTCAGGCTTGAAAGTAGGCGTGAGGTTGCTGGGGGTAATAAAAGTACTCTAACAAAGGAATATCAGGCTTTTCTAGTGTAAAACCCCCATAAGACAACGTACTACTGTGTTTAGCCGATACACATTTTCTTTAATAACTCCGTAAATATTTATGCTAGAATGACGAGAGAGGGCTTAAAACTTTCGCCTTTCTAATTCCCATCTTTTTACATGCATTAATTTTACATATGGGGCTTTTCTGACCCTTTTTGGGCCCAAAAGCTCGAAATTTGAAAGATTAATCTCCAAAAAATGGGGTTTAGAGTTTTCCGATTGTTTTGCCCAACGAACTTGTCCAACAGATTATAGAAAGGAACGTCCCTACCAAATTTGAAGTAAATCGGACAAAAAATGTGACCGCTAGAGTGCATACATATATATATATATATATATAATTTTGAACGACCCCCCAAAACGTGTTCAGGGGGTCACGTTAGGAACTTCTATGGTGGTCCCGGGCTTAAGTTTCACCGTGCGGGTCATGCTAATAGTTCACTTTCCAAAGGAAATTCACTAACAATAAAATAATCATAACTTTGAATAAAGACACCGTTGTCGTTTGCCAAAGAAAGAAATATAAAACATAGGCTACTTAATATGTCATATTATCTTTATTAACATTGAAAACTCAATACATTAAACTATTGAAAATAAGTACAGGAATGGTTGGGGGTGAAGGGATTAGTTCTAGCCCGATGAAAAGTGACCGTGTGCGCAAATCGACTCACTCATCGGGGGGCCATAATACTCGTCAAAAACCTGACCGCTGTGAGTAGAGTGTGTCTCCCCGGGAGGAGGGGCAGCGACGCGCGCATAGCGTCTCCTGGTCGCCATGACGCCACACACCAACTCCAGCAGTCGTATCCGTATCCTCGGAGATAACCGAGTTGTCCAGTATCATTGACAACCAATGATTTTATTTATTACAGGCTGTGCCGACCATAATGCGATATGAATGAAAAATCGACACGTTTTGTTTGGACAAAATCAAATCCCAGTAGCCATGAACGCCTGAATGTTTTAAATTTTGGGCTATCCAAATTGTTAGGAGGTGGGTCACCAGTACGACACCCCTTTCAGCGCCCAGTGATATTCTGTTTTAAAAATCACAGGAAAAGTAACGTACGGTGCATAATTTGGAATGGACGTGAACAGTAGCGGCTCACGTCGGACGGGTACGTAGCCTCTACCAACATTTTATTTCAAAACCTCGTGGACAGGGGCGGATCCAAGGGGGGCGGTAGGGACGGTCCCCCCAAACCTAAGAATTATTGTGTTTTATTTTATTATTCAGGCATACAATGAAAGTTTGAATACATCCGAATGAAAATGTAAGTAGCAAAAGCCTCCCGAAACCCCGTTTTTCGGTTCGGAGAGTCAAATTTTGCCGCTCCCGTCTACATTGTTACATTAAAATTCAAAGTAATGCACCGAAGCGTTCGATAAATGGAATAAAATATATACCATTAGACAGGTGAAATTTTAAACTTCCATTTTAGGATGTAACACATTACCACGTCTTTCACCTAAAATCGTCTTACAAAAACATGGATATTCCCAAGTATCGCGAGGTTGTTGCAGTTATGCCAGTTGGCAGACCGAAAATTAAGTGTTTTCAACATGGTCTTGGAGGTAGGTTTTAGCCACACACAGCAAAGAAGCCACCATTGTATTCGGTGATTATTTGTTCCTGGATTTCGCCCGCCTACCGTCGGACGTTTGCTGTCAGCTGTGTTTTGTTTACAGGTTAGGTTTGATTTTTGTGTTAAACCGCGTGATCCGTTGCTAGGCAATAAATACCCAGTTGCTAGGCTAGAAGCAAAAAGTGCCTCGAATTATATGTAAGTACCTGGGGGCCGAGCTTTGTTCGGGGGAAGGCCAGTCAGTTTGTTTAGATTGCTTGGAGTAATATTTTACCACTTCCCCCTACTGATAATCAGATTTGTATAACTCATTTGCCTCTTTTATACATTTTAAGGTCACTCCAGTTGATAGCTTAATGTCCCTTTGATTTATTTTACTATCTGTTATTTATTTTAATATGTAATCTTCACTCAAATCTTTTAATCTCTGCTCCCAGGAAACCATATGTTAATAATCATAAACAACATGAGTATAACTTTGACAGTTCCCTGGTTGATTATGAACAGCTGTTACAATTCTTTTGTTTTGATTTGAAACTCCATAAGCCCAATGTTAATGTTTTTAACTTTTCATTTAATTTTCTTTACATTATTTGATTTTTCCTGGGGATGAGATCTGTTTAGAACATATTTTTAGAACTTAGTTATTTCCAAAATTTGAAGGAAATCCTCGGAGCCGTTTTCGAGATAATTGTGCAACCAACCAACGATCAAGCAAACATTGCTCATATAAGAGTATAGTATGAAATAAGAGGAAACAAGATTAAATTGCGTGCAAACGGGAGCTCATACGCCAAGTATTTTATTTTGTAAAAATGTGGTACGACATTTTAATTTTTCGAGTCACTGACCTTGGCCGTCAGCCACATTCCTCATTGTATTTTCGCGTATCAAAGTTCAGTATTAGTATTGCAGATTTCAAATACGTTTTGTAAATCTTTTTCCCGTGGGGGTCTACTAAAATAAATTGTTTATTTAGGCATCTTACTTATTCTTAGACGCCTACAGATGATGTATAAATAAAATAATGATGACAAATAAAATACCCCCGTCGCAGCAAACCTGCATACTCAGCGAATTTACAATGGAGATATAAATGTCTTAATACTACATAAAGCCACTTACCAAGTTTCATAAAAATATATTCACAAATAAGCGATATAAACAATTTTAATTATTCTCTATAAGAATAACATTGGGGCTGAGTACGCAGGTTTGCTGCAAAAAAGGAACACAACAAATGGGATTTTATGCTAATATCAATATAATTCAACTAGGTGAAGTCTTATACTAGTTTTTATTCATTTATGTTCATAATTAAGGGAGACATATCATTTAATTATCCTCCATAAGAATAACATGGGGGTTGAGTACGCAGGTTTGCTGCTACGGGAGCCTTTGGCAAAATTTTTTTTAGAAAATATCAATAGACCACAATGAGATGAAGCCGTATACCAAGTTTCGTCAGTATACGTTCATAAATAAGCGAGATATAACATTTTTCTTTTCCTCCATAATAATAACATTATACAACGTACTGTGTTTAGCACTTTCAATATCTCGGTAACCAATTGACGTATAGGAGTGATCAAAATACCAAATTGTGTGTTTTTTCAAGCTAAATCCAATGGTTAAAACTAAAATTTGACTATTTCAAAAATTATATGTGAAAAGTTCAAAAAAACCATTTTTGGGGTACAAAACCCCCCCAAAATACCTCTTCGGATGAAGCGATCTGACTGGTTTTCGAACCTAAAGTCATAAATGTTGCTTTACACGTTTATACCAAATTTCATCAAAATCGGATGATTTTTACGAGAGTTATCGTGCTCACGGACACACACACACACACACACACACACACACACACACACACACACACACACATATATATACAGTTTCGAACGAATGGTGTTTTTGGGGTCTGGGGACTTCAAAACGAAAATTTATCATGGTCCCGGGCCTAGGTCTTACCATGCCGACCACGGTAATAGCTTCTTCCCTATAGGGGAAATTCGCTAAAATGACTCGATTCCTGTAAAAAATATAACTATCAATATAAACTCATCGGGATAAGATACAAAATATTTGAAAAATGTGCTATATACGTGTTTAACTGACTATTTAAATAACGTTTATTGTAAATTTCAAACCATGTATTTTACGTTACCACGAGGTTGTACAATATAATATTCTATTGCCGAGCGGCCGCTCCACCAGTCACTTTCTTCCGATAAATCGGACTATAGGCATTTAAATGTATTTATAGGTATTTTAAATGTGTAACTATGCGAATTTTGAGAAATTTATACTTACTAAGTATTACTTGTAAATCAACCACATGGAATTCTTTAGATAACGTACGTCTTTGTCTTTATGCCACAATTTATTAAAACATATTTATATAACTTTTAAAACTTTTCATAAACAAGTACAACCGACTACAACGTGCTAAAAGTGACAAATGATTTGTTACTTAATGATTAACGATACCTTACGATTCCCGTGTCATCGGGACTTGGTTTTTGACGCAGGTGAGTGACCGCCTCACTCAATATGTTAATATAATAACCCTCGTTGGTTAATGGACGCGGTATAAAATTTGCATCTATTCAAAGTAAATCGTCCTATCCATTGAACAAATATTCCAACTTGTAAATGATTATAGAGCGGAGGCCAAAAGAACTTGAGGAAAAAGCTGAATTTGTACACATACAGCGATTATGATGTCGAATTACGTTAATAATACGTCAGAGTTTCGTCACATAATACCTTCAAACCTAGGTTCATGTTTATCTAGGTGTCCATGGTAAAATTGATTTTAAATACATTAAAAAATAAAATATCGTTTTAAAACTTAAAGGGATGTAGTCGTAATTATTTATAACTAATGAACTGCCAGAAATTATACAGACCTAGGAAGATTACTCTGCTTGGAGTTGGTAACATTTGCTGAGCACTTTGCCGAAGAAAGTTATTAATTTATTACATACTTTTAGCAACAAGCTATTTAAAAGTTCGTAAAGGATTTTTATTCAGTTCGTTTTAGGGACAAGTTTGATTACATTTTATAGTCAAATATAAGACCTAGGAATGTTTGTAGTGGGTGTAACAAAGCCCAAAATAAAGTGTTGGGGAAAGCCAAATTATAGAAAACCGAAATGAACATTACTGTATAGGAATCTAATCTCCGTCTTAGATTAGTCGACCTTTTGACAATGTATTTTGATATTTTCAGATCAAGGTAAATTGTAATCGTTTTACTAAGCAATGTTCTTCAAAACAATTATGAACGTAGGCAATTTTGAAGACTTTATTATATCAAGTTTAACGTTGGATACAGTTTGACGTATTCAAATTTTGATGAGACCTGATAATTTGTCAAAAAACCTTGTTTTTCCGCTTCAACTAGAATAAGAGCATAACATCAAAATTAAAATCTAACAGATTTACTGCAACAGTACAAATAAAAAGATACCTCAGTTATAATCACCCCATCTTTTTTTTTACTTTCTCCCCCTTATACATAGTATATGGAGAAAGTATTATTTTCGTCAAAATTTTCAAATTTGAGTTGTTAGTGGAAATATTCGTTTTGGTGCTCCCTGAACCCAAAAAAGTGATTTTTACGTGATGTCTGTGTGTCTGTCTGTCTGTATGGATGTGTACAGAGCTAGAGCCGTAACCAATGGTCCGATTGTTATGAAATTTGGTATGTAGATCCCCCCAAAACCGCCAAAAAACATAAAAAATCAAGATTTCTCAAAAACGGCTCTAACGATTTTGATTAAACTTTAGTCGTTTGTAGAACTTTAGTTTTCCAACAAAATCACACCACCCGAATTTCTGTGAAAATTTGGGTTCGGAAATTACAAGACTTAAAATATCAAAAATTAAGTTTTTTTGATTTTTCATAAATAAAACATAAATATAAAAAATATTACTATTCACCATTAAAAATAGCTCAAAAAACTAAATAATTTAGTATTTTAAATTACTATTCTACGATTACTGGTTGCGGATAAAATTTAAATTTTCATTTTGCGGTAAACGTAGTACGTTGTCCAATGTTATTCTTATGGGGAATACAAAAATGATTCTCTCTTATTTATTGATGAATTTCGTTCAAACTTGATATGCTTGTCAAGTTAGCATTGACCAACATATCAATTATCATAACATATAAATTTTGAGATATATTGCCCCTTAATAACCCTGAGGGGGGAATAGGGGGCATTTCCCCTCTTAAAACCACGTGTGTAGCGATGGATTCTGTAGTTCCTCCTAAACAGGGATTTGGGTGAATATTTTTGAAAACAAATTGTTTACACGATTTTCTGTACATTCGACCGGGATTTGTATTCTATATTTAGTGAATAAAAAGTAATTTATTCACTAAAGTTGGGCTAAAAGGGAGAAAGTATGTGTCAGTTTCCTGATACCGTTTATTGAGATATGTTAAAAACACGCTTGCTCGTCAGTAATCCTAGGAATTACGAAACGAAGAAGCAAGCCGCTATCGGATTCAATCGTGAGAATCAATAACAGTTCAAGAATGATCAATTTGTTTATCCGATGGTCATATATATAAAAGGGTATGGCAACAACCAGCCTGTCATTCTGGTATCTCAGGCTGCATAACACCATGGTTCACATTCAGGCTGTCGTCTTCCTGGCCGTGTTGGGTGGTGCGTTCTGTCTACCACAGAGGTAAATATTATCTGTCTCCTGTAATTCATATTGACAGAATGCATTTAAAGCCCTTTTTATTAGTTTTTTCGATATTTTTACAAATCATTAGCCTACAGTATAAATTAATACCTCAATGACAAATCGTAGCTGGAAACGTAAATTTACTCGTTAACTTTAATAAAATTGAAGGTCATATTCCAATAAGCCATATATATTCCTTAATTAAAAAGGGAGACAAAGCTATTCGTTTTTTTAGTTTGATGGTAAATATTATAATTTTAAATACCAGTAGGGTGAAGCCCGATATAATTTTTGAAACGTTACTAGGCTTATGTTTCATCTTGATTTATTACCTATCTTCCTTTAAAATTTCGGCTCATTGGTTTAGTCAATTCTAAGTTATAATTAACACGGAAACTTTGAGGGCTAAAGGATATTTTGAGTGTATTACCTTGCTACCAAATTTCAGATACATCAGTTTGGTAGTTAGCGCGTGATGGTAAACATAAGGAATTTGAATGCCAGTGGGACGAAGTCCAAAAACATTTGGGTATTGTGAGTAGGCTGATGTACGATTAAAGCACGAATACTATAAGAACACTTATTATAGTATCCGTGCGATTACAGTATAATACCTTTCTTCCTCCAAAACATTCCGTCCAATCGGCCCTGTAATAGATGCGAGGTGGTTAACACAAGATGGGGGGAAGGCTTAGGTTTTTGGGGAGAAGGCCCGAATTATTTGACAAGATAGAGTAGACTTACGTTGTATTGTGGTGTATTATCTTTCTCCCTTGAAAATTTCAGCTAATTTGGTTAAGAAAATACTAATTTCCGTAAGATTAACATAAAGACTTAAGGCCATCAGTGGAGCAGAGCCCTAAAATAGATTCAAAACGGGATTCAACTATAAAACGAGTTTTCACTCAGCCCGCTGTCGTGAGGGGAGCGAGTTTAAGAACTTTAACAAATCAAATACTGTGTTAAACGAACACTGATGCCAATTGATTTTCTAAGTATGGGGACGCCATTTTTGGAAAGGCTTTGTTTAGGGGGGCATTTAGAGGATAACTTTGAGCCTATGATTGATTATAGTAGGATATTACAAAATATTTTACAACAAAATACTGATGTGGGAGAAGCCGCGGGTACAAGATACAGTTGTGAGTTGTGTGTCAAAGACATCAAAAGCAAGAATAGAAACTTGAAATGTTATGCATAGAGCCCTCTTGATATTTTCACCGATTCCTTGTGGTAATTTGTGTTATTTTATTATACAATTACCAGTTTAAAAAAATCCTTATGACCTTATGCAATTTTTCCAGAAACCAGTGTCTCAACCACAATATTTAAAATATAGTTTTGTAGGTCGTAGAGGTATAGTGATATATTTTTGAATTCAAAATCAAAGACCCGGCCTATTAATTGAAAAATCAACCCTTTGAACCCCGAGCTTGTGAATGGAGTATCCGGTACTTTTCAAAACTATTTCGCGCTTTGCTCCGCTCGGACAAATACAAACATCCGCTATAAATATACAAATAGTTTTAAGTTTTCATTATTGACTTACTTGTTGTAGGTACTACATCGTCCCTATCATATCAAGGAGTCATCAGATCGACCCAACGGGAGCATACAGATCAAGGTAGGTGCTTTAAGTATTTATTTCTATTTAAGTTTGTTATAAAAGAGATGTATTTTGTTGAAACTCTGATAATAAAGCTGTTTGATAATCAATAAAAATCTAGTGGAAAATAGTTTGTCATATATAAATTAACTGATCTAATAAGTTCATAGGTTATGTATAAATAAATATTTGAAGGGTTAAACTTCCTCATGTGTCAAAGATTACACTTCTCTTATTTAAATTTAGTAATCAAGAGTCTAGACGGCCTTAAAAAATGAATACTCCTTAGATAGAAAGTGGTGATACTAATTCTGCGCTCATTATTTTTAAATATGTATTTTTAAACTATATTTATAAAATTAATTAACTATTTAATCTGGCAATATTTCTTCTATACCTGTGACCTAAAGCGTTTAACCTTCTTTTGCATTAAATTCCCTTCGAAAATGAAATTAAATGAAAACATTTAACTAAATGTTTAAAATTAAAACATTCTGTGAGTGGCTCACCATACTCGTTTTAGGAATACTTAAGCTACTTATTCAAGTGTTCTATTTGTTTTTAAATTAAATTACAACTGGTTTTAACTTAACAAGAATAGTTGGTTGTCTCTTGTGTATCAATTATTAAGAAGGTAATAATGTAATACTCAATAAGCAGTCTACTTTATTAGAACTTTTTTTCAAAATTAATTTCAACTTCCTGTGCACAAGAGCGTACACAATCATTTTAATTATTTACAACTGTTTATAATGCAGTTGTTGAGTGTTGTGTTATGCAGTACATGAAATGTAATTTAGGAAATATGAAGGAACCGTTACTGCACAGCAAACCCCTTCCATGTAGCATGTTCTTATGTTTATCGTAAATCTAATATGTGTTCAAACATAACATAAAATCATTTCAAGACACTTTCCATTGATCTTCCAATATAAGTCTTAATGTTAATATAAGGGGTATTAAGATTTGATTTGAAAATGTAAACGTGTTCGCTGATCAGGTGGTCATCAGGATCGCCGCAGAATGTAGCATGACAACCAACTGCTTCCCAAGGAAAGACAAAGTCAAATGGGAATCAATGTGTTTGATATAACCGATCATTATTCCGAGTAGAAAATTACATCAGTATTTATCACCATCAGATTCCTTGAGAACGGTATATCTGTGTTTGCATCATTCTTACCTTTATATTCATTTATTAACGGAAAAGCCATTCGTAAGTAGTAAACAATTAAATATAGTAATATTACAAAAATTCTTAATTTGACACACTATGGATCTTTGTTAATTTACAAAACACGGTTTGCAAGTGAAATTGTTTGCATTTCACTTTCTCGCACTTGTTCGTTGTTCACAGAATTTCTTGAAACTCTTTAATTAAAAACAACCAGTTTATTTTGTAAACAACAGAAAACTGCTTTACAGTGGTAATGCGTTAAAGCTACGTACCGTTTATTTCGTTGCGTTTTATTCACGACAGTATTAATTTTTACTCCAATTTTACGGTCTAGTTGTCTCATTCATCCGCTATCGGCACATATCCTGGCACAAATTAAAATAATTCCATGTTATATAATAAGGCCTAATTAGAATATGTACTTATAAGTTAGTAACATATTTCAGGGTTCCTAAATTTTGAATGAGTTTTCATATCAGAAAATATTAAAATTGATGTTATTGAATTTCACATAATGTATATAATTATTTGTTCTCTACCATTAAAATCACTAATTAACTCATGAGAATAGTTTGCATCTTCTATTTGCTTAGTAATTATTTAACTAAAATGTTCTAATATCGTGAATGTTTGTTTATAATGTATTTCTTAAATGCACCGCAATCATAACATTAATTAATTGGTAAAGAAGTCAGAAGAAACTAATACTGACTAAAATTGTAAACGATATCTCAGCTAAGATAATTAGAGGGTTTTACCTCTTTTGATTTTAAATTCCTCCACCCTTGTACGAAAGTAAAGCGGGCTTAAGGAAAAGTGGAAGCAGTCTGAAGGTCGAATAAAGTGAAAGTTCTCAAGGAAACACAAAGATTCCTGCGTTTATGAAGACGTTTCAAGGTTGGGGATGAAAACAATGACTAGGGCGGCTGAGATATTATTCAAAACATGACAATCGCACTGCGTAGTCTCCGAGTTAATGGGACGTACGATATTTGTGTGAAATGACAAATAGAGACCGATAAGAAAGTGTGTAAACACATCGAGTGTGGACCACAAGTAGGTTTTAACGATGTACTGTCACCTTTGATTGCTAATGAAAATTAAAAGCAGCCACCCAACTCTGACGTGAAACAGCGATTTACGTAATTAAAATATATAGATATATATATTATGTCAAAACGATCTATCGTGCCAATTTTTGTAAAAATTGTACAGGTACAATTATATAATTTTCTATTTGTCTGTAATTTTAAATCGGTAATGGCGTGTATTAGAGGGTTCGGTCGGTTGAAAAAATAGGGGAGAGTATCTTGGGGTTGACTGAACTCCTCCAAGTTGAAGTGTAATCGGAAAACTCCATCCCCGTTTTGCAATTTTCAAAAAATGTTTAGTTTATGGGTCCAGCAACATTCAAACCTAACTTTTGCAAAAATAAAAGCATGCACAAACATACAAATTAAACCCCTCTCTGGTCATAATATCTTCCAAAATTAAAGAAAATGTAGATTTGCAAAGGCAGTACGTTGCCACATAGGGTAAAAAACAAATCTTTCAAAACTTGGTGAGGTGTTATCAAACCTAATAATATACTTGTACACAACTACACTAAACTGGACTAACTTTAACCTAGCTATCCACCTAGCTTGTTGTCTTGTTTTCATTTATCGTGGGAACCTCAGATTTAGGTTCTCCTCTGAGATTCTTAGTAACCAAATATTTCAAAGTAACTTTCTCCTTGAAGGTATACAAAGGTTATTGCTTAAGTTGTCGCGTTAGGCAAACCCCTTTGTAGAGCTGCTCAGCCCTATTTGTGAAGATATAGGTTTCCGTTATGGGGTGCCGTACATTAAAGAGACACCGCTGTCCTACCCGGGAGTATAAGTTGATATGTGTTTGGTTCAGGTTTTTGCGTCAACTGTAATAAGTGTGCTGCAGTGTAAACATGCATACATTTAAACTGATTTTTACTCATATGAAACAAACTTTAAGAACTCCACTTTTGAAGAAAGTGATTGTACACCACTAAAGAAAACTTTAACTCATATTTCATCTCTTTAATACCATGAATCCAACCGTTCCAAGACCCATACCCTAGGTTCCTGCTGTGACAGTAAGCGAGTAAGCCAGCCAGTAACCCTCCTCTCATGTTCCAGCTTCCAGACCGGCGACGGCGCGTCCGTCCAAGAGACCGGATACCTCATACCCACCTCCGACGGTCTGGACCGGGTGATAGCCAAGACGGGGAGCTTCGCCTACACCTCGCCCGAGGGCGTGCCTGTCAGTATATCCTACGTCGCCGACGATCATGGGTTCAGACCTGCTGGCAACGTTTTGCCTGTGGCGCCTCAACCACTTCCCACTACCTTCTAGACCCTATTGATTCATCGTAATATTGTGTTTTGTTTTGTTTAGTTTATAAAAGCTCTTTAAAATTACGTGTGATCAGTTACTGTCCCGTTAAAGAGGTTGTTTGTCCTAGTGTAATTTTTGCCTAGAATGAATTGTCCGTGTAAAGGCTAATCAGTACTATTATAAAAATGAGGTGGTATCTGTCTGTCTATTGTTCCATACGCCAAAACCACCGGACCAATTCTGCTGAAGTTTTGCACAAATATATTCTAGGAGTGTCATAGGCCTATTGCCGTTTAGAACAGTCCTCAGGGGACTGAGTACATATATATTGTAATATGAAAAGTACCTCACGGGACTTCCAAGTCCCCATGTATTCATATGGAGGAGAGTTTTTTTTATATCACATGTGTTTTTTCTTAACTAAACAGCTGTTATAGGCTAAGGATTGCAACTAACTACAGACTGTCATTGTTTTGTTTAATTTTTCTAATCTGAATCTGGCTTAGCAGCTGTTAGGCTACAAAAAGGACATTTAGAAGTCTTACTAAATTGGGAGCAGAATATCACTAAACAAACTATCACATTTAAAAACGACAAAGCAAAGCAAAGTTGGGCAACGTATTGTTAAAAGGATTCATATAACATCAGGGAACCTAAATGTCGTTCTATTTATAGACGTATAGACGATGCAAACACTTGGCCTGATAAGTTGTTGATGTCAAAATACTCGTAAATATCTCAACTCAGTGGAAACCTGTCTAATCGTGAGAGTCCATTAGAAAGTATTATTTATACAAGTATCTAATGAATGACATTACGGATCTGATTATAAATATACGTTAACTGATACTGTGATTGGATTCAAGTATAACTGTAACAGTTGAAAGTGTTAATTTACCTTATCGACAATATTACCCATGAATACATACCTCTCACATTCTATCTGTGAAGGCATTTTCCTGATTAAACTGATGTATTGGCTTATAATTTAAATACAGTAGGAATCAGATATTTAAATTAGTATCAGGAAAATAATATCATATTCTTAAATAAAACACATATTAATTCATAATTTATGACTTCTATATTTTATGTTACAAGTTATACACAAAATCATAGTCTACCATAAAACAGAAACTGTTAGGTTATTACTAACAAGTTATTTAAATTTATAACTTAAAATCACTGTTGTTTTGTACTTTTGATTTATTACATAAACGTAAATTATTAAATTACAACATTTCATGGCAGATGAAACTTATACTATCCGAAGTTTTAACTTAATGCAAACCGAATGAAAAAATTGTATTTTTACTCTCAAATAAAGCAGCACATTTCTTTTAGTTACAGGATGTAATTAAAAAAACGTCTCATCATTATCTCATTGGTCTTGGTAATGATCGGGGTGACCGGTAGAAATCGATTGTCTTTTACTATATTTTATTCATATTTACAAAAAATTTGAATAAATAAAAAAAATTCGAAAATAATATGAAATAAAAATGTACCGTCTTCTAAGTGAGTACAAGAAATAATTTAATTTTAACAGTTGTAAGAATTTTTCATAACTAAATCCCGTATTTATAACAACTAGCACCATTAAAATAAAAACAGTTGTTTGGTTGATTTATGCACGATATCAGAGGACCAGTGGATACCTAGACTTGTGCGTGAAGCAACTGTTGTGACTAGCATGTCATTCGGCCTGCAAGGCCCCCATATTAGCCTCGATAATTAGAAAACATATACGACGGTCAAAACTTTCAAAACTTGGTGAGGTGTTATCAAACCTAATAATATACTTGTACACAACTACACTAAACTGGACTAACTTTAACCTAGCTATCCACCTAGCTTGTTGCCTTGTTTTCATTTATCGTGGGAACCTCAGATTTAGGTTCTCCTCTGAGATTCTTGGTAACCAAATATTTCAAAGTAACTTTCTCCTTGAAGGTATACAAAGGCTATTGTTTAAGTTATCCTGAAGCATACAAAAACATGAGAAATGCATACGCATTTCAATAATAGAAGTTTGGTGAACTTAAATTCTGTAAGATTTTAAGATTTTACGGATTTTAAGTGTGAGGTAATTTAGACTTTTGTCTCTAGACGTTGAGAGGGTGGCCGAATACCTCCCGGGGAACCTCCATGCGGTTGATTACCAGTACCTGCAAAGTTAATGTGTTGTTATTTTCTAGGATACAATTAAAAGAACTTGTAAGATAAACGAATTACATTAGATATCTATAGGTAAGTTTAAGAATATGTGAGAATATCAATTCACTAGTGTTTAATTTAATGAAACAGGAAAATATATAACGACTAAGTGTTACAATAACTTCGGTACTGGAGTCTTTTCAGATCCCACTATTTTCCAACCCTTCAAAAACCTCAGGTTCTGTTTCCGTCTTTGCGCCAATATCACCAGGGTCATTCCCTGTTCAACCCCTTCACGTCATACACATCCTGAACCATCTCCAGCAAGGTGTTGTCGTACCGGAGGACATCCCTCTCTGTGATGGGGTTGGGGTAGCGGACACCTCGGAAGTTCTGCATCCATCGGGCCATCAGGTGGCAAGAGTAGTAGGTCCGCCAGGAGTCCCACTTGGTAAGGTAGATGAGTCTCCGGATGTCGTAGGTGCCCAGGAGGTCTCGGAGGGAGTGAGCGAGGTAAGGCTTCTCCAGGAGTACGTTGGCGGGCTGCCTACCTGCGTTGTAGTACCAGTGCTCCGGCTGGTAGTCCTGTGAGGGAGGAGGAAGGGGTAAAAGTAGTAAAATGTATAATGCATATTTTTATATTGTGTACAAGTATATTGTAAAATGAGATATGTAGTATAGTTGTTAGCAAACCCGTGTTTTCCTGTAAGGGAATTCCTTTGTGAGAATTTATCAGCTGGTTTTTAAACATGAACGCGGTATCAAACATTGATGCAGCATACGGTAGCAGATTGTACATTGCGCTTCAAGGTTAACATTGTTGCTTTGACAGACTGTGCAGCAAAGCCATTGTAACTTTTAGAGATTTGGATTAGCTATAAACCTTATCATAAAAATCCACATGAAAATGAAAACACTCGATCACATCTAACACAGCTGTTTTCACATTAAAAAGAACAACATCTTGCTCATGAGCGTAACGTGAGACAGACAGGCTAGAATTTTTTAAATGGCTCATTTGTAATAATCAGATGCACCAGACGTGAAAGCAATACAAAATTCATGATTCCAAGCAATGACTGGATATGTTCAGTATCTTATTTAATTTATATAGATTGTTTCAAATAATCTATTAGAGTGAACCAAATTAACTATCCTTGTTGTTTAAAGAGTTGCTTTATTAGTATACAGACATTTTAATTCATTACTATTTGTAATGTTTGTTGTTGGACCTGATAAGAAGATTAAAATGTTTCACTATATAGCATTTATAAGATTCAAGAATCCACACGCCCTACCGGCTTTCAAAGTTGCAGTTTCAATCGTAATGCCAATTATGTTCAATCTGCTCATTACTTTATCAAATGTTTAACACAGTTTTTCTAAATGTATTTATGGTTAAAACACATAATGCACAGCAGATACTGTTAAAATAAATCGTTGATTTATACGGGATAACTTTTTAAAACTAACCATTAACTCTCCTCCTTAATCTAACCTTACGCCCCACCCCCTTTACAAAAATCCCACGTTAATCGTAAGGAATGTTTTGCTTTAAGATGCAGGTAAACGGGATGTAGTTAAAAAGTTGTTAAATACTTGCACAAATTAAACCTATACTATATTCACAATCAATACAATAAATATATTTGTAAGTGTTTTAAGTCGACTGAATTACATTTTGTGACCACAGTAACACGTAAATTCTAAACAATAAACACAAGCAAATTTAATTTCTGTTTTTACTGGGTCCAATATTTCGGCCACCTTGAAACACTCACCCTGTACCCTTCGTGCCACTCCCTGAGGAGTCTCGCGTCCTTGTGTGCCAGGACGACCTGATTCATCATAGCCTTGCCGGGCCTCCAGGCTACCACCATCTCGTACCTGCGAAGGTCGTCCAGGCTACGAATCAGGTACGAGTCGTTGTCCACGTAAATGCCGCCATACCTGAATAAAGAGGAGGTTGGTTAACAGTGGGCCAAGGTATGTTTCCTAAATCGGTACCTTTCAAGATGTTTTTTGGTAATTTCATCACTGCGGCGATAAGGCCTTTCGTAAATTAGAAGCACTCGGGCAATAGCGTTCTTTTAAACTCGTAATTTTCTTGCAGTAATTGCACTCGACTATAAGGTAACTCTAAAATATAACAGGAACACGTAAGCTTGCCGAGGAGCACAAATCAGCAACGTCTACTCTAGGTTTACATAAGTGGAACTTGTTAGTAGCTATTCAAGCTATAGATGTGATGAGTGTTAAATGTGATTGCATTCCAAAGCTAGTCATAGTTGTATCTACAATGATAATGATAAACCCAGCATTAAAGACTGTGACGGATTTTCGCCAGAAAGGTCATCTTGGGCTCTCTGTGAGAGATCACTGTCCTTACTAGTGTTAAATATTATCGTGTCATTAACGACTTTTCATAGCTTTAATTAATTTACTTCTTGCTTAAAAGAAGTATATATGAAAATAATCGATTTCTGGGAAATATGTTTAATAGTAACAACAAATAATATTTCTGACTTGGAAATTTAACTCCAGAATTTTAATTAACCTCGTAGTAAAACAATACGAGAACCTGCTAAATCTCTGACAACAATTCTGCTTTCTACAACAATGATGAGTTAAAATATTTCATGGCAGCTCTTGATAAGGAGGTTACCACTATATAGAAAATAGAAACAAATTACACTAGTAAATAAGTTGTTAAATGAAATATTCACTTGCGCATGACCTCCAGTCGCGCCACGTCGCCGCCGTGGTACAGCGCCCACTCGGCGTTGAGAGGGTGGCCGAATACCTCCCGGGGAACCTCCATGCGGTTGATTACCAGTGCCTGCAAAGTTACTGTGTTGTTTTTATCTAGGATACAACTCAAAGAACTTGTAAGATAAACGAATTACATTAGATATCTATAGATAAGTTTAATAATATGTGAAAATATCAATTCACCTATTTTAGTTGTTCGGGATTATAAACACCGCCTCCATCTTTTCAGGAAGAAGTAAATAAATGAGATAATGTGAGTGGTGAATCAACATTTGATATTGTAGTGCAAAGGAGAAATAAACTCAATACACAAATATATCTACGACCATGGACAACAAATATTTACTGTGAGATCGGGGTCATGGTGCTTCAAATCTCACGATCAATCCACAGGGTAAATGCCACCGATTCCTTAAAATTTACTTTCAGGGGCACCGTGACGGTGGTAAATAGTATTATACTGTTTGTTCTAACAGTATAATAAATCTCATATTCAACAAATCATGAATAATCTTCCATGATAACGGTACCGGTATATGTTAATTTATTACTTAATGGATTGAACAATAATAGTAAAGCTGTTTTAAACGCTTTCTTCCATAACAACCCCCATGGATTTACAATGGTTATTTATTCATAAACGATCAAAATGTATCCAATAATTTAGACTTTTCCTCCGGCTTTCCCCACCTTGCACGTCCTCGTACCCACCTCTCTGAAGCCCGGAGTGTCAAGGAGGAGCTTCCAGTACTTCCCCTGGAAATCCTCAACGTCCGTGTGGATGAACAGCTTCTCCGGCCTCTGGTGCTTGAAGGCAGCCAGCACGCAGACGAAGTGGATGAAGCTGAAGGAGTCGAAGTGAAACTTGATGAAGTGGACATAGTTGGGGATTATGAAGTGCCCGTCTGGAGTACCGGTCTCGTTGTTGAACCCGGTGAAATTCAGAGTTTTCTGCCAATCGGGAATATTTTCAATTGGACTTTCCACTTTCAGAGGGTGTTCTTTAAGGCACTGACACTTTCTGAGGAAAAATACGCGGAATATAACCAACTGAAGGAGAACCACTGAGAGGAGAAGGATGAATGTTTGTATTGAAGGCGAAGGGAGTGATCGTATCATTGGTGCGGGAGCTCTGCCTTACTCCCAATCATATTTTAATATGAAATATCACATTTAGATGTCGATTTTTGTCGCAGTTGATTCACAGTTCAGTAAAAATTAATATAATTAAATGATGAATTGAGTTAATTTACAAATATTGGTAGCCGAAATCACGTTATTATCTTGTTAGTAAAAACATTTAACATTTATTTGTTATCGCCGTCTCCAAATATATCTACAGCGAAAACTATTTCAAAACTCTAATTCAAGTTAAAATTTAACAAGCATAATTTCACCCGCAATTCGGCCTTAAACACGTTATGTTTTCTTTCCTTTTTTCTTTCATCAGTTGTTCTGAAATCATACGATAGTATTATCAGCTTCCATTTACTTGAAAACAGATATATATTAATTAGACCCTATTATTGAGAAAGATGATGTATGAAGTCATAAACAAGTTATCTTGAAGACTTAAGTCTAAAATTAAAATTTTACCTTTATTTAGACTTTTTCGTGAAACCATAATTTTATTTTAAACTAAAAAGTGTAAGATAAAATAAAATATTAGTTTCACGAAAGTTTTTCAAACTGAACAACATGGTGCTTTTAATATCATATTTAATCCACAGACAGGGCAAATGCCACCGATTCCTTAAAATTTATTTTCAGGGGCACCATGACGTTGGTAAATAGTATTATGCTGTTTGTTCTAACAGTATTATAAATATCATATTCAACACACCAGTACTATACAGATTTTAAATTCTGTAAGATTTTAAGATTTTACAGATTTTAAGTGTGAGGTAAGTAATATTTATAAATTAACTTACCTCAAAATCTCCCATTTTGAAATATTATTTTTAAAGTCATAAATTTTAAAACCCGCAATAGTTTGTGGCTCTTATTTATAACACAATGGAACCCATTAAAATTGTTATTTGTTCCTAGTTACAAGCTTTTAACTTTCATGTAAAATATTTTACAGAAAATAAATAGATGGTATCTCAAATTAGGACCTTCTCCTCTTTGATTGGGAAAATCAGTTAAAATTCATGTGTAAAATAACAAGTATTGTAAAATAGTATTCTACATTATAAGTAATCTCCCTATTAGCAGAACGTAATCTCCCTTAATACTGTATATTTATAATTAAAGTTATTAAGATCCATATCGAAACGGTGTATAGTAATTATTAATGTTAAAACTAGTGTCTTGTACGGGCTATGGCCTTTCCTTTGACTTTATCCTATTTAAGTTTTATTACATGTACTGTTTAGTGCAAAATTAATCAATAATAATGACGTAAATAAAAATATTATAGATTATATTATCTATCTATTTTGTTATATTACATTTTATTACAAAGTTTTAAA
Source organism: Allygus modestus (assembly GCA_963675035.1). NCBI lineage: Eukaryota > Metazoa > Arthropoda > Insecta > Hemiptera > Cicadellidae > Allygus > Allygus modestus. The sequence continues at coordinate 43,291,955 of OY776115.1, forward strand.
TATATGAAAAATAATTACAGCCGATCATTAGTTCATTTTAAAGTTTTGACATTAACTTTTGAACTTGTATGGACATTTTAATGGAAAATAAGGGCAATAAAATATAACTTGCTAAACAAGTTTCAAGTTTTAGCCTTCTAGGTCGTACAGTAACTTCAGAAGCCTGCGCAAAGACAAGGATTAACCAATGTTTCCTTCCACATTATACAGGGTGTTTCCAAATTAATGTTGCTAACTTCGGGAAATTGTCCCTTATGTCAAAAGGAACATAAATCATCATATAACAGGGGGTCTACTTCTTTTCGTTTACCGTCTGTCTGTCTGCATGTGATGTTTACTAGAAAATTTATACTTAAAAATCGGCTTGACCAAATTCAACCAAAATTTGGTTAAAAACTCTTCTTAGTGGGTTATTTTTTAGAAAAAATATTTTTTTCATAAAACTTTTCCGTTAAAAAATGGAAATGATAGCAAAATTTAGCTATGTGTTCCGTTTTTCAGCCACAGTTCAGTTAATTTCAACCCGATTTTCAGTGTTAAATGGATTTTAACGTTAAATGTTTCAGTGTTAATATGGATTTATAATTACATTTTCTAACTTTTTATATGCTAGAAAGCTTTTTGCGTAATTTCTAGTTTTTAAGATATTTGAGGTTAAAAATTGTCAATTGCCGCCATTTGTTAACGGAAAGATTTTATGAGAAAATATTTTTTCTAAAAAAGAACCTACCATGAAGAGTATTTAACCAACATTTGGTTGAATTTTGTCAAGCCGTTTTTTAAATATAAATGTTCTAGTAAAAATCACATACAGATAGACAGACGATAAACGAAAAGAAATAGACCCCCGGTTATATGATGGTTTACGTTCCTTTTGACATAAGGAACAATATCCCGAGGTTAGCAACATTAAATTGGAAACACCCTGTATATTAGGACTATAAGGAGGAAAATTTATTGTTAATTGACTTACCTCTGAAAAACTTGGAATGCTTGGCCACACATCGCGCAGAGTATTCACACTGTCACATTTCATAGTAAAAGTGCACGATAAACTGAGAAGTCTCGTCAGCTTATCAGACAGCTGTCAGTTACCGATTAAGTGATAACAGTCCAACTCAGAAAACCCCACCTGTTAAGTATTTTAATCTGTCAAATAGTTTTAGAACATTGTTATGTCAATTATGTTGTCATTGCTGTACTTGATACAAATATCAAATAAATACACCAGTTGTATCCTTATGCTATAGAATTGAGAAGTGGAGATGTAATTTTTTTTAAGACTTGACTCCAGTAATCCAAACTCTTATGGCTCTTATAGTATATGTGGGGAAGTTCACTACTAGTGTTATATTTGTATTTTATTAATTTTAACAATTCTAACTTTCATATATATGTAACATAACAAAACGCTTTGTGAGTTATGCGTGTTGTGTATTTTAGCTTTTTGAGTTTTCATAACAAAACGTAAGTATATGTGGCAACACGAATTATACTATTATGAAAGAAATTCGAATAAATTCTTGCGCATTTATAATGGCACCTCATTATTTAATTTCTAAGTACCGTCAACAAATGGGAACCAGAGAATACCACTTGTAAAGTCAGTATTTTGTAAATCATTCAACATCTATTTTTACAAAGATGCATACGACTGACATCAGGTATCAACTGTTCACTATTTACTAGGCATTAATTTTTAAGCTTTGGTAAACAAGTTCTAAAAATCTCTTCGTAAAAATTGAATGGAGAAGCATGTATACAATTTATTCGGTTTGTTTAAAACTGCAGAAATTTGATCGGTGTGTACACTTGACGCATAATATCTTAACCTGTGGGAACTGTTTTCAGTTCAAACAGTTGGAGTAAAGCGAGATTGTAGACATCGGACTAAATCTGTCATTTGCAATAGTTGTTATGTAAGTAAAATAACTGTAAGTCAGTATTCCATGTTCAGTAGCCCAGCTGGTTAATTCAGTCCCTCTGGCAGTGGAGTAAGCCACAGATCAAGATATTCCGCGTGAAGTGTACAATACATCATTTAAATCAGTTCGTATATAAAACACATTGCACATTTGTATGTAGTGTATAATTAAATTAGTATTATTCAAAATCTTCACATAAGAACTTTAAACACATAATAGTTAATGTCTAGACTGCCTTATTTCTTAAAATACTCGAATTTGTCTAAATAATTTTTTTAAAATTTAGTCATCACATCTAGAAAGAATTTCCACGAGGCTTGCATAAAAGTAGCGATATATATTACCGTAAAAATGATACACATTCTCTCCTTTGAATAGGCAATCTGAATCCTGAAACCACTGTTTCTACCGAGTCTAACAGCCAGAGAAGTGGAGTTGTACCTTAACAATTATTTTGTTTGGATGATCATTATGTTATTGTTTTTGTTGTACTTCTTCTCTGCCTGGGTTGAATGAATGCTCTAGGTCCCCATCACAAGGCGGCCGGTCTTGTAGGTCCGCAGACATCCAGGATATTATTATTTGTGTCGCCGCCATGTTTTGATCCTGCGACCAAGGTTTAGCAAACAACTAATTAAAGAGTCACCAACTAATAGCTCCTCATTAGCACTTCTTTTAGGATTTGAATACTTATGTTTTAACATTTTTGACGTTCCTGACTTGCCCGATAAGAGTTTAAAACTTGTCACTGATAAACAATCACTTGTTAAATTCAAAGCTAAATTTAAATCTAAAATTTGAATATTTCCTGACATGAGAAGAGTTTTATTGGTTTTTATACAGGAGTTCCTAATACATTTTAAGAGAAAAGTGTGAAAAATTGCCTCTAGAACTAGACCCAAAAACTACTAAATAACCCAACAAATTTAAATGCATAAGTTTTTCGTCCAATTTGTATGCAACCAAATGTAAGAATTGTGGTTTTACAAACTTATGTTTCATAATATTACAAACTATTCTTAATTATAATTTTTTTAAATACTAAAAAGTTGGAGATAGTATCTTTTTAAGGCTTTTCCATCTATTTTAAAATCAGTAAAGCTTGATAAATTGTTAATTTTAATACTATCCATCACAAGAAACCCCAGCGAATTCGTCAAACTTTGAACCATAATTAAACTAGTATTTAAACAGTACCACATTTCGTATTAGGCTATATACAATTTTTCTTGATCCTCCCATTACATAGTAGACTAAATTTATGTAAAACATGTAAAACAGTGTTAATACTTATTTAAATCGTGTATATTAAATTATATTATGCATATTTGACTTGATCCTATATATTACACCGTTGAAACGCTAAGTTCTCAGTGACTACTGAACCGATTTACAAGATTTAGTGTAAAATTAAGTGATATGATGCATAGATTTGCTGAATTTCCTCAGAATTCACGTTCTTTCTTAGGGATACGCCCCACAGCCCTTCAAAAGTTGCAATGTTAATATTATGGAAGAACAATAATCATTTAAACTGAGCATTTGACAGCTGAAGAAAGAAACAAAATACAGTACGGAAGCAAGATCAGCTGTTTTAAGCTAACCTCTGGAATAGTATCACAATATAAACTGCAGCTGGGTTTACTAGTTTTTAAAAATGTATCACTGCATTATATGACATCCAAAAATAATTTCTTTATGCATATACATATTTGTTTTCCAAATTTAAAAATTAGCCCTTATTCTGTTCATAAGCAATTACGCAAATTTTAATATTATTTCTCTTAAAATGAGTGTATTGTGGTAGGTAACAAATATAAGATAATTTGGAACTCGAACAATGAAAGAGTTAGGCCTTTACAATTTATAGTAATTCCTCAGTAACAACGTACTCTTCAAAATAACAAGTAATTGGAAGTCTAATTAGTGTTGAAAACGTCGAATCGCTTAGCCCTCTCGGTGGTAGAATTAGAAAACAAACAACGACTCTTCTTGGCATACACGTTAGTACTACACCAAAGTGATACTACTGCCTATTAATGGGTTAGTGTAGAACTCTGCATAAGAGAGATAGTGTAAGAGAATGGAGTCAACAATAAAATTAAACAAAAATGTGGAGGTGTATCAATCAGCTATGCAACGCAATGGCTAAATAATCCCACTGGTAAAAAAGTCGCCTTAATTCCAGTAGTCCTATACATTTGTTTAACCCCACCCTTTTCCACAACTGCAGCATAAGGGAAACCACCACATAAAATTTCAGCTCCATAGGCATAACAGCTTTTGAGATACAGTGACCACTAAGACTGAATGATATCTGGTAAATATGGATCAGATGCCCACTGTAAATGCCCACTTATTGCAGAACTATAGCATAAGATGATCCGCCATGCCAAATTTCAGCTTCATAGTCATTGTGAAGCCAATGACTCCAACGAAAGAAATCTGTGTGGCCCTCGACGGCTCTCTGACTGGTCTATACTAGTACAGAGGTCGACACTGGGTACAACAAAATGAAGCTTTCAGGGTATTGGTAAGTCTTTTGGCTATCCAGTGTGACCAATTTCCCTTCTTTGGTTCCTCCTCGTCTCTTCTGGGGGCTTGACACCCAATCGAGCCTGGATACCCAGTCTAGTCCGAGCCCTTGGAGGGAATAGTGGATCTTCCTTGCAGCCTGGGATGGGTGCTTGGGAGGAAGGGCCCTTACCCGACGGTCTCCGGTGTGCCGGGTTGTGGGACGAACCGTCCTGGGGCCACCGACCCCTGAGAGGTTGGAGGCTTTGTGCGATGGAGGTCTCTGTCTGGTGACTTAGGGGGACGTCGGGTTAGAGGGCGAATCGTCCTGGGGTTCTGTCACCCACAGATCCCGGGAGCTAGGACCCCGTCCTACAACCTTTCCCGTCCCTCTTTCCCCTCTTTCCGGTGGCTGCATAATATCCCAAAGGGAGACATACCTAATCCTACCTAATATGTCGGGGCCTCCTGATCCTCCCCAAAACAAACAAACGAACAAGATTACTGTGTACTACCCAGCAAGATTCTTGCTGCTCTCTAGCTAAATTTTCCTTACATTTAAAGTAGCAACAAAGTAACAGAAGAAGTATCACAGTCTTATAGAAAGTTCCATTAAACCGTGAACCGCTATTTGTGTTTTCAATGGTTGTGTCGTCTCAAATACAAATTTGACAATCACTCGTTTCATAACGTTATCTTCATATTATTACAGACAAAATAGAACCAGGCGAGTCAGATCCATCAGTTTGGCCATTTACACTTTGATGCGTTTAAAATTTAATTTAATACTAAATGATACAAGCGCAGCTTGCTAATTAAAACCCGATTCGAGGTTGTGGTTTTATATAAGAGACTAATCTGATTTAATTTGTTCACTGTCAGAACTATTTGTTTATACTCTTAGTATTAAGTTTCACCTGTGCGATGTAGTTTGCACTTCTTATTTGCTTGCATACTTGATACCTTCATTTTTGACCGACATGTCGGATAGATTGCGTCTAAATACCATTGGATCCTATAAAAAAGAGAGTTTTAAGCTTTTAGTAGAATGTAAGACTAATTACTTACGTACCGTCAGTCGACTCAAATTGGATAAAACACGTTTAGTACATGTTTCGATGCAACTGCATCATCATCAGCTTGTCTAAATTGAACTTGATTGACTAGATGGTTTCATCAAAATTAATTTAAAAAACAATACAGTACATTTATACGTATACGACTACACAAACGAACGGACACGACACATAAAACTAACAATAAATCTAGACAGGCCTGTAGACACGGACATGATCACATCACGGACAGGGGGCATAATGTTGTTGACTATGGTTTTAGTAGAAGTAAACTAGTGTAAAACCATATGATATTTAATGTTTCTTAAAATTTTGTTGGGGAAAAATGTTAACGATTCCATAATGTTCTGGACAAAATACCTAACATAACGGTTGAATTCTGATTTGTGTCTGAACCCACTGAATTTTGTGTTTATTGGAGCATTTCGATCTAATTGTGCTGCAAAAATTACCGTTTAAACTGAATTACCAGTGACAACACGTCTCCTGCATCGGTGTAATGTTCACGTCTGATTCCCCACCTCTGGTCATTAGTACACGCTGTTGTCATTATAATGACTTCGGGCGCTACCGTCATTAAATGACCGGCTGAGTCGGACATGACTGTCCTATAAATGATCTGCAGGTGCGAATTAGTGAGATTAGCTCATCCGTTACAGTTTTGATAAGCACCTTGTTATGCATAGTCGGAGTTTTACCAGTGTCAGATAACATTTTATAACATTATAACATTTTATAACATTATAAAATGTTATAGGAGCATGAGTTTACTAAAACGATTGCAGTAAAAATTTATAAGCAATTTTGAAAAAAGGTTTTGTTGCCATTTGTCAGTTGGTATTGGTGAAGAAAACTAGGTTGCGTAATGTTTGAATCACAATGAAACTCATACTCCACACATATTTGCACAGTAACTATACACTTGCACTCAAAATCGTCAATACAAAATGTAAGTCATACAAAACGAAATAAATCTGTTATTACAATTATTATCTAGACAATTATTAGTGTCTAGACAATTAAACTCCAGAGTAGCTCTAGATGTCAATCTTCAACGTATGAGAGATGATCTGATTGTTCTGTATAGTATTTCCAAAGATCTTCCATCAGCGGACCCTCATAGGCAGTCTTACTTACGGTTGAAAAAAGAATATAGGTTATTATTAACCTGTATACTTCTGGTAATTTTAGAACGTATTAGGGCATTAAAATCCAAAAATATGTTGAGGTATATTGAAAAATCCAACTCTAAGTCCAAAGCCATATGGAGTATTATTGGTGAGGATATCAATACGAAAAGTAAGAAAGAATCGTCATGCCAAATTGGACCCATACGTGATGCTAATGGCGAACTTGTGGATGAACCATTCAAGAAATCCAATGTATTTAATGAGTTCTTTAATGGTATTGGTGAAAAACTGAATCTACAAACGGATCCATCCGCTTCTACTGCTTTCACTAATGGAAGTTCTTCTAGATCCCCTAAGGAATCATTATTTTTATATCCAACTGATGTTGCTGAGATACTTCGTGTGGTTGAGCCGTTAAAAAACAGTAAGTTTTTTGGAGTTGATGGAATATCTTCTAGGTTATTGAAGGATTGTATCGATCTACTTGCTCTTCCTTTGGTTCACTTAATTAATTGTTCTTTTTCTTCCGGTAAATTCCCTTCCCTCCTTAAAATGGTAATTGTTAAACCGTTGCATAAAAAGGCAAACCCCCAAATGTGCGATAACTACAGGCCAATTTCTTTACTTCCAGCCTTTTCAAAAGTATTTGAAAAGGTTGTAGCTGCCAGACTGTTTACATTTTTCAGTAGAAACAACTGTCTTTTTGAAAACCAGTTTTCAAAAGGAAAAAAGCTCTTTGATACAATTTTTTGTTTTTTTGATAAGATTGTGAATGCACTTGATGATAAGCAGCACGTTATGGGATTTTTTGTTGATCTGAGTAAGGCTTTTGATCTTGTTGACCATTCGATCCTTCTGCAGAAGCATTATGGAATGGGTGTTACAGGACGTGCACACGATTGGTTTTCATCGTACCTATCAGGTCGCAAACAAAAAGTTGAAATGATTAAACCATTAATCATACAAAATGGTGCTTACAAATGATGGTGCTTAGTTATGATAGTGCTGGTTTTGGACCCTGTTTTGTTACATTGACAACATGAATTGCATCCGCAAAATGATTTCTAATGAGATGTGTGTCAAAATGGGTGTCCCGCAAGGGTCTGTTTTGGGTCTAATATTGTTCCTGGTTTTCATTAATAACATTCAAGATTGTACAAGTAAGGCTGATATCTGCCTATTCGCAGATGATACATCACTTCTTTTTCGGGAACTAAATGCAGTTGACATGGAGATAAATAGTTTTATTGAATCAAATTATAATTTTCAATGGTTCAAAGCAAATGATCTTGTAGTGAACACGGAGAAAACCCATCTTCTTAACTTTTCTATCAGAAATGACAATACTGATGTTATTCAGTTTCTTGTGGATGAATCAGAAGTAATTTCCGCAGATACTGTAAGCTTTCTTGGACTCAAGCTTGATGCTCACTTAAAATTTGATGATCATATTAATAAGGTAACTGGAAAAATTAGTTCGTGTCTGTTTGCTCTCCGAAAGTTTGCTCAATTTGCCAACACTGATGTTTTGCTTACGTTTTATTATGGTTGTTTTTACCCACATCTTAGATATGTTGTTCCTATTTGGAGTTTTGAGAATTCAAGGACAAAATAGATTTTTCGCCTACAGAAAAAAGCCCTTCGGATAATTTTTGGACTCAAAAGAAATGAATCCTGCAAAACTATTTTTCGTCAGAATAAGATTCTTACTTTCCCTTGTTTGTGTATATTTGAAACCGTAATGTTTTACAAAAAACATTCTTCTACAATTTTCTTCAATAGTTTTTCTTCCAAATACGCACTCCGCCCACTTTTAAACATTCCAATTCCAAAGCACAGGACAACCTTTTTTCAACGTAATATATCTTTTAACTGTATTAAGCTATTTAATTCTTTGCCTGCAGGCCTTAAAGTTGACCTCCCCCTGAAACAATCTGGAAAACGTCTAAAGGATTTTCTTACTGATAAAACATATTATAGAATCTATAATTTCCTTAACCAGTAAAATATATTTTGTTTTATTTGTACTATGTCTTGTTATAAGGATATTGCATTTTTAATTGTAGTACATGTTTGTAACACTGACTCATGCCAATGCTGTTTACACTGTTTGAAGCAATACAATTTGATTTGATTTGATTTGATTTTAATTATATAAATCTAATTCTTGGTATTTGACTTATAATTAATCTACACATGGCCGATGCTACATAATTAATATACACATGGGCGATGTTACAGTTAAGTTCAAACAAAACGTGAAACTTTTGAGCATCTCCAATGACCTGAAATATTACTCAAATATAGATTGAGTGGCTGGGAAGTTAGGTTCACGATTGTTTTTTCTTCGCAGATTGTCATCATTAACAAGCCCAGACGATTTGCTCACCGCTTATCATGCCCTCATTTATCCACATCTGTCTTTTGAATTTGCTACCTGGGATATTGTAGCTCATCTCAAATCGAAGGAACTATGTAACCAGTTTTCACTAAAACAGGACTACTTACTGCATTTATATTTTTCACACCCTTATTTTTCTGAGACTTTATTTCAGAAAATAGTGTCTCAGCCTCAATATAAAATGCGAAATATAAAAAAGGTTTATCATTCCCATTCACCATCAAATTTCGAACCAAGTGCACTGTAATGTTGTACACATACAATGTTTCTGTTGAAGTGTGTCTGATAAAAATTGCATTCGCTCTTAAGATATTGGTACTTTTCAAATTAATTTTAAAAGTGAGTTTTAAATGCCCCGATATTATAAAATGTCCCTGCACTCGTAATTAAATCAGATAATGACCATGAACGCTGATCAGTGTTGAGAAGTATTCACTTCATTTTGAGTAATTTAAAATATTCGGCCAAAATATTGGAAGGTGATAATTTTTTACGTGGACCATAATTTGTAACTATTTTTCAACTCTGAACACAATTCCGTTCTCTGTTTTAAAATGTAAAAACTGTTTCTCATGGTATTGGAACTCTTTTTTATAACAAAATTACAATATCTTGAGAGTTAAAAATAATGTTTAAAAACTGATTCAAAGCAGTTTTAAAACATGTATTGAAAACGAATTTACCTGTCAGGGCGCATGAAAACTGTATCTTTAAATAATCAAAACTCCACCTTTGGACTGGATTTGAGCCACAGTCAAACAGGCAGTTACTTTAGATTAGATTGGAGGTGAAAGTTTACCTTTCAAGGTCACTTCTCGGTGGCATCAACTTTCACTAGGGTCAGTGAATCAAATTCCGAGCATTTAAAAAGGTGGCCTTCAAAAGCAAATAAATTTGGACATAATTTATGAAACAATATTTAATTTGCAACCCTATCTATAATTTTTTCACCGATATACCGGTAAGTATAAATTCATAAACTATAGACTATTTAAAATTTAACATTTATGGTTTTAATAGGAGAATAAAATAGAAAGTACTTTACACGATCAAATGGTTTTCAAATCAACATCTAATGATATTACCAACCCTGCGTATCGTTCACACATATAGTCGATCGAAGTTAAGGGGCACTAAAAGTCCCTGTACCTGTAACTCTCATAAACAGCTACAATATTAAACTCTAGTTTCAAAGGTTTTATTGAGTCCTGTAATAATTTAATCATGTCAAATGTTTTTTAGTTTATAACAAGTTATTTCCTGAAACTATTTTTCACAATATTAAGTAAGACAAGGTTAAGTCACAAATTTTCCTATCTAATAAAAGGAAATGATATAGACTTACTTGAGTCAAGATATTGATTTTAATGCGAATAAGTAAAAAAGTAATAGTTTAAAAAGTATTAACATAGGTAAAATGCTGCATACTTCTCCGGGACTTACAGTTTGTAAGTCTAATTTATAAATCTAGAGATATAATATCTAGAGGTTGGTTGTTCTTCAGTACTTAATAACAAGGCGTTGGTTTTGCGGCCGACCCTCTGGAAGTCAACTCAAGACTCACCTTAGGACGAGTATATTAAAGGTGAAATAGCATAAAAAATCATCGAAGAAAAAATATAATCATGATCCAGAACAGCGCATGTATTTCTAAGTTAATTTCCTTCAGTTGATTAAGATTATGTGCCATACAAATGTCCTAATTCCTTATTCTGTTGACTTTAGATCAATATACAGGGTGTTCAGAAAGGGTCATTACAAAATTCTGGGGCTGGTAGTACTTATAAATTTGAACAAAACATTTGATATAGGCTAAACATAGGTCGAAACATTTTCCGATTAGCCGCTAGCCGCCATTTTGTATTTTTTTACAAAATAATAAATATCTCTAGAACTGTTTAAGCTACAGAAACTAAACTTTTCAGGTACGTTAAATAGCTAAAAAAAACAAATAATAACAATTATTATTAAGTATGATTGCGTTGAATGAAATATCATTGGATTTGTGATGAGAATGTTTATTTTTTTTTGTATATTCTAAAGTTTTATAAAATTAATGTTTTTTATATTTCACTTTAGAATATTCAAACCGGCGCCATTTTGAAAATATTTAAGACAACTTAATAATATTTTTTTATTTGCGTCTTTAGTTATTTAACGTATCTGCAAAGTTTAGTTTCTAAAGCTTAAATAGTTTCTCAAGATATTAATTTGTTTGAACAAAATGGTGGCTAGCGGCTAAACGGAAAATTTGTCGACATATATGTTAATTTATAACAAATGTTTTTGTTCAAATTGATAAGTACTACCAGCCCCCGAAGTTTGTAGTGATCCTTTCTGAACACCTGTATAAATTCAATTCGTAATGTTAATGGTGAAATACATTGGAACGATTATTATATGAAATGTGAATAAATATTTACAAATCCAATGACATATTAGGTAAGATCAAGCGTCTGTACGTGCCAGCAATTGGTAAACAAAAACAAGAGTGCACTGAATGTGTCTTCGCTTTTAGTTAGACGAGGCTTATCTTATTTATTAGTTTCTAGATTCCTTGGTTTTAAATATAGAAAGATGCCCTCTTCTGCTTTGGAAATATTTGTTTACTATGAATAGCAAGGGTTGTTTGGCCGTTGGTTTTCTCCGCTAGACTGCAACATGCAATTGTATAAATTTACTAGACGTGCATGGTTTTTAATTGTCGATTGTCAATTCAAGCTCACTCTCCTTAAGGCCATGCTTTGATGGTTGTTTTATATCCAGATATTTTCCAAAGTAGAACAAGTATGCTATCATTTATGAAACATAACTAACGAGGAGCGACGTAAGCGGTGGATCTATGTGTAAGGCCGGGTTCACTCGAGCGCTTTGCAGCGACGTCAACGCAGCTTCATTTTGCGGCACGTCTAAGCAGAGCATGTAGTCAAATGGTGCAGTTCACACGTGAAGCGTCGCCGTGGCAGTGAACTGCTCCAGTTGACTGCAGCGCTCGAGGACACAGCTCTTCGCCACCCGGCGTTACATTTGCTTACAACTGTAATTGTTTGTGCTGCAACAGCGTAAAAGTGACTGCTCGGATTGTTTAATTCTATTTAAATTTCCCTCACTTCATTTCACGTTACCAGTTTTAAAATTAGTTGTGAGAGCTCGTCAGAAAAATGTCTTGGGGGTTCGTACTTGACATTTTTGGTCGTTGTTTTTCTCTGCTAGACAGCAACATGTCATTGTATAAGTCTTATGGAGTTATATGTTGTTTAGTGAATCATTATAATGTATATAGTTTAAAAGTTTCACAACATCAGAATCTACGCCTGCTAGTTCCTCGTGTGGAGAACGGGACATCAGCAAGCTATATTTGCATATTTTCTTTCTTTTCGCTCTATTAAAATCATGTTGTTAACTGCGCAACTGACTAAGTTATAAATTCATATTTCGTCAAAACTGACAAATATTTCTTAAAATTTTTGCATGGCATATAGCCGAGATAACATTTGTGCACTTACAACGAGACTCTACAATACTTGTTTACTTGTCGTGACGAATACTTACATCGCCCACTTTAGAGTTTCCACCAGGTAAACAAAACAGGTTGTAAAAACAAACTGACATTAGGTCACAGTAGTCCTGGGCTGTGACGAGATCTGGGTTTGAATACACCATTGAATAGTACTTAGTACTTAATACACAAACCACCTACATGTTCAGGTTTCTTTGAATAAAAACCTCTACATTACGTTCCCCGTTTACGATATTGATTTGAAATTTCACCGGTGAGAATTATTTAATGACCCACAAATAAGATTTCTATTAATGCCACTAATCAAGAATATTTTGGAACTCGGGGAAATAGGCCACACACACAGGAAGTAAAGTGAAATCACTTGGATCACTTACGAAACAAGTTGATTTGAAAAATGATTAATCTATTAAATAAGAGAGAATCACGTATAACCAAGGTTTAAAGTTGCAAAGACCATTGGGCTATTAAGTAATACTACATTTTGGATAAGAAACAGTGGCAATCTTTTATTGAGAAGGCCAATTAAGGCTCCCTAGTATTCTTACAAAGACCTTAGAAATAAAACCACTTTAAATCATCTCGACTCATTAAATTTGACTTATATTTATAGATTCTTAGGTAATACTCAAACTGCGTCGATGTATTATGTATTGACATACCCTTATCTTATTCCCTTTTAATATCTAAATTTAATTTTAAAAACTTTACAATAAATTAATTTAATTGAAATTTAGTTTAATTGAATTGTAACTTCCAAACTTTAAATTAAAAATGTTCAAAAGAAAGAAGATGGGAGGAGACCAGATTTTAACCAAGTGTTATTAAACTTCCATAGTTTGTTTTAGAAAGACTCGCAAAGGTTTTTACAGAGTTTGTAACTTTATCTTGTAGGTTTATTGTAAACGGAGAAATAAAACGGATGAAATAAACATTAAAAGTTTTCCAATCCCAGTTTTGAAGTTATCTGGACCTTATTATCTAGGTTAATACTACTTAACGTTTTTCTGTTCGCACCATTTCTGGTTTTAAGCTAACAAGTTATAACAGTTATCATTGTTACTTCCTTACCTATCACGCGTACCTTAATTACGCTATTGTCGCTTCCTTTAATTATAAGTGGAATAAAACCTTAATTTCTTCATGTAGTACTTACGTATATTTTAACAAATTTTTGTGAAAGTTCTATATTTTATGTTCATGGAAATTTATGTAAATCTTTTTGCTTTCTCCCTCTATACATAGTATATGGAGAAAGTATTGTTTTCGTCAAAATTTTCGAATTTGAGTTGTTAGTGGAAATATTCGTTTTGGTGCTCCAAAAAAGTGGTTTTTACGTGGTGTGTGTGTGTGTGTGTGTGTGTGTGTGTGTGTGTGTGTGTGTGTGTGTGTGTGTGTGTGTGTGTGTGTGTGTATCTGTGTGGATGTGTACAGAGCTAGAGCCCTAACCAATGGGCCGACTTTTATGAAATTTGGTATGTAGGTACTAATCCACGGTATCTCCAGGCGTTTTTTTTTTAATTTTTTAGAATTTTTGATTTTTGAATTTTGAGAAGTTACAGGACTTAAAACATCAAAAATTCAGTTTTTTGGATTTTTCATAAAAATACATAAATATAAAATAATATTACTATTCACCATTAAAAGAGCTCAAAAAACTAAATAATTTAGTATTTTGAATTACTATTCTACGACTGCTGGTTTCGGAGAAAATTGAAATTTTCATTTTGCGGTAAACGCAGTACGTTGTCCAATGTTATTCTTATGGGGAATACAAAAATTACTATTTCTCTCTTATTTACTGATAAATTTCATTCAAATTTGATATGCTTGTCAATTTAGCATTGACCAACAGAGGAAATTCGAAATATGTCGCCCCTTAAAAACCCTGGGGGGGAATAGGGGGCATTTCCCCTCTTAAAACCACGAGTGTAGCAATGGATTCTATAGTGCCTCCAAAGCAGGGATTTGGGTGGATGTTTTTTAAAACATCTTGTTTACAAGATTTTCTGTACATTCGACCGTGTTTTGTATTCTATATTTAGTAAATAAAAAGTAATTTATTCGTTAGAGTTGGGATAAAAGGAGAAAGTATGTGTCAGTTTCCTGGTACCGTTTATTGTATTTTATGTTTCAATATAAAAGGAGCACAAATTACGGGTTTACTTTCGGAAAGTAAACTTTGGAGGGACAATCCTTAATTTAAAGAAAAATTGTCATCTTAAAATAGTTATTTGAAAATGTAATTCGTCACACATTTTGTGGAACAACTAAAAGAATTAGAATAATTAACAAGTTAATAAAAACTGAGAAATAAAACTAAGTTTAGAAAAATATAAAAGCTCTGCTTGGTCAAAAGGTTTCGACTTTATAATAAAATGAAATAGTGCACCTGATCAACTAAATATATTTTTAAACTTTACCGGTTTTTTATGAACTATGTCAATGTGAAAGATGGTATCGAAAACTAATGTTTCATAGTACATCACCAAGACCTCTTATTGAAGTACATGTTGATTGGTACCACACTTGTAGCATTTCAAACTTTCCAGTTACTGTTAAGATCTACACTGTTTACCGGTACCGTAAACTATCTGTAGCAACAAAAGTAAAATGCATGATATATCGCACCTGCTAAATGTTGACCACTTACACAAGATAGCGACACAGATATGCCCCACCCCCACCACTGCCAGAACCCTTTTGGCAGCATTTTCTAATGGGAGCCTTGGGTCATTGTTTGTCTAGTATTTATATCGGGGCTCCGCCCTCGGTCCGCAGTCCGCTCTCGCCATGATCGCCTTCCTAGTCCTCGCTTTCGCCACCTTCGTCAACTCCCAGTTCTCCGGAACCCCTGGGAAGGCTCGGGAGTTGTTTCCTCAATCCTCGCAATCTTCGTCACCTTCCTTCGCAGCACCTTCCTTCGCACCACCTTCCTTCACCTCACCTTCCTTCACCTCACCTTCCTTCCAGGCCGTTCCCCTCCCGGCTGCCCGGGCTCCAGTCAGGTCCTTCGCCCCCGCGGCCCGCCCGTTCGCTCAAGACGCCGTGTTCGCCCCCCAGGGGTTCGCTCCCCAGGGCTTCGCCCAGCCCCAGATCGCCGTTGTCCAGAGGACCCACCAACAGGATGACCGTGGTCAATTTACATCCTCGTAAGTAGCGTTAATATTATAATTCTAAGATTTGTATATTTTAAAGATTTAATTTAAAGAAAACGAATCAAGCAGGTGTAATTTTTATAACAATGGAAACATTTTAAATTCCAATGTCATAAAAATTCCAAGAAAAAACGTTAGATTACAATATTAAATGTACCGATTTTATTTATTTAGGGATCGTAAGCGTCCTCTTACTCTTTGTAATTAATACATTATAATACACATTATACATTATAATAACTTCAACCAAACCTGATTCATCTTGACAAAAAACATAGTAGTAATGATAAAACTTAAAATTATAAAATATAGTTTAAAACTAAAGGTTTAATTTAAAATCACTTTAAAATTAGTGTTTAAACTTTGCATAAGTTCATAAGAAAACCCAAAATTAGTTATTTGATTTTAAAAGTAGGTTTTTTATTAATTTACAAAACTTACTGCACTTTTGTTCATTCACACAGGAGGTTCCATTCTCACACTCAGTATCACACACCAGTATTGACCAGTATTGATGTATTGACCAGTGACCAGAACTGATTTGTCTAGCAGGGTTGAGAGTTCAGATGCCCCTTCACTAGATCCTCGACCGCTATTGTAATTACAACTTTTACAATGATATCTAATTTTGTTTGAATTTTCTTTCGAAGTAATTAATATAATTACTAACTTATAATTTGATGTGATTTCGCCCAGAGCACAAAAATACGTGGTCTTGTAATGTTTGCGCTACTTTTATTTTTAATTACAAAATTCCATTCAATTGGAAACCCATTCTTAACCAAAATAACAATAAATAAATGTTATGAAATGAGTTAAACATTAATCTAAGACAGACGGTGTTTACTTCAGTCAACTACAAATTCTGCTTCATCGAATACATTTCAGAGAGTGTTTTACTTGTTTCACAATGATAGTTCAAAATTAAATAAATTGCAAACTCACTTGTGGTTATGTTTTTACTAAAATTCGTCTTTCAGGGTGATTTAATAATTAAAAAATTTTCTCTGGATTTAGGTATTTAAAATACCCTAAGTAAATAGGCTTATATATACTAAATATATTTTTTAACAAACAATATACAGGGTGGTTATAAATTATTGGACACTTTTTAAGATTAAATAAATAAATAACCAAGCAACTTAGAAACATGGAAATTGTTTCATTAAATAGCAAATTTAAAACAGTTTTATACAGTAACTGCAAAAAAATAATTATAAAAATGTCAGTAATTATAAAAAGTGGTTATAAAAAGTCTGTAAAAGTAACCTAAACTGTGAGTGTAAGTTATGTTTTCTTCTCAAAGACTTGTGTTGTGGTATTGAGCATAGACAACCAAATGTTTACTGGCAGCAAGATGGTGCCCCTCCACACTGGGGATGATAGTACGCGACTGCCTAAATGACAAGTTTCCTGGTCGTTGAATTGGACGGGATGGTCCAATTCCTTGGCCTCCACGTTCTCCAGACATTACACCCTTAGATTTTTTCTGGGGTTATGTCAAGGAGAGAGTGTTTGAAAAGAAGGTTCAAGACATTGAGGAACTTAAAAGAAGAGTTAGAGAGGTTATTGAAAGCATAACTCAAGCAATGCTCAGAAAAACATGGTCTGAAGTTGAATTAAGACTACAAACTTTTCGTGCAAACCATGGAGAGCACGTGGAAATAGTTTAGTTGGAATTATGTAACAGTAATCTCTTTTAGTATTGTTAATGATAAAAACTGTTTTAAATTTGCTATTTAATAAAACAATTCCCATGTTTCTAAGTTGCTTGGTTATTTCGTTATTTAATATTAAAAAGTGTCCAATAATTTATGACCACCCTGTATTTACATGTTATTAATTATTTTAATATTATGTAATTTTAATTTTAAATTTTAGTTTTAAAATGTTTTGTCCCTCCTACACAGGTTTAATGATTTACGATTAGGCACAAACATAGCTTACACTTCTTGTTTTGCCTCCGATATATCAAGTTCGCTCTTCATCATCTAACTACCCATCTTATTTTACCACCTTTGAAACCTTCCTCCTTATGCATTTTGCCAACTTTGAACATTCACTTTTAATTCACCATCTCAAAAACCTTTCTTTATCCCACCTTAAATATAACTCTCACAATAACTCTCTTAAAATCAGTGCAATTGTAAATTATTACTGTACCTTCACCATCTCACCTCCGTTCCTTATTATATTTATCCTCTGGATACTCTTTATTGTTTTCCTGTGCATCTGACCTTTATTCCTTATTTCATCTGCAACCTCTCTATGTCCCTTCTTATTCTCCCCTTTGTCAACATTGCTCCTCATTTCACCTCCACTCTCTCAACATCCTTCCTAATCCTTATTCCTCCTTTGTCAATATCGCTCCCCATTTCACCTTCACCCTCTCAACATCCCTCCATTTCCTTATTCCCCCCTTTGCCAACATCACTCCTGATTTTACCTCCTCCCTCTCAACACCCCACTTTATCCTTATTCCTTCCTTTGTCAACATCGCTCCTCTTTTCATCTCCTCCCCCTCAAAATCCCTCCTCATCCATATTCCCACCTTTGCCAACATCGCTCCTCATTTCCTCCACCCTCTCAAAATTTCTCTTTATCATTATTGCCCCGATTTTTAAAAATCGCTCATCTCACCTCCACTTCCTTGTTCCAGGTTCTCTCAGTCCGACGGCGCCAGTTTCCAGGAGTCTGGTGAGCTCCGCCCCACCAACGACCACCTGGACAATGTGATCGTCAAGAAGGGCTCCTTCCGTTACACCAGCCCCGAGGGCGTCCCCGTGGAGATCCACTACACAGCTGACGAGTTCGGATACCACCCCCAGGGCTCCTCCATCCCCGTCCCAGTCAGCCGACAGGCAGCCTCCTTCCAGTAGTCACTGTAGATGTAATTGTTTATTAAATAATTGTTTAAAAATGACTTTGTTTTTCCCCTAAGGATAATTCTCACTGATGAAAAATCCAACTCAGGTAAGAAATTCTGTTTTTGAAACCGATACTTTTCAAAATACGTATTCATTTTTCGTTTTTGAGTATATTTTTCAGCTGGGGGAAATTTCCAACGTCTTTGGACGTTTTTATAAAGAACGGTCCAAACCTTGGCCTGGTTACAACTGAAGATCTACATTTTACTAAAATGACCATTAGTTAATATTACAATGAATGACAAATGGCAGCTTAAAGTACATTGGAAGAACACCATCAATCACAATCAGAAGTTTCTCCTTATTCCATCGTACTATGCATAAGAAAATAAAACAACGAACTTAAAATAATTGTGTTTAATTGATAATCACGTGGTGTTTACAAACAATAGTTGATTATACGAGGTGTTCAGGAAAGGTGTTCCAAAAATATAGGATGTAAGAGTTTTTACAAAATTGTACACATAAAATTAAGCAAAAAAGTTAATACGAACATACGACCAAAAATATATAGTTTTCCGTCTATATGAATTTGGTTTTTACATAGTATTACATATCTTATGAACCTCTTGAGATATCAACTTCAAACTTGGAACTTGTTGACTAATAGGACCTATTTAGGTATGGAATATCATGTTTCTACTTTTTACCAATTCAAAATGGCAGCATTTTCGTTTTTCAAAGCTTAAAATCTTAAAATAATAGATTTATTGAAAAATCAAATGAGCGGCTTTCAATCGCCTGTTATTCTTCTAAGTACAAGAGAGCTTATACAATTTTATACGAAAAACATACTGATATTGAAATACATAAAACACAGTGGAGTTAGTATGTTAGTAAGTTAGTAAGTTAGTTACACCAAAAATCTGTTATAAGGATTATATCTCAAATACACTTGGAAGGCATAAACATATGCTCATTATGGAAATAAAAAGACCCGAAGCAGCAAAACTGCGTACTCAGCGAATTTACAATGCATACATGTGTGTCTTAATACCACTAAAAGCCACAAACCAAGTTTCATCAATATACATGCGTAAATAAACTAGGTATACAATGCAGTTGTCTGCTTGCAATATTGAGCGGAACGAGTATTTATTTGATCAATAATTTTCAGAAATGTATCGACAAACAAACCACTAAAATAAACAAAACGACAATTTCACAGAAGACTACTGTATTTACAAACAGCTGATAGTAACAGTCTGCATTTAAATTTGATCCATATAACAGCTGTATAATCAACACACAGTAAACAAAACAAATAAAATATTTCTCCTATTAAAATAACATGGTAACTTTAAAGGGCCGTAGGGCAGAACCCTTATGTCCGATTTGGACCATTTCAGATTTATACCTTCCCATAGATGGTTACTATGACCGAGCAAAAGTTCGTGAGGATCACTCTAGCCGTTCAGGAGGAGTACGTGTAAATAAAAAGCCAGAGTGTAGTATAGGAGCTCCGCTCAATTATTTATGACATTTTAATTATTCTCCATAGAAATAACATGGCTTCTGAGGATGCAGGTTTGCTGACAAAAGGTACACAACAAATTGGGTGTTTATGAACATTTTTTTATAACTCAACTAGGTGAAGCAACATGCTAAATTGTATTAATTTATGTTCATAATTAAGGAAGATAACATTTTACTTATTCTCCATAAAAAACAGGGGGGCTGAGTACGCAGGTTTGCTGCTACGGGAACTATCGGCAAAAGAATCGTTTTTCGTGAAATATCAATAGACCACAACGCTATGAAGTAATATACCAAGTTTCGTCAGGATAAGTTGATAAATAAGCAAGATACCTATACAATTTTTCTTGTTATCCATAAGGATAACATTGGACAACGTACTGTGCTTAGCACTTTCTATATCTCTGTAACCAATTGACGTAGGGCAATGATCAAAACACCAATTTTTTAAGCCGAATTTAACGGTGAAAAATAATACCCCCCTAGCAGCAAACCTGCATACTCAGTGAATTTCCAATGCATATACATATATCTTAATACCACATAAAGCCACATACCGAGTTTCATCAATATACATTCATAAATAAACGATTTATGACATGTTAATTATTCTCCTTAAGAATAACATGGGGGCTGAGTATGCAGGTTTTCTGAAATAAGGGACACTAAAAGTGGGTTTGTATACATTTATTAATATAACTCAACTAGGTAAAGCCACATACCAAATTCTATTAATATATGTTCATAATTAAAGGAGATAACACGTTACTTATTCTCCATAAGAATAACATGGGCCTGAGTATGCAGGTTTGCTGCTACGGGAACTATCGGCTAAAAAATGGGTTTTTATGCAAATATCAATAGACCACAATGAAATGAAGCAATATAGCAAGTTTCGTCAGGATAAGTTGATAAATAAGCGAGATATACAACTTTCCTTATCCTCCATAAGAATAACATTGGACAACGTACTGTGTTTAGCACTTGCAATATCTCAGTAACCAATTGGCGTAGAGCAATGATTAAAACACCAAAGTGTGCGTATTTTTAAGTTGATTCCAATGGAAAACTTACTTTTTCAAAAATTATATGTAAAAAACTCAAAAAAAAACATTTTTGGGGTACAAAATCCCCCCCAAAATACCCCTTCGGATAGGTCGATCTGTCTGGTTTTCGAACTTAAAGTCATAAATGCTGTTTTACACGTTTGTACTAAATTTCATCAAAATCGGACCTTTTTTACGAGAGTTATCGCACCCACGGACACACACACACACACACAAACACACACACACACACACGTATACGTACATAGGGTACCTTGCGAGGACTTTGACGCTGTGGCATTCTTATGAGGACCACTAGATCGGGTTGATAATAAAATACAAAAATATGATACGGATGTTGGTTTCAGTATTAGGGAAAAGGTTCATAAAAAAAGTTTAAAGGCACTCCAAAAAAAAAATAGTGTCTCTTTCTTACGAGGACTCCACATCTGCCTGCACTTGCGAGGACCTGTTGACACACATATATTACACACCACTGTTTGCATCGTATGCTACCTTGCGAGGACCCTTACTTACACATATGACATAGATATCTTGCGAGAACCTTGACGAGGTATAAATCTTACGAGGGCCATTTTAACTATTTAGTTAATCCATTAATTACTATGAATCGGTCGTTTTTACGCTATTGGAGGGATTTTAAGTTAAAAAAGTATAAATACAATACAAAAACTCAAATGTCTCTGTTTATTACGAGGACCCGCATCTGCCAGTGCTTGCGAGGACCAGTAATACACATAATTTGTATCGTAGGATTATCCTGCGAGGACATCTCCTAAAATGACACATAGATATATTGCGAGGACTTAGACACAGTGTAAATTGTATCAGGACATCTTGATTGATGTAATTTAGAAATGTTTTCCTATGAATCTGCCTTTTTCACACTTATAGGTGACAGGTTCACAGCAAATTAAAATGTACAAATACACTGCATAACTAATCTGAGTTTTTTGTTGATAGAATCCCAGATATGTTGGTACTTACGAGGACCTAACCATATGCAAATATATGCAATAGTTGTAAATTATGCTTATACTGGGATGACACCTCCTTCCCACATATAGCCTAGCGAGGAACAACAATTTGTACGTTCCAGAACGGAGCTGAAACCCACCTGTGCGTACTCAAGCCTTCTTTATAAGGACCGTGCGTTCGTCCCCCTAGGACAAGTTACAGCTACAGTCATTTATGGCAAATGACATCTAATGAGGAAATAATGTAATATAGTATTAGAACCTGCCAGACGTAGGCCTACTGATCTGAGTGTTTCGACCCATTGACTGGACAACTGTTATATAGTTTGCGTAGAACACTAAGCCTCATAACTCAATATAAAAACATAAGTAATCTTATAATCAAATACCTACGTCACAGAAAACCTGCGTACTCAATGAATTTCCAATGCAAATATGTTTACCTCCCCAACACGTTAACAAGATTACCCAGTTTAATTTAACCAAAGAATATAGATAAATTAGTAAGAAATTACATCTTATTTATCCTCCGTAAGAATAACATTGAACAGTCTACGCAAGTTTGCCTTATCAAGGGAGACTAAAACAGGGAATTCTTTTCAAATATAAATATATCATAACCACAGGAATAAATGCACGTACTAAGTTTCTCCAAATTATATTCATAAATAAAGGAGAAATAGCATTTAATTTATTTTCCATAAGAATAACATGGAATAAAACAACGTCCCTGTGTATGCAGGTTTAACCCTCCAAGAGTATTTTATATTAGTATTAATAGATCAGATCTAGATGAGCTAATTACCAAGTTGTATCAATATATGTTCAAAAATAAGCAAAATATAAAGTTTTACTTATTCTCCGTAAGAATAATATTGGGGCTGAGTATGCAACAAGAAACAAAAACTTTTTTTACAAATATCAACATAATTCGTGAAGCAACATACAAAGTTGTTATAATTTATGTTGATAATTAAGGGGGGGATTAAACTTCCCTTATTATATCCATAAGAATGACATTAGGGCTGAGTACGCAAATATGTTGCTACGAGACCATCGACTAAAATTTGTTTTTTTGCAAATATCGATAGGCCCCAGCCATATGAAGCCACATACCAAGTTTATCAATGTATGCATTCACAAATAATTGAGATATTGGTGATAAAAAAGAAAACCTGTTATGCTCTCAGGTTTAGGTATTGCAACAGTATTTTGAGTTATGTAATTGTTCGTAAACTAATAATTTCCAAAGAGTGATGTAGAACCTTATGGGTTGCCATGTTGGTTACAAAATAACAAGGAAATAGTAAACAAAAGAATCATCAGGTGTTAATAAACAAGCCAAGTTGCATAATCTTATTTTCCCCCAAGCAACGGTCAACCAGGTACTAATAAATACTACTTGAACACATAATTTTTCACTTGTATAATAAAGATTAAGATACGGTATTATTCTCTGGGAGTCTAGAGTCTAGAAAAGAACGCTTTGCCAAAATATTTAAATTTTTTTTAAATTCTAACATTACATTTCATTTATATTTTTGGAATTCTACTATATTATAAATTTAAATCAACAACAATAGTAATCAGTACAGATATTCATAGCCATAATTACTAGACAAAGACACATAGACAAACTCCTCATAGATTGGAATTAGCCGCTACACTACCTCAAAATCTCGGGCCAAAATCGCTTAACAAATTACCAGAAAACTTATTAACCTCGGAAACAAAATTTTAAATTCAGTTAAAGAAATACCTTTTAAAGTTACAGAAATACCAGTTAAACAAAGATAGTTTCTTATACATTATAACCTTAACACGAGATTGATCTAACATAGTTTATTCTCAACTCCAAAAAATTATATCTTAAAGAATAGCGTGTGAAGTCTTCATGATAGGCAGTCGTTTCATAGTCCTTATAAGCCATCTTAATAAACCTTCATAATAGCGTCTTAATTTTTAACATACCAACTGATAAAACCAAATAAGCAATAACTGTAATAAAGCATATATGTTGAAGTTTTACCTTATAATTTATTCTTTGGGGTTTCGTCTTAAAGGCAACAACAAGAAACTGGTTTATAACCTCAGTTTGAGCGTGTGCGTAGCCACGGGAAACTGCTAGTAGGCCTAATCGTATAACGGTTGGTCCAAAAATAGCGCTCACATTTTGTTTTGTGACAGCACAGTTATTTCATTGGTTAGAGAGATGATTTTTGCGGTGAACGGTTCTTTAGATACTACCATTTTTTTCATATCAGTGGTTTCAACTATTCAACTTTTCTCATGAAGGCGGCATAGAAAATAAATAATATGTAAATTCTATGCGAAGTGTGATTTGCAGGATTGATCAAATTCTCACGATAATCAATCACATCACTTTGAATCTAGCAATACGTAATGACAAACTCAACAACATTTCATCAGATCCCATCTAGTAACGGAAAAAATGCAATGATATAGACACGAATGAGTACGCTTGAGTACGCTTTGAAAAATGTCTTGCCTTATGCGTATAAACCAACTGCAGCTTGCACATGAAACACATTTTCATTATGGTCACCCCCCAGTGAAACTTATTTTTAACTACTAAGGGGATTGTGTTCAAATTTTTCGATGACGTTTTGACGAAATTACAAAATCATTTCTATAATGACTACTTCTGCGGTATTGCGAAAGTTTTTTAACTACCTTAGAATTATTATAAACATGACAAACAGCATTGAAGCGAGCTGAAAAATACGTTTAGTAGAATTCACGCATTATAAATTTTAAAACCACTGATAGAACCATTCACCACAAAAATCATCAGCGGTTTTGTTGGACCAGACCAAATATAAAGTCTAAGAAGCTCTCTCTATTGCAGTGTTAAACGAATTGATTATGTGTGCAAAGATGTAATTTTAGTTCAAAGGGAGGAGCCTATCGGGGTGGCGATTTGCTGTGGTGTCAAGTTGTCGGTTGCATCGACGTCAAACCGCCACCTCTCACCTTCGCGTCAAGGTGTAACCCCGACAAGGTGTCACCTCCTCTCTTTGGAGGTGACGATTAGACGCCTCCGTACACGACAACCCGTCACCTCGCACGCTCGCGTCAAGGTGTCACCCCGACAACCTGTCACCTCCTTCAAATGGTGACGGGTTGTCGGGGACGATGCGCGTCAACTCGTCACCTCAAAACCTGTTTTAAAAGGTGACGGTTTGTCGGGGTGACAGGTTGACGGGGTGACACCTAGACGCGGTCCCCACTCTGTATATGTGCAGTTTTGACAATGGTTTTTTTGGCATCTGGGGACCTAAACACGAAAAGTTATCATGGTCCTGGGCCTAGATCTTACCATGCCGACTGCGGTAACAGCTTCTCCCCTATATGGGAAATTCGCTGAACAAAAACAGGAATTACAATTTAAAATGTCACAATTAGTATTTTTTAAATATAACTATTAATATAAACGCATCGGGATAAAATAAAAACAAAATCTTTAAAAATATGTGCAAAAACGTGTTTAGCTGACTATTTTTATAACGTTTATTGGAAATGTCTAACCATGTGCTTTACGTTACAACGAGGTTATGAAATAGAATGTTTGGTCGCCGTGCGGCCGGGCCGTTCTGCCAGTCACTTTATTTCGATACTCACACTGTAATTGAACCTAATTGCATCTCTACAGTTTTCAAGATCCCAATAGTGAGCATAACAAATGGACACACTGAATATAAACACATATACGGTTTATAGGAACCCCAGCAAGGGTTCAGAGATCAGGTTAGGAATTTATATGGTGGGCCTGGGCCCTCAGCTCACAGATCATTCTAATATTTCACTATTGCATAGAAAATTCGCTAAAAATAAAATGTAATACTAAGCCAATGAGTGCATCGAGGTCCTGTATCTTGACATTATACAGGATGAGTTTTAAATTAGTAGTTTTTATACATTTCTAAAGATATCAACTCTGGACCACCCCCGATCATTGTTGACCAACTTATACTTCATTTTGATTTAGTTAATATTTTTGGCCGCCATCTTGGATCAGTCATATTGGATTCAACTATTTATTTTTAAATTAAAGGTGGGGTTGTGACCCATCATATAGAAATACATTTTTACGGTAAACACAATGCCGCAATCAGTTTTTTTTAAAATCATTATCCGTTTTCAATATATTGGCTAATAAAAAATAATTAGTTTTGGATAGAATTTTTAAGTTCCATTCTACTTTTTGACGGGTCCCATACCACTACGGTCCTCGGGACGGACTTTGGAGGTAAAAGGTAAAAGGTGAATGTCCATACCTCACATAGATACTACATACACACATACTACTCATTCCCATATTCTCATCATTATATCAAATAATGACCAAAATCTACCACTAATCATTGTTGAGTGGCACTTGCTTCATTTTTTCAAATTTAAAATATTCTGCCGCCATCTTGGATCCACCATTTTAGAATAAGATACTTTTTTCAAATGTAAAGATAGGGTTGTGACCCATCATTTACAACTGTTTTTTATACGCTGAAATCAACTCCGCAATCCGTTGTCGAATATCACCTTTCGTTTCAATAATATTAAAAGATTTCGGTTAAACATTAAAAAAAGTGAAATTATTATGAAAACATTAGGTGATGTTTAAAACAGGTTGCGGCATTTATTTCAGCGTGGAAGAACAGTTGGAAATTATGGGTCACAATCCTAATTTTAGATAAAAAAGAAATTGTCTTATTCCAAAATGGTGGATTCAAGATGGCGGCCAAACATTTTAATTTTGTAAAAATTAAGTGAATGCCACTCATCAATGATTGGTAGTAGTTCATGGTAATTATTTTATTTAATTATGAGAATATGGGCATGTTTATTATTAGAACCTTTAAAACTCTCTCCAATATTATTTTTGTTTAATTGACCATTATCTTGAGAACGAATAATGATTTTCAAAGCCGGATTGCAGCATTGTGTTCACCGTAAAAATACTTCTATAAGATGAGTCACAACCCCACCTTTACATTTAAAAATAAATAGTTGAATCCAATATGGCGGCCAAAAATATTAACTAAGTCAAAATGTATTATAAGTTGGTCAACAATGATCGGGGGTCGATATCTTCATAAATGTGGAAAATGTAGGCGGGGACTCATTTAAAACTCACTCTGTATAGTTGGTGACTTGCTTTCAGATATTTGAAACTAGCAACAACCTATGTAATACGAGCATAGGGTATTGTGTGAGGAATTTGACGGTGTGGAAACCGTACGAGGACCACTTAAATGGCTTTACTTAAATATTGATTGCAATGATTTTTTTATGTTAGGGACAAGGTTTACTAAACAAAATTCCGTGCACATTTATAATTTATGAGGCCACAAATTCAATAACATAAAAAATTAAGCATAGTGAATGGTAGCATTGCCTTCTCAAAGACAAGGTCCTTATAAGTTGGGTGTACATAGGCACAAGATTTAGTCAGAGATGCTCCTCGAATGAGAAACATATTGACTACAATAAGTGTTACCTGGCCGGTCTTCACAAGAGGGTTTTACGGGCGCACTGACAAGGGAGAACGCCTGGTCCTCGTTAACACCGTACGGAGTTATCCCAACCTGGACCCCGGAAACTGTGCATGATGCGGGTTGATGTATCGTAGTCAACGACGGTAGCGCGACGTGGTGCTATAACTGTGAACTACGCTCTCGGACTTAGGGGAGCTTACGAGGTCCGACAAAATTTTTTCAAAAATAACTTTTTTACATGTTTTGTATATCCAGGATTACAAATCAAGGGTTAATTGCTTGCGAGGACCGCCTACCGGTCCTCGCAAGCAAAAATGCCCTCGTAAGCACGTTGAAATTTCACGTCATTGTCCTCGTAAGCGTACCTATGCCCACACACACACACACATACACACACACACACACACACACACACACACACACACACACATATATATATATATATATATATATATATATATATAGACCACTATGTAAAACACCATTCGTTCTAAACTGTATATATATATATATATATATATATATATATATATATATATACAGTTTCGAACGAATGGTGTTTTTGGGGTCTGGGGACCTCAAAACGAAAAGTTATCATGGTCCCGGGTTCATGCCGACTACGGTAATAGCTTCTTCCCTATAGGGGAAATTCGCTAAAATCGGATTTACTAAAACATTATATGTAAAAAACTAAAAAAAATTTGGGGAACAAACCCCCCCCCCCCAAAATACCCCTTGGAATATAGCGATCTGGCTGCTTTTCGAGCTTATAGTCATAAATGTTGCTTTACATAATTGTACAAAATTTCATCAAAATCGGACCATTTTTACTAGAGTTATCGCACCCACGGACACACATATATCGGTATATATACAGTTTTGAACGAATGGTGTTTTTGGCATCTGGGGACCTCAATACGTTATCATGGTCCCGGGCCTATGTCTTATCATGCCGACTACGGTAATAGCTTCTTCCCTATAGGGGAAATTCGCTAAAAATCTACCTAAATGGCAACTCAAACCTTTTCGATGCTGAAGTAAGCTCTATATAGGAGAGTGAGCGTAGCGAACGAGCTCATCTTGAAAATGAACTAGCATTTGACATAAAACAAATTCCATTAGGACAGGACGTCTTTCGGGCCAGCTAGTTATTTTGATAAATACAGAAATTTCGAGGTATTTTGATGGAAAACTTTGGTTGAAATTTTCTTGTCGTAATTATAATATTGGAATGTATAGGCTAGTTATTTTATAACAATTCAATCAATCATTTATTCATGATTAAATCTTAATAAATTATCCACCATATTTTATAGGATACAATTTCACAAATTTATGTCTTGTAAATATTTTAATAAATATATAGGTTTTAAGATATTAAGCTTTGATAACCAAATACGGCCGCTATTTTGAATTGGTGCAAAGTAGAAACTTGATAGAGATAGGCGGAAAACTACAGGTTTTAGTTATTTTACATACCTTCATATGAACATTTTTGCTTATTTTCATGTGTACAATTAGAGCCTAAATATTTTGAACATTTTATCTGACCAACCTGTACGTTGTTTCTGTCAACATTTTAAAAGCATTAGCTGCCTTCACTAATCTACCCCAGGTACTACGATGAAAATCCTGAAAAGTATAAAGACAAATTTAGAAGAAGATTTTGTATTGTTTTGTTGATATAATTTTTGTGGCACCTTATTATTTTAGGCTAAACTTACCTCCTTCTAAACTTACTACCCTGTTAATGAGCGACATTCAAACTCGCTTCCAAATAATAAATTTAATTTAGGTTTCTATTGGTCGTGTTATCGGTTGTAATTACAGTAGTGTTAGGTTCCACCGTCAAGGATGGACACCCTTGCACACAATGTGATAAACAAATTAATTGCAACATGAGCGAGTTAATAATCTTCCAGAGTAGGGGGTAATAGCCGGTTCTGCCGGTGGGGGTGTGGAGGCTTTTTGCGAACCCCCCCTGGCGGCCATTTTGACCTTGACAGTGATTGATGACATTGACTTTGGGACAAAGGACCATCCATCCGCATTCCCAGCCAGAGGGTGAGTTTTTGCCCAGCGGCGGTCATTACCAAAGGACCCTTCTCCGAATTTATTAGAGGAGGGTGGTTTTTTCGAACATCTGTGCTGACCCTTCTCCGAATTAATTAGATGGGTGTGGTTTTTTGTTCCAACATCTGCGCCTGCAGCTGCGCCCATCCGTGGGAAACACCCCGCTGAGCGGTTTCCACACCCACGACCCTCGTTATATTTTTTGTTCACATTATCAGACAGAGGGTGAGTTTTTGTGCCGGAAGAAGGGAGGTCTGGTGTGGACCCAACTTTGAATTATAAATCAATGCTTTAAATATATTCTCTGAAGGGGGGTCAGTCGACTCACCCTCCTTTAATTACAATATCAGTCTATCTTTATCAATGAATCTGGATTGTACTCTCTTATTTTGCGTTCCTTGAAATCAGAAACTAAATAATTCAAAAGATGGGTTACAAGTGAAGTCTTGCCTTCCATTAGAAAGCATGGACAGTATAAACTCAGAACTGGGAACCAGCAGTTGCTTCAGACTCTAAATCAACCCTCGGAATCCAACCTTCAAATGATAAAAGTCAATCAGCAGCTTGTAACCAGTCACTCTCAGTTAAAGGCAGAGAATATGGAATTAACAAAAGAAAAGCAATCCATTTATCAAACGCTGACAGATTACCCCTCCCCCCGCGCCCATCTTGACCTTAACAGTGATTGATGACATCGACCTTGGATATGCCAAAAAGTACCCCCCCTCTGCATTTCCAGACAGAGGGTGAGTGTTTTGCCCGGCGGCAATCACCAACAAAGGACCCTTCTCCGAATTCATTAGAAAAGGGTATTTTTTGTTCGAACACCTGCGCGGACTCTTCTCCGAATTAATTAGAGAAGGTTCTTTTGTACCAATAACTGTACTGCAGCTGATCCCACCACTAATCCTCTCCGCATCGACTCCTTAGTCCCACCACGCACGCAGCCTTGGGAAGTGTCCCCCCACCATGACCTTCTCCCACCATTCCATTTAATTTAAACAACACTAACGGCTCATTCTTCCTCCCGTGTTCACTGTGACAAGCCGTTCAATTCCCAGCATCATGGAAACGAGTTTCCGAAGCTCCATGACTGCATCAATATTTTTTACTAGATTAATCGAGTTCAATCACAATATTTTCCAACCAACCAATCTTCTTCAAGTCATGAATCGACAGACGAAAAAATCTGCATCAAGATCAAAGAAAAGAGTAAAAATAATCCTAATGTAGAAATACATCAGGATTATGAAATTAGAAATGATGCAGACATTCTTGAATTCAATCATCGACTTGAAAGCTTGATTCTAGAATGGAACTTCGTAACAAACATTGAAGTTGGACCTATTCCTTCCCCCTCAAAAAACCCCAGTTTGCAACTGAATTAATCTCCAGTGGGCTACAATAACGGTTCTTATCAGGACCACCTGAGCTTTTCAAGTTAGAGACAGAATGGAATCTTCCCAATAAAGGGGATTTCCTTCGATTCTTCTAAGTGTAGAGGTCAATGACCGAGACCCCCGTTCAACTCCCAATATCAGTCTACCTTCATAAATGAATCTGGATTGTACTCTCTTATTTTGCGTTCCTTAAAACCAGAAGCTAAAGCTTTCAAAAGATGGATTATTATGTAAAGCATTAAACAAAGAAAAATATGTAAATACCTTTGTAAATTTTGATAGTTTTCGCAAGCGATAGCTAAGTTCAGAACATAACCACTGTGTTAATCATCACATTCAACCCCAATCTTTTTTAGTTGTATGTTTATGATTTAGGTGTGGTAAATTAGTTTACTGCGGGGTAGTTTCGTGTTTTCCGTAGATTGTATTTATTTTCTGCCATCGTGTGTTCGTTTTATTATAATATGCGAGATTATTAAATATGTAATGCTTTTGTACACAGTTATTATTGGTGGGGAAGGGAAACAATTACGGGAACTTAATATTAAATATGGTCTTATTCTAGGCTTACTCTAGTTGAGGATTGCAATGTTTATCAACTGTTATTCAAGCCAGTACGTTGGGTCGCCAATTCTTATTTCTATTTTTTCTTAGCCTATACGTTGGTTGCCAAATTCTTATTTGATCTTCTAATTAGTGTATTACTTAATTATAATTCTAAATTGTTAACTTTTAACTAATTGTTTGCTCGGATGTGCTCAGGAAAAGTGGATATAAACAGTGATGCTATCGGGATCTGAGGGCAATGGCTGCCATGTGCTAAGCCTAGCTTCTCTTTACAAAAATCAGTGTTATTACTTACAAAATTCCCTAGGCTATTTAAATATAGCTCACAAATGATCTTCTCCGACTTGTTAATAAATATACTTATACTTGTGGTCTTCCTTTACTTTATTGTAGTGATTAGAATGTGTTTTGTATTTACTCTGGATGTCAACAAAAGGTAGGTGTACAATTTCTAAGATTTCTTTAACTATTTGAATAAAATACAGAGTTACAGAGGAACAATACAATATTTATTTATCTATTAGTACAATTAGGTTTCAAAAGGTTCTCAATTAAAGGGATTTACAATAATATACAACTCAGGGGGAACAGTTACAATGTGTGGCCTAGCCTAGAAGGTAAATGACAAATATACTGGTAGGCCTAAAACTAAATGTTCATATTTTGGGTTCTAAATGGGGTTTCTTTACAAATAAGGGCTCTTTTTCTCAGGGGGGAAGTATCGTGCTGACTTGAATAACGTTTGGGATGATATTTGAAAGAATATTAAGTCCAATTAAGCTGATGTGTTGAAAAATTACAACAATGGAAATTTTGGTTGTTGTCCAAAAGGAGAGTCCAATGGTTTCACTGACTTTATGAATGGTTAAAATACTCAAAATTAAATTTGGAAAGATAGTTCAATATAAAAATACTCTCTTGAGGTTACTTTAACTTTCAGAACATTAAGCTTGTTCTATTTAAATGTCTGTATTCTTTCCAGTCCCTAAATAGAATACAATGGAAGGAGTTTACCAATCTGCTTACAAATGTTCTTCGCTCAAATACCAGTTTTGGGGGAAATCAAATAAAAAGGAGTGAATTTAAAGATGGTATTAATTGAGCAGTAAGTCCCTAATAAAATGAGCACCAAGCAATGCAAAACTTAGGCCATACTGGGAAATTTAAAATAGGAACTGTGTCCTTCACAGATTCTAGGTCTTAACACTATGGCATCTGGAGCAAAAAGAAAGATCTAGTAGAGATGAGGTCTGGAAGCATGGTCCATTGTTGAGAAGCACATGTTCACACAATTGTTAACACTGGTCACTGTAATTTAGATTCCTTAAGGACTATTTTTGAAAAGTATATTATATTAAATTTTAATTTTATTGCAATCCTCTCACATAAATTATATCTAAAATATTATTATTAACAAACATATTAAATTAAGTGAGTAGGCTATTATATGGGGATAGGCTATGAATAATTATTGGTGATTAAATTGATGAAATACATATTATTATACAATTGAACAGATAAATAAACATTAAATATATAGAGGGGAATGGCTTTCTGAGGAGTGATGATAATGATGATTATTATTAGGCATAACATGGGACAATTAACACAAATAACACATTTAGGGGAAATTAATTAATTAGTACATTTATATGGAAACTTAAATATAAAATAACACATAATAAGAAAATTATTACTAAATGATGAATGAATGACATGTAATACTATAATTATCTCCTCAGAAATCTGTATGATATGGAATTAAAGACAGATTTCGATCAAGTATGAAATGGAATACATGAATTATTTAGTATGAAATATATTTACAGCTAGTTATGAGGTACATTAAATGATTGATGTTGGTTGGTGATAGTACACTTCTTATTCTAAATTTACATAAACATAGGAACAATACATAAATGGGGAAATATGGGATGAGGGATTAAGATAGTTCATGACCGCACAGGGGAAATTGGGATTAATGGCACATTTAATATAACAATTGTTTATTGGCATGGGGATGAAGTTCTTCACTCGCATAAAAACACTTTTGGTTTATACATTGTTTGTTACAAGGGCAAAATTCACTGTTTATAATCATCGCATTTATAAATAAGTTGGTATTTAACACTGTTTTTGGGGAATAATCACACTGTTCACACTTGGGGAATATGGGAAGGGGTACGCACTCGCGGTTAAGGTTCATGACGATCTCCTCATGTAAAATGATTACACTTGATGGATGATGATGATGATGATGATGATGATTTATTTACACTGTTTTAAGAGTTTATGTTGTCAGGGTCTTCTTCACTATATACATTATCCTCTTCTATTATCGGTTCTATGTATCTTTTTAATGCAGATATGTGATATGGTCCAAATAAGATGTCTTTGTTTTCTCTGGTTACATGAAAAGTAGATTTTCCTAATATTTGCTTGATGACGAATGGTCCTTCGTACACCTCGAAAAGCTTTGCAGTTTCTCCATAAATAGCTCGGGAGAGGGGGTGTGATTTTATTAGCACTTTATCGTTTATCTTTAATGTTTGTGGTTTTCGATTCTGATTTAACTTTGCTGATCTTTTAATTCGTTTGGCATCTAACCTGCGTTTAGCGATGAGTAACTTCTGTTCTATTGGAGTATCAATTATGAATGGATTTTCAGACAAGTATTTTTCCCAAAAGCGGTGGTCTCGAACGCCGAATTGTAGTTCGTTAGGAGTGAATCCGGTCGATTCATGATATAATTCATTGAGGCATGCATTAATATCAGGAATATATTTCGCCCACTTCTTGTGTTGACGGGAGCAATAGGTGCGTAGACATCTCTTAACTTCTCAAATAGGTCTCTCGGCAAGGTTGTAGCATGGGTGGTACACTGGATTGAAGATTAATTCGATATTATTTTGCTCCATCTTCTGGATGTATTCTCCGCTCTTGAATTGTGTTCCATTATCAGACTGGATTCTTTTAGGGTATCCATAATTTGGGAAGTGTTGGGTGAATAATTTATTTAATATTGTTTTAGTGGTGGCTTTTTGCATAGGGTATAACTTGATGAATTTGGTGAAGATATCGATGACAATAAGTATATATTTAACGTTTGATACACTGGTAGGAAGAGGTCCGATGATATCAACGGCTAACTGTTCGTTCTTTCCTGTACATAGCACTCCTTTCGCTGTGGCCACCAGCGGTCGGTTGCTGATCTTACATTTCTGGCAGGTATCGCACGCAGATAAATATTTCCTTATGGTTCGATTCATGTTTCGAAATATGAAGGTTTCTTGTAACAATTGAAAGCATTTCTTGGCTCCGCAATGTAGGTAGAATAAGTGACATTCCCAAATGAGGTCTTGAATCATGCAGTGGGGTACAGCAATTAACCATTTATTTTTCAATTTTTGATAAAGGGTATTGTTATGAATGCGGAAATTATATGATAACTTTTGTGCGACTTCTGAATCTGGTTGTTTTTCTAATGTTTCAATGATGGGTTGGAGTTTGGTGTCTTCTCGCTGGAGTTGGGGTAAGTTTCTTAATGCGCTCTTCAGATTTTGATCGGGGATATTCTCAATGTAATGGATAGTTAATTCTCTTGGATTGTTGTATGAAATAGCGGATTGATCGATGGAGATGCGACTTAGCGTGTCTGCAGTGATGTTATCTGTACCTTTACAGTGGACAATTTTGAAGTTATATTCCTGTATGGTGAGTATCCATCTCGCCAAGCGATTATTCAATAATCGGCACGTTTTTAAGAAAGTGAGTGCGTGGTTATCTGTTATGATGGTTAATTTCGTTCCCAGGACAATGTATCGAGACTTTTGTAAACAATAAATGATGGCAAGGAGTTCCTTTTCAGTGGTGGTATACCTTTGTTCGACTGGTTGTAACGTTCTCGACATAAACATTATGGCAGCTTTCTCACCATTTTCTCGTAATTGATACAAATGTCCGCCTATAGCATAGTCAGAAGCGTCAGTTTGTAAGAAGAATTCTTTAGATGGGTCTGGGTGTTTTAAGACGTTGGTTTCCAGAAATAGTTGTTTAATCTTCATAAAGGTGACATCATCTTCTTCAGTCCAGATAAATTTGTTCTTCTTTGAAGTTAATCGCATTAATGGTTGTGTGGTTGCAGAGAATTTATCTATGAATTTATTATAATAATTTATGCTGCCAAGGAAAGCTTTAAGTTGAGTTCTGTTTTTTGGTGTAGGGAAATTTAGTATTGGTTCTACTTTGCTCTGGTCCATGTGGAGTCCATCGTTAGTTAAGGTGTATCCCAGAAATGGTACAGAATTTTGGCAAAACTTTGATTTGTTAAATCGAATGGTCATGTTGGCTTCTTCTAATTTGCTGAATATGTACTCTAGATGTTTCATGTGAGACTCGAAATCGGGTGAAATTATGCAGATGTCGTCAACGTAGATTGCAGTAAAATTCTCAGCTTCAGAATCGAATACATTGTCTAGCGCTCGAACTAAAGCAGCTTGTGATGTAGAGATACCAAATGGTGTCACAGTGTACTGGTATATTTTACCTCTGAATTGGAATGCCGTATATTGTTTGGAATTTTCTGTTAATGGTATTTGCCAATATGATGCTGTCAGGTCAATACTACTTATAAATTTTGCATTTTTGCATTTTCCAAGGATCTCATTTACACTTCTGTTACATTCAAAATCAGGTATTATAATTTCATTTGCTTTTCGGGCGTCAAGGCATAGTCGTATTTCTCCCGTCTTCTTAATGACTGGAATTATCGGGTTGATAAAAGTGCTTTTACTCCTCTCAATTACACCTAAGGATTCCATTCTGTCGATCTCTTG
Source organism: Allygus modestus (assembly GCA_963675035.1). NCBI lineage: Eukaryota > Metazoa > Arthropoda > Insecta > Hemiptera > Cicadellidae > Allygus > Allygus modestus. Next base: position 43,328,517 of record OY776115.1, read on the forward strand.
TTGTACTGCATCTTGATATTGTTGAGGTACAGGATAAGTTGTGCTTTTAAAATGTTGTGGATTATCTACTCGTAACTCATGAGAATATTTGTTGCATATGCCTGGTTGTTCGGAGAAAGCATGTTTATACTTATTTAATAACTGAATTAAAATTGTTTGTTCTACTTTCTTGATATAATCATTTGATGCTAAAGATGTATTAATTTCTTCTTGTGTCAATGTGCTGTCGTTTGTTGGATTTGTTTGCGATTCGTTGAAGTTGTGCGCTGTGCTATCATATTTATCATATATTAAATCATCATTGTACTCATCGTACATCATATTATCAAAATTATTAGTCATATTATTATTTGGCCTATGGCTATTATTAATTATTATTTGACATAACTGTCCTTCATGACGACACATATTAAACTTCATTGTAACATTATCATTATTGGTTTTCATATTTATTTCGTTTGTGTTGAAATTTAAATCCATTTTGAGGGCAGATAGAACATCGACTCCGAGAATTATGGGTTTTATTAAATGTGGCACTATCAAATATTCAATTAGCATCGTATGTTTATCAATGGTGGTGGGAACATATATTGTGCGGGAAACACGTTTAGACTTTTCTCCAACAGCTGTTTTGATAACGGTGTTATTCACTGGTAATTCTTCAAATGGTTGTAGCTTCATTTTGTTTTCATTGAACCAAGCTTCGGCTATACAAGTTACAGAAGATCCGGAATCAATTAAGGCATTAGTGCTGATATTGTTTAATATTATGTTGATTTCTGGACAGTTAATTTGTGTATAATTTGAATTGACATCATTTTCGTACTCATCTTCTAAAAGGAAATTTTTATCACATATTATGTTGTTGGACTGCATAAGATTTATAGAGTGATTGATAGTTTGACCGAGGATAGTGTAAGTAGGCGCTGTATTTAATGGGTAATCGCATGACAACATAACCCTTTCTCGGCCGTGGTCTACAGCGCCGAGTCGTTTCCCTGTCTCGTTTGAGACGGTGAGGAACGTGGACTGGCAGTGTTGTTGTTACTTGAATGAGGGCTCATTGGAGATACAGTTGGAGCATTAGGTGGATTGGGATTCTGTCTAAATATGGCGCAGAGTTGATTATGTTCGTTGGTAGGGTGTTGACGATCATTTTTGTAGTTTTGTTCATAGTTTCTGGGATGGTATTGCTCACGTTGATACGGCTTGTTGTCATGATGACTTCTATGGTATTGCTGGTTGTTGTTACCATTATTCCTGTAATTTTGTTGATTTCGATACGAAGAGTTGTTTGGAGGGTATTTATTCTGTTGATAATTGTGGTAGTTGTTCATTTTCGGTTGATAGGCCCGTTGGTTAGCATATCGATCGTTGTAATTCTGTTGGTTCGAAGTGGTTGGACTGGCTGGTCGGTTGCTTTGCTGGTTGTTGTGGTTCCTGGCTTTCTTAGGTCCATCTTTTATGTCTTCTTTCTGCAGTAGTCTTTCCATCGCTCGGATCGTAGTGATGTTCTGTACGCTTATGCTGTCTTGGATTATTGCGTCAAATCGCTCTGCCATAAGAGTCACTATCTCCTCTTCACTTAGGCTGGGTGTCATCGATTGTAGTAACAATACTCTTTCTGTCAAGTACTCCGTCCAGCTTAACGTTCCGTTGGCTCTATACTTCTCCGACTCGATTTTTGCTTTAATTCCTCGTTGGACTGCCTGGCTCCAGTATTTGAGTTCGAATTCTCTGGCAAAATGTTCCCAATCAATAATTTTACTTTTTATCACCTGTAGCCATCGTGATGCTGGTCCTTCGAATGATGTCTCAAGCAGGTCTTTCAGGTACTCAGTTGAGTCGCAACATTGGTTCCTTTCGATTCCTCGTTCGTAATACCTTCTCAATTTATATAAATATTCATTTGGATTGCCGTTCCGTCCATTAAATTTCGGCATTAGACGATCATTGGCTTCGCTTCCACTGCATATTACTTTGATTTGTCCGGCCATTCCGTTTAGTTGATTTGATTGCTTCAGATTGGTTACTTCAGTTTCACATTTGTTTAAATTTTGATTCAAGGTTTGGATTTCAATTTGTTGTGCCTCAATTAGTTTTGTTTGCAAGCTAATTTTGGGGATAACTTCATTTTTCAGTGCCGTTAGGTTTGCTTTAGAATTACGTTCGTTATCCAATTGCGTTTTGACAGTTAATTCTTCTATTTTCAGATCAAAATTTTGCTTGTGCTCTTCCAGATGAGTTTTGACAGTGGATATAATATTTTCCTGATATTGTTTATTTTCAAATTCGGCAGCGATCTGTTGTTGTGAGATACTGTCCAGCACGAATTGCCTCATTTGAGTTTGTGAATTTTCAATTCTAAGTATCAATTTGTCAGTTAATTTTGCAGTTTCTTCAGATTGGGCATTTTGGGTCATTTTGATGGCATTAATCTCTGATCGAATTTCGATTTGGTTTTCTCTTGTTTCTTGTATCTGGGATTCGAAAGCGTTTCGACAGGCTTGTATTTCCTGCTGAGTTTCGTTGGTATTTTCGTTAATGATTTTGGTTAATTCGGCTTTCGTCTGATGAATTTGTTGATGGAAGTCTGCATGTATTGTCTGGATTTCGGATTTTAATTCGGCATTATTTAGTTCGATTTTGGCGCTGGTCTGTTCGAACTTGCTATTTAAATCAAGACTAGTTTGCTCAATTTTCGTATTGGTTTGCTCAATTTTGTTTCCCAAATTAGTCATAAGGGTAATTAGTATATTCATATCGATTGCAGGTGTCGGTGTAGTCGGGTTTGTAGCATTTGATCCGCTAGTTGCGTCGTCTGTGTGTGCATCAGTCATCGAACGCGAGGAATGAATGAGCGTCGACTTGTTCAATGAGCTAGCGATACGTCCTCGTTCATTCTGATCAATGAATCCAGTTCGGGAACCTTCGGGTGTGTCCGTCAGCGTTCGGGTTTGTCGGCTGGCGATATTTCGTTCTGGTGTTGAAAAAGCAGAGTTAGCGTCTAAGGGCAGGCTGAGAGAGAAATCTCGCGTAGAGGTTACGAAATCGACGTTCTCTGATTGGCTGATGGGGTCAGTGTAGGTTTGGCGGTCTTTGATCCTGACAGTTTCGTTTTCATTCTGCGCAACATGGCGGCTGCTGATTTCATCGTCGCTCGAATCGGCGTCTACTGCGGGGTAGTTTCGTGTTTTCCGTAGATTGTATTTATTTTCTGCCATCGTGTGTTCGTTTTATTATAATATGCGAGATTATTAAATATGTAATGCTTTTGTACACAGTTATTATTGGTGGGGAAGGGAAACAATTACGGGAACTTAATATTAAATATGGTCTTATTCTAGGCTTACTCTAGTTGAGGATTGCAATGTTTATCAACTGTTATTCAAGCCAGTACGTTGGGTCGCCAATTCTTATTTCTATTTTTTCTTAGCCTATACGTTGGTTGCCAAATTCTTATTTGATCTTCTAATTAGTGTATTACTTAATTATAATTCTAAATTGTTAACTTTTAACTAATTGTTTGCTCGGATGTGCTCAGGAAAAGTGGATATAAACAGTGATGCTATCGGGATCTGAGGGCAATGGCTGCCATGTGCTAAGCCTAGCTTCTCTTTACAAAAATCAGTGTTATTACTTACAAAATTCCCTAGGCTATTTAAATATAGCTCACAAATGATCTTCTCCGACTTGTTAATAAATATACTTATACTTGTGGTCTTCCTTTACTTTATTGTAGTGATTAGAATGTGTTTTGTATTTACTCTGGATGTCAACAAAAGGTAGGTGTACAATTTCTAAGATTTCTTTAACTATTTGAATAAAATACAGAGTTACAGAGGAACAATACAATATTTATTTATCTATTAGTACAATTAGGTTTCAAAAGGTTCTCAATTAAAGGGATTTACAATAATATACAACTCAGGGGGAACAGTTACAATGTGTGGCCTAGCCTAGAAGGTAAATGACAAATATACTGGTAGGCCTAAAACTAAATGTTCATATTTTGGGTTCTAAATGGGGTTTCTTTACAAATAAGGGCTCTTTTTCTCAGGGGGGAAGTATCGTGCTGACTTGAATAACGTTTGGGATGATATTTGAAAGAATATTAAGTCCAATTAAGCTGATGTGTTGAAAAATTACAACAATGGAAATTTTGGTTGTTGTCCAAAAGGAGAGTCCAATGGTTTCACTGACTTTATGAATGGTTAAAATACTCAAAATTAAATTTGGAAAGATAGTTCAATATAAAAATACTCTCTTGAGGTTACTTTAACTTTCAGAACATTAAGCTTGTTCTATTTAAATGTCTGTATTCTTTCCAGTCCCTAAATAGAATACAATGGAAGGAGTTTACCAATCTGCTTACAAATGTTCTTCGCTCAAATACCAGTTTTGGGGGAAATCAAATAAAAAGGAGTGAATTTAAAGATGGTATTAATTGAGCAGTAAGTCCCTAATAAAATGAGCACCAAGCAATGCAAAACTTAGGCCATACTGGGAAATTTAAAATAGGAACTGTGTCCTTCACAGATTCTAGGTCTTAACACTATGGCATCTGGAGCAAAAAGAAAGATCTAGTAGAGATGAGGTCTGGAAGCATGGTCCATTGTTGAGAAGCACATGTTCACACAATTGTTAACACTGGTCACTGTAATTTAGATTCCTTAAGGACTATTTTTGAAAAGTATATTATATTAAATTTTAATTTTATTGCAATCCTCTCACATAAATTATATCTAAAATATTATTATTAACAAACATATTAAATTAAGTGAGTAGGCTATTATATGGGGATAGGCTATGAATAATTATTGGTGATTAAATTGATGAAATACATATTATTATACAATTGAACAGATAAATAAACATTAAATATATAGAGGGGAATGGCTTTCTGAGGAGTGATGATAATGATGATTATTATTAGGCATAACATGGGACAATTAACACAAATAACACATTTAGGGGAAATTAATTAATTAGTACATTTATATGGAAACTTAAATATAAAATAACACATAATAAGAAAATTATTACTAAATGATGAATGAATAACATGTAATACTATATATATATAGTTTCAATTTTTCAATTTCGGGCATATAGGCATTTTCAAAATAAATATTTTTTTTAAATAAAAAAACCTGTCATGTAGCATACCAGAGTAAAGCTGAGTTTATCACAAGTAATAAATTTGAGCCGGAAAATAGATACGAGTAGTGGTTTAGAAAATACAGGGTATTCCATAAATGTCAATATTTTACACAAAGATGGCCGCCAATTTGAAACGGATAAAGATAAGTGAATTCTGTGTTCGCTAAAATGTTTATTTTAACGAGGCCTTTAAAATGATGTATAATTGTTCCTATGTTTACATAAGAAAATCTTGAGATTCAAACCAAAAACCTTCAGTTTTGGAACATTCTATAAATAGATGTTATGAAAATATTTTTAATGGATAACCCATATGTGTTTTAGTAGGGAAGAATTTTGTTTGATGACTTTAGACCAAACCGTTCTCCGGTTATACACGCTGGACGGGTTATCTGACTCACTCTGTATATGGTATATCGATTTACTTTCTTCTTTTTAGCGAATTTCCCTTATAGGGAAGAAGCTATTACCATAGGTCCCATGGTAAGACTTAAGCCCGAGACATGATAACTTTTCGTTTTGTGGTCCCCAGATACCAAAATCACCATTCGTTCAAATTTATATATATGTGCCTGTAAGCACGATAACTCTCGTAAATAAAGGTCCGATCTTAATCAAATTTGGTACAAATGTGTAAAGTACCATTTATTTGATCGAGTTCGAAAACCAGACAAATCACACCATCCGAAGGGGGGTTTTAAGGGGGGTTTTATACCCCAAAAATGTTTTTTTCGGGTTTTCACATGTAATTTGTATTTAAATCAAATTTTAATTCATACCATTGAATTCAGCTTAAAAAAAAGGTAAGGTTTTCTTATGGAAAAAAGACACATTTTATATCTTGCTTATTTATGAACATAAACTGACGAAACTTGGTATATGGCTTCATCTGGTTATGGTTTGTTGTTGTTTGCACAAAAAACAATTTTTGCCTATGGTTCCCATAGCAGCAAACCTAGGTACTTGGTCCCCATGTCATTCTTATGTAGAATAATTAAAATGTTATATATCGCTGATTTATGAATGTATATGGATGAAACTTGGTATGTGACTTCACTTAGATGAGTTCTGTTGATAGTTGCTTAAAACCCATTATTTTGTTTTCCTTTGAATTCATTTGTTGGTGTAGTTTTTATCCCTGGTATCCCCACGCCTACTTTCTATCCTGACTGGTCCTTCTCCTAACCTTATAATGCACAACATTGTTTGCCGAGCATAGCAGATAAATTGAACCGTAAGCATCAGAACAACCACAGATTAAATATATTTTCAGATTTCCATAAAAACTGGAATAAGTCTATGTTTTAACGCTGTTTTTTTTAATTTTTTTATGTGGGAATTCACTTCTCTCATGTTAGCGTGCTGCGTGCGAACTAGTTTTAATTAATTCATTATTTCTACAAGAAACCCCGTACAAATGACGGGTACAGAGCTATGTGTTAAATAAATCAACAATTAAAAGAGTTCAATCTGATACCATAGATACCATGTCACTTGTTCTTGTGAATCTTAAACGCACAGCTCGAACAATTGAATTTTGTCTCTTCAGTTTAATATTGCATTGTTTTTTTGGGAATTGCTATGAGTAAGGTTGGTTTAAGTAGGAGTTTGTTGGTCGGCCTGGGGCTGGGTGGGCCGGCTTTGGCTCTCTTCTGGAGGGGTCCGCCGGGCAGGAGTTCTGTTGGGTCCTCTGGGTCCAGCAGACCTTCTGGCTTGGCTGACGAGCAGTTCGTCCGGTGGGCATGGTCCACCGCCTTTATTAATTAGGACCCTTCCCGAACAGAGCCGGGTCGTCGTACCCTCCCCCGTCCTACCGCACTCGACTACTTAGGTCAATCTTCTCGTAGCTGGGGGACAGGAATGGGGATAATTGAGAATCATTGACAATAGAAAACCTATGAGAAAACCACAAAGGCCTAAAGCCCACCAAGCAGAGAGCGGTGGAGGAAGACTTCGTGCTATGTGAGATGGAAAATACACTACCAATAAAGAAAGGATCGGGATGGAGGTGAAAAAGACGTCCACATAGCCATTCACCGAAAACATCCCAGCGATCCCTTGACGTCACACATCTAGATGTTTTGTGGCCCGACTTGGCAAGACATTGCCTACGTCAGACATCTTAAGACGCTGCCCAGCACGGACGTTTGCAGGACTACCAGATCAACCGTCCTGGAAAGATGATAATGAAGAGACGAGGACTGCATTAAAGGAAACCTGAACAACGCTTCCTGTCAATGAGAAATGTGAATATAAACGACATCACAACGAATAAATCCTGGTAAATAAAATGGTTGAATTTTGAAAACAACAAATATTCTTTCATTTATCTTAAGCCAGTAGCTAAATATTTATAGGTATGTTTGAAGTATTTACACAAGTTTGATGAGAAATGTTTTTCATTTACATAATAAAACATAAAAATTAATACGAAATACAAATTTAACAAAATATTAAACAAAAGAAGATGTTCTGAAGGATACATAGTCACAATAGGGATTTCAAACAAATAATACTGGAGTCGTTATTTTGGCCTTCAGTTTTACATGTTAGTGCATATAAAAAAAAAATGAAGACAGGCTCTGAATGTATTTTAAAACATGCTGACTTTTTCTTGTTAAAATTATTTTTCATATAAATAAATTGATTGAAAAAATCAAGACCACAACAACTATCAATAAATTAGTAGGATGAAGAATTTATTTCTATGTAAAAATCATTGTTTGTTTTTCTCTTTATCCTTAATGCACTCTTACACCACTGGTCCGATTGCGATGAAATTTTGCAAGACCATTCGTGTTAACCTCAGGAATGTTTCTAACCACTAATCAAGGTCCTAGAACCTAAAGGATTCGCCCCGCTGGAGTTTGAAACTGACAATGTTAACCTTATAGAGTAATGATTTAAGTTTCCATAGTAACAATATACACAATATAGCCGCCCCCTATTCACTCCCTCCCACCACGAAGCCCGCCACTCACAACAGGAGCACCGCGTGTCCGCGTTTTTTTCAGTTTTCTGAGTATTATGGTATTATTGCAACCGTAGCAATTAATGCCTTGTAAGAAATATAGGCATACAAGAAATAGAAAAGCAATTACGAGTATAACATTTTTGCGTGAAACAAGTTATAGGAAGATGTATTTAACTAAGTGATAGGAAAGTGTAAATTTACGATTTATTTCAAATTTCGTGGAGACATTCCTTTCTACAATCAGTTGGACAAGTTAATTTTGCAAAGCAATCAGAAAGACCCTAACTTCCTTTTTTTGGAGGATATAAAAATTATAAATGTTGTGTTTTGGCTCCCAAAAACGGTAAAAAGAGATCGGGATGTAAAATTAATGTATATTACATTATATGGCATAAAAAAAACAGAAAATGTATGCCTAAACCCTCTCCCATAACTTTAGCATAAATATTTGTAGCCAGATAATGTACTCAGCTGAAATTTAAATTCTGATATTTAATTTAATTCATAATTCTATTCAGTTATGAGAGTATTGTTCAGCTTTGACACTCGACTTCTAAATTGTGAATAAAGATTTGCTTGTGTAGCCAGGTAGTAGAGTGGTTACACAAGCCCATCACCACCATTTTTTTATATTCAAATCTATTAATCAATCAAATGAATAACAGAGACGATTTGAACAGACATAGTAAATGTTTTAACTACTGATATTGAAACAGATTTCCTGAAGTCTCGCTAATAACTTTTCAATATTTTTGATAATTAAATAAAGAGAACCATGAAATTTATTTATTTTCTAAGCAGTGTATATTTTTGACTTGAGTATATATGTTTTAAAATCAGTAAATAGTAAAAATAGGCGTTCATTGGCGATAGATCGGGGTCGAATCGCCGATTGTATTCGTAAAGTTTACGTTCCGGTAGTCGTTCGGGCCTATAAAACGGGATCCGGCTTCCTTTTTTGCTAGGAAAATGTGGTCCGATTGCCAATTGTAATGATTAATCACGGTTAGATTGTGAATTTTGGCATATATTGAGGCTCTGTCATCATTTTCTGTCAATAAACACGTTGTGGCCGTCAAATTCGGACTTTAGAATGCAAGGAACGGTTGTTTTCGGCAAATATAATGCTGTGAAATTGCCTATTTTGTTTTGCTATTTCCGTGGATAATATGCGGTTCGCTTGCCACTTCAGGCCAATAAAACGCGGTCTAGGATACCAAAAATTCAGTCATTTAAGTGTTTTTAACACCATGTTGCGGCAAAATGTATGCTTTTACCGATAAAACACGGCCTAAAATGCGTTTCGGACGTCGTTTTTGGTATATAAAACACAACTCGGCTTTATTTATTACCGAGAAAATGCGGTCCGATTGCCGTTTTGGAGCGATTAAGTACATTTCCGGCATAAAATACGGTTTATACTCAATTTTTGGCCGATAGCAAAATTTACGTCGTATTTATGACTCCTGTATATAGTCAATGGTAATATGCTGTAAAATGATCGCAAAAAATTACCAATTTTGGCTGATAACGACACACGCCCGGTCGGTAAATTTCTCTAAAACCCAGTTTGACCGTTTTCAGGCTATGTGGCTCGATTGACGTTTTAGACGGCAAAATGAGAGTATATTGCTGTTTTAGGCCGATAAAATGTGTTTCGATCTTAGTTTCGGTAAACTTCGTTTTAGAAGATTACATACTTTGATACTTCCGCTGGCGTGTTAGCCTTTAAGACGGCCATAAACTACCGGACGTTTTCCCGAACAAAACATAGGACCGAGCAGGATTTGGGGTCGAAGTGAGAAAATCCGGTAGTTAGTGGGGCCTCCGAACCAGACATTGAACAAGACTTCGGACCAGACATCGGACCGAGCGCCCTCGAGGTGGTTTTTTGAGGAAAGATCAAAGAAAGATCGGTTCGGGATCTGGTTCGGGGTTCGGAGTGTGTGGTACCCATAGAACTCTATTAATACACCTGGAACGCTCGGTCGCTCGGGCTGTGTCAAGAAATTGGTCTATACCCCCACCCCTTCAATGGCACTCACGGCCGCTCAGTGGATTTCAGCATTGTGCGCCCTATCATTTACACGCTTTTGTGCCTCGCCAGATTCATGTAATTACAGTAAAGTTTGTATATTATTGATATGCATGAACTACGGAATCTAACAGTATGAACTTCTTGTAGTTTGGTAATTTATTCTATTCCTAGTAATGAAAACAATTAGTCTTTTAAAAGTGGGACACGAAAAGTCACAAACCGTAAACTTTTTTGTTTTGGGGTTAAAAAGAAAATTCCAGCGGAAAAACTTTAGATAATTAGTTGATCCACAATTTTTATCCTAAACATTTTTTCATAAGTTGATTTATTTGTTCTGTAAAGATGGTAACAACGTTTCCCGCGCTCAAACCAATTCGTGCCGCACTCATTCCAGCTAACTGACGCAACACTTTGTTATACAACACGAATTTGATTGTATTAACAAGCTGAATTATGACTTATTATTTTACAGGCAGTAAGTACTCTATGGTAGCTACTCTTGTTTTTATTTTGGAAATAGATAGAATTTTTGCTTTATTTTGTTCCATGGATTGAGTCCAAGTTAAATCATGGCATAATAGTTTCAAAATAATAGCAGATCGTTTTTACAAGTTGTAACACATGCCGATCACCATAATGGGAGGTGATCGGATTTGAACAAAATATGTTGCCACCAAGGTAATTTATTTCATTGTTGATGAGTGCCTCCCGCAAAAAATAAAAACTGTAGTCACTGTGTTGTTTTTTAATCGTATTATAAGGCTACCAATTTAAATTAATCTGGTTTGAAGTGCTAACTACAAAGTCTACTTCAATCTGACGGAAAAAGTGCTTTATTTTCGTATAAATTGACCCATTTTCTTTAAGGCCCGGGTCTGAAGGTAGACTGGAAATAAACCATCGGAAATAATTAAAAGAAATTTTAGTGAGTACGATTTTAATGATTAGTTAAGCTTATTCTTTATACCGGGTTTCCCATAAATTATCTTTACAAATTGAATCGTGTGAAGAACGTAATATAGTAGTATTTAGAGGGGATAGATTTTTTCTAACACGTGTTCTTAAGTTTGTTAATTTTTGCATAATCTATACTTATTTACTTTATCAAAACTATCTATTTTAAATTTGTTAATTGAAATGAAGGTGAGGTGTGTTTTAGGTTAATTAGTACAAATTCTGATATTGGAGTTCGAAATAATGTTGAAAACTTAATTTCAACAAGAAAATCATGGAACAGGAAGTGTACTCCACCCAATAAAATAGTAATTGTTAAACCAAGTCACACAGCTTGTCCTTCCTCCAGAAGAAAACGTATTTTAGCGAATTTCCCCTATAGGGAAGAAGCTATTACCGTAGGTCTCATGGTAAGACTTAAGCCCGAGACCATGATAACTTTTTGTTTTGAGGTCCCCAGATGCCAAAAACACTATTCGTTCAAATTTATATATATGTACATATATATATCTATATCTATATATATATATATATATATATATATATATATATGTGTCTGTTACCGCGATAACTTGAGTAAAAAACGTCCGATTTCGATGAAATTTGGCTCAAATGTGTAAAGTGACATTCATGACTTTAAGTTCGAAAACCAGAAATATCGGACCACGGGAAGGGGGGTTTATGGGGGTTTTAAATTTTCCAAAAATCAGTTTTTTGCATTTTTCACCCTAAAATTTTTGAAAAACTTAATTTTGGTTTTTAACATGTTATAGAGCTTAAAAAAGCAAATAATATGGTATTTTGAATTATTAACCTAGGTTAAGTGGTTGCGGAGAAAATCCAAAAAAACCTGCTCATAAAATCTCCCATGTTAATCTTAAGGGAAAAAGGTTTTTGGTTTTTCCTCAGTTCATTTTAATGTAAACTTCACATTTGCTTTTACCAATCTGTTCAGCTCCACAAAACAATCATTTTGATGTTTAAATTGTGATTCTACGCCCAACCGTTGCAGAGATATTCAAAGTACTAAACACAGTACGTTGTCCAATGTTATCCTTATGGAGAATAAATAAAATTTGATATCTCGATTATTTATAGATGTATGTTGATGAAACTTGGTATGTGGCTTCATGTAGTATTGGTATATTGATATTTGCACAAAAAACTGATTTTTTGTTGATTATTCCCGTAGCAGCAAACCTGCGTACTCAGCCCCCATGTTATTCTTATGGAGAATAACTAGAATGTTATATAGCGCTTATTTATGATTGAATATTGATGAAACTAGGTATGTGGCTTCGCCTGGTTAAATTCTATTTATATTTGCATAAAAAACAATTGTTTGTGTTCCTTGTTTCAGCAAACCTACGTACTCATTACTAATGTTATTCTAATGGAGAATAATTAAAATCGCTTATATGTGAATATATTTTTATGAAACTTGGTATGCGGCTTTATGTGGTATTAAAACATATATTATACATTGGAAATTCGCTGAGTACGCAGGTTTGCTGCGACGGGGGTATTTTATTATAAGATAGTTACAAAATTAAGAAAAATAGGATATCATGGAATAAAGGTTGTTTCCGGCGCGGGACAGCAACGCGACGCGACGGCGGCCCAGCGGTGGCGATATCAAAAGCGCGCGTTTGCCCTTTAAATGTGAGAAACTTAAAGACTGTACAAACAAATGTTTCAAATAAAAGTGTTTATTCAACTCATATCCAACATTTTTCTCGCTTGAAGTTTATTTCTACCCCAAAAATAAAAAAGTGTACGCTTACTAACTTTGTTGTGTTCCAATTTGTTTAGCTAATTATATTTTCATAATTCTGTTAACTGACTTATCTGTAAGTTGTTTACTCCGTTAGAATCCTCAGTTCTTCCAGATAATAAATATATAAGTTTAATTAGAATCGGATGATACATGGGCGATGGAGGAGCGTGTTAATGAGTGCGCGCATTAAAATATTTTCCGGCAGAAATCTCTCAGTTGACGAAGTTGCCCATTATGTGGAGGGGAAGGACCGTTTTTCGCTTCAAAAACTTCACTGCGCTTGCATTCGAGGTGTATTAATAGAGTTAGTTCTATGGTGGTGCCTCATCCATACGCTGCTCCGAGCGCCGTCTCGAGCGCCGTCACGAGCCCCGCCGCTAGCGATACGACGACTGTGAGGGTTGCGGTCTTGACTGTTGTCATTTTAGTTTCCAGTTCACTAGTTTATGTAAAGTAGTCTGCACGATGGAGTAGTCTGAGGAAAACACTCTGATGTTTATTTCCGAGTACAACAATCGGCCAGTTTTGTGGGACTTGTCCCATCCTTCACTACCACAAAGTGAAGAGGAATGACGCTTGGAGAAAAGTGGGTGAAATCGTGAGGAGGTGGGTGAAATGGGTGAAATCTACACACAAGTACACTGCCGACTTGCACAACGGCAACTAAAGTCGTCCCCACCGTTTTTACCCCGCTCGGTGGTTTTCGCGCTCAATCTGTCCGATCCGATGTCTTGTTCGGGGTCCTGATCGGGAAGAAGTTCGGAGTGAATTTAGCTACCTTCGTGCCCTGCTCCCTGCTCCCTGCTCGATCCGATGTCTTGTTCGGGCAAAAGTCCGGTAGTGTGTAGCCTTGGTTACAGTTTGGGTATAAACTATTGCGGTTTTCTTTGGCCGATAAAATACGTTACAAGAAATGCTGTTACTAAGCTACAAGAAATGTACTCATCAAAACTATAAAGTGAACGCTCAAAATAAAAATATATTTAAGATTAGTTGAGGCACATCAGTGGAAAATAGTAAATAGTAAGCAACCCAACCCCATCGATATAAATACTACTGGATCGCGCGCTGCCCGCAAGGCCAGTGTACAGCTTTCCGAGCGCACACAGCTACGTGTTGGGGTTGCATCCAGGGAGAATCGCAGGCGCGAGGGGGCAAAAGCGCGGTCCCGCCGCTCTGTATGTTTTGGCGGCATACAGGCGGGCGTCGCGCGGCAAAGCTTGGTAAAAGCAGATGTTTATCAGCTGATCATCCCCTCCTTCTCAAGCACAGGTGACTTTGGGCGGGATATTGTCTCACTCGATCTTGATCTAGCGTCTAATTTGCTTCGCGTAACTGTTGCCGTTCTGCCGTTGCTGTTGTTTGGGTTGATAAGTGGTTGTTATTTAGTTTTTTGTTTTTAATCGTGGATTTATTGTTGTGGTATTTTTCAGTTATCATAATTTTATAATGTTCGCTGATTTGCTTATTTAATGGGAAAGAGTTGTGCCGCTTACAACTGCACAAAAAGATGGGGGAAAGAGAGCGACATATCTTTTCATAGGTAAGAAAGTTATTACATTACATTTGTACAAGAACGTGTATTGCAGGTTTCTAAAAGTATTTAACTGTAATTTTCGACCTCATTTAAAATAGTTAAATACATGTTGTATAATTAAATAGACAATAAGTTGATTTTACTTCAATGATTCCTTCTGGATTGATTCTGAAGTATTTATTTTGTTTTTATGACGAGTTGACAAGTAATCCCAAAAACCGATTTCTAGATATGTCCTAGCATTCCAGATTTGGAAGTACGACTCAATAACTAACGAAGTATTAGCATAAATAATTATGTAAAGTAGCAAACCCTGATGCAGTACTGTATTGTGTCGACATTAGTTGTTATGTGACTCATGCATTTTCACATAATGTAATAACAACAAAGTAGGTACCATAATATGCTGAATTAAATTCATATTAAATTATTTATTATTATAATATTTTACGCATTTTAATTAATTTATTGCACTATGTGTGTAGGTTCCCGTTGAAAACCCCTGACCTTCTGTAGAAGTGGATTGTTGCAACAAGAAGGAAAAACTTCGTTCCTACCAAATATACTTCTTTGTTTGGAAAACACTTCACTCCAGATGATTTTATTCAACGATTTTATCCGGATCCAAGCCCGCCAGTACAAAAAAAAACTAAAAAATGATGCGGTTCCATCAATATTTGAATTTCCCAGCCACGTGCAACATTCAGCGCCTAAAAAGAAGAGGAAAATCATCAGGAAACAACCTTCGGTAAGTTTAATAAAACTTGTTAATGATTTATTACTACCAATACAACAATATGAAGCGCTCATAAGCTTAATTTTGCTGGGAAAAGTAGCCTAAACATTTAAGTTACTGACTCAAATAACGGGTGCGGTAGAGAAATAGCTGCTTACACTAAAATTTGTCCGCCGACATAAGTAAGGGCAACTTTTGGTCATCATTTGGTAACAAAAAAAACAAGTGAAACTGTAAAGAAAAGTAACTTAGGTATGAGAGAAAAATTAACTAAGGTCATTTTGTTTAACAATCTGTGAATGTTTTCATTAATTAAAAATGGTTCTTATATAAGTAAATAAACTAGTGTGAAAATGTTTTGTCATTTTTATTTTATCTTCCTAACAATACAAAATAATGTATACCCTTATTAAAACGTCTGTAGATATATCAACGCCAAAACAAAGTAGAGTCAGTGAATGGAAAATAATTATTGTACTATAACATATTATTGTGTGTCCTTTTAAAAGTCCATCAGAATACGTCACCAAGGAAAATAATATTCAATTACAAATCGTTTGTTTGGGAGCGGGTGTAGCAACAGGGTTATAGCGCGACGAGACTCTTTTACCCCCCCCCCCCGCGCCTGCAATCCTCAGAACGCAACCACCGGCTGCCTACTCGGGTAGCTGAGCGCTGAGCGGAGCCGCCGATCCAGTAGTATTTATATCGAAGTGACTACGTACACGTCCAATGTAAAGGCAAATTATTCACATCGCTACCGCTTAGGTTAGGTTAGGTTACGTTACGTTAGGTTAGGAGGTTTTCTGGCCCTCAATCTGTTTTAAAAATCACAGGAAAAGTAACGTACGGTGCATAATTTGGAACGGACGTGAACAGTAGCGGCTCACGTCGGACGTGTACGTAGCCTCTGCCTATTTATATCGATGCCCAACCCTACTCAAACTCAACCAGTCGAGCCGCGGGCCGGGGCCGTGCGCCCCGAACCGATGACAACGAAGAAGCGAGCAAAAGGAAAGACTGAAAGAATGTGCTGCGTGGGGGGAGGGGGAGAATTGAGGAGAACGCGCTCCTCTCTCCCTCCAGCCAGATCTCACACAGTGTCGCCACTTTTAGGGTAATTACCCTTTTTTAGGGTATTGGGGTTTTTAGGGTAAAATCAGAGCCCCAAAATGTTATTTAAAATGTATTTTACTAGCCCTACAGCTACATAGTCTGAACATTAATACGAATTTAACTTCAACAAAATTAAAAAAAAAACGATTTTCAGACTAAATCAGAGACTTACATTAATAACAATAATAAAATAATAATAATACTAATAATAATCATAATTGGCTCATCTTATTTTAATAAGTTGGCCTGTAAACCTGTTGAAAATTACTGGGAAACAACAACTATTCGAGCAAGGCACTGAAACAATAATAAAATGTAATTAAGATGAAATCAACACACGAGTCTTAACATCAGTTTCTTTAAGTGAAGTTTGCAAATTAGTCATTCCTTTAGCTTAGTATGACACCTAAAATAAAAAATAAAAACTATAGTAACAAAATAGGAAAATTTGTAAGTCGGCCGTATGTAGTTATGGAAAATGTTTCGAAGCCAACACATTATAGCAGCTTTAATAAACTAATAGACCTATGAATAAAAACATAAGACACCCCAAGTTTAAGAACAAAAAGCTTATATTAAATGGTTATTTATATTAAATGTTGTAATTTAATTTCATTTTGTGATATATCATGTAATTTGTTTCTTGCCCTCAAATAAATCTATTTATTATTCCTTCCGTAAATTTACTATGATTGGAATTAATAACGTGATCACATAAACATATTTTTGGACATTTATAAATTAGTTAAGTAATGAAGAAAGTTAAATAGAAAACATATTGCTATTGCTAATAATTTTATTTATTAAATTTGAATTTGTTAAAAGCTAAATTATTTTTATGATTATAGTTTAGTACCTAAAGAATTCATTCATTGATCTTAGCTAGGCCATATTATCAATAGAAGTATATAAATTACAGCTTTTCAGATTTAGGGTAGGCTAATCTTTAGGGTAATTTGAAATTTGTTAGGGTAATTCAGGGTAATTTTTAAGGACCTTTAGGGTAAAATGATGTTGATGTGGTGGAGACACTGCACACTCACAGCACTGCCCGAGTTGTCTTCCTAGCGGCGCGCGGTGGCGACTTGTAGAACTACTGCTCCTCACCGCCAGACTAGCCTAGCGGCCAAACGGCTAAACACCCAAGCCAAGAATCTTGCCAAGAGCCTTGCCAAGAGCCATGGCACGGTAACTTGGAGAACAAAGGTTTGTCCAGGCGTGCACGTGAACCATGGTTATGAATTTTTCAATTATCTTATAAATTTGTTATTTTTAATTGATTAATATTGTGAAACGCGTGATATTTGTCAACAAATTGCGTTCTATTTCAATTAAATAACAACTACTACAAACACAAAAGAAAAGACAACCGTTATGTTATTTCCAGTGTTTCATGAACAATATAAAATAAATTTAAAATGAACTTCCAACTTGCACCAGCAAATTTGCTTTGCTTTAAAATTTAAAATGTATTTATTTTACAGTATACATTTTTTACGGTATACATATTTACAGTATAAATTTGTACAGTCAATTTCCTTAGAGTTAAGTCCTTTGTAGTTTGAAAAATATATACTAGTAATTATCTATTTATAGGTTTAGGAATAAGGGGAAATTGATGTAAGAAAAGGGGGCCCACCAATTGACCGTAAAGACACTTGTGCGGATGACGATTTGGGCGACATTTCAAATATTATTAATTATTACTAAAAAGAGGACTGAAACCAAGATATCGACATGACATTTGCTCGGATGATCATATTGGCAACTTTTTAAAAATTAATAATTATTAATTTTAATAGGGCTGAAACCAAGTTACCGACAAGACACTTTCCCAGATGACCATATTATCGACATTTAAAATAAATAAAGAAATAAGCAGAAACCAAGTTATCGACATGACACTTGCCCGGATGACCATATTGGCGACTTTCTAAATAACTCAATATATAAGCAGAAACCCCAACATATCGACAAGATACTTGCTCGAGTATCAATATGACCGACTTTAAATTAAATAATAATAACTGGGGCTACCATTTGTGCGGCAAGACATTAGTGCAACGTTCCCCTTCCCCGTCTATACTCCGCCCAATTCCCAGCTTTTTATAGCTGGAGGCGTGTTCTTGGAACGTTGTTATGGCGGAGTGAGCCGTCAATCAGTAATCAGTAATGCCAATCCGCTGTAGAAAAATTTCCCTTACTGATAAAATTTACTTTTTAAAAGTAAAATTCTAGTTTTGTCTGTAATTGCTGGTAGTTTTGAAATATTAGCATATATTCACGTTATACACGTTATCGAAGCCCAAAAATCTTCTCCAGTTTATTACTGTCAGCCTCTCTTTCGTTAACGCTGAATTACGTGTTTTTGTTAGCTTTTCAGTGGTAACTGGTGAACTGATTTTCATGACACTACATTGTTTCTTTGTTCTATACATGCGCGATAAGGTAGTAGGCTATTTTAAAATGTCCTATGAGTTTTGAAAAAGATTGGCGGCCGTAACAACTTGTTATTTCGTGCTGTTTTGGTCATTTTTCACAGGGAAACGGGTTTACTGATTTCCATGAAAAAGGTTGGTCTAGTAATGTGTATTTTGAGTTATAAATTAAATTTTTTTAACTACAACATTTAATATTAGTCTAAGATGGAGTTGAGCTAATAATTTAGAAATAACTTAGCTTGTTGCCATTTCCAATTTGTGGTGCTGTGGCTTATTATGAAATACATTTAATTGATGTAATATTTGCCGGAAGGTATAGAACAAGATTAAATATTTCAATTTTCTCTCCTACTAAATCTCATAATAATATAATAATATTTGGAGTCTCTCTAGGATCTGTCTTGGGCCAAATGCTATTACAG
This sequence comes from Allygus modestus, assembly GCA_963675035.1. Lineage (NCBI taxonomy): Eukaryota > Metazoa > Arthropoda > Insecta > Hemiptera > Cicadellidae > Allygus > Allygus modestus. The sequence goes on from OY776115.1 coordinate 43,347,675, forward strand.
ACCTAAATTCAACAAAATCAAAGGCTCTGTTTTATTTAATGGGTTTAAATCAACATGGTCACATGTCTGTTGATAACAACTAATTGACATTGAGATGTACTGTATATATTACATTCTAAGCCTCCATTTATTAACCAAGTGCTTGGTAAAAAAGTAAAACCCTACCCTGGATTTTATATCATCGCCTTTATAGGACGTCTTTTAAAACTTATAAAGGGGAAAAAATAAAGTTAACAAACGAAATTAAAATGTGTGTGTTTTATTTAGCGAAACGAATGGTATAACTGTATGTGACCCCATGAATAGACCTTTAATTAATAGAGAAGATTTCGATTACTGAAACACCTACTGTTATACACGTTATTATACAATTCGTTGCCTTAAACTCTGTCAAAAACTTACGATGTGAAGGTACGTACCTGTGTAATCTGTAATATTATAAAGAAGAGGTGGTGTCTGTCAAAAGCGCTGGGTCTGTGTGTCTTAGTGTCTGATGTTCCTGGTAAACGCAAAAACTGCTTAACCGACTGGGCTGAAACTTTACACAAAGGTAGATCTTGAACCCATGCTATACATACTTCATACATTCACTTCCTTAAAATTAAGGTGACCAGACGTCCCGATTTCGCCAGGACGGTCCCGCTTTTGCGAGGTATGTCCCGGCGTCCCCACGATTCCTATGGGGACAGCCTAATGTCCCGCTTTAGCAGTTTGACATGAAGATACTCATTGATTCATAAAAACTAATATATTTTGTTTATATTTGGCATACAAACAATCCCATCGACCAGCATTGTGTTGAGTTGTTCAAACACTTTGAAGCAAAACTAATATATCGGGACCTAACATTTTTTCTAAACTTTCAACTGAGCTAGTGCACTCTCTATGCCTGGTACCTATGCACCATGAACAATTTAGGAACCGAGAACAAGTTATACTAGTTAATAATTATAAGAAAGAAATGCATGTTGTTGCTAAAAAGTAACGTGAATTTAGGCTGATCTCAGTGGTACTTTGGTATTATACGGATGCCACCCTTATACAGCGCGCTGCGGCAGTTATGTTAGGATGGGTTATCATAAAAATGATTGTAAGACTTTCCTTGTTTTGTTACGAATCGAATGATACCTGATGAGCCATACTTCAGGCCGCCAAACCCCCTCCAAATAGGCCAAGGTCAGGTCGTTGACCGGAGCGCGCGCATCACCTGTCACCGCCTGTGTCTGGGCCAGTGTCATGAGTGATTTATTGCCGTCACTACGTTACATTTGTTTTCATAATGAGTGACGTTCTTCTGGTGTGGGATTTACCTCGAAATGAAGAGGAAACCGTACGTATTATTATGATAACCCATCCTAACATAACTGCCGCAGCGCGCTGTATATTTTGCTGAGTACATGTGGCGATCGGGTGTGGCTGCTAGCGGCGGCGACGCATTCAACACGATCCTAGCGGACATCGCTGTCTTTTGGGAGGCACAACACAAAGACCGCTCATCAGAATGATGTAAAATTTGTACAGTAAGTCAATAAAAGTACGTTTTTTCGAATTATGTAGTTATCCTTTGTATCCGGTAAAAATTAACCTCCAAAAATAGTGGCATCCGTATAATACCAAAGTACCATTTCAGTTTTAAATGAGATTCAAGTTTATGAACGTTATTCATTCCTCTGATAACTATTAGTAGTTTTGGTCGATATTTTTTTTATTATTTAAGATTTGCATATCTGATAGTGATGGTTCTGTGTTGTATAATGAAATTATGAATATGATTACAAAACCAGTTGTTACAATAATAAGTAATATTTGGGCTAAACCTGCACAAAACTCACAATTTCGTTCCCGGTGTCTAATTTTGAAAAACCTTCCAGGAAGAGGCCTTCGGACCCCCCTTTTTTTAGGGGGATACCCACCCCCACACACACCGTGGTATTTTCAGTTATTTAATTTATGTCCCGCTGTAGGCTTCTACAGATCTGGTCACCTTACTTAAAATCCCCTCGGACTACGCCCCGTGAAAGTCCTAAGTTTCAATCTTTACCTTTCAGAGGAAAGTAAACATTCATAATCTGTAATGGGAACAGCTGAGGGCACTTACATTTGACAGCTTAAAGAGCAGAAGCAAGAACAACAGCTGTTTTAAGCTAACTAAAATGAAAATTGCATTGACTATAGGGACTAAAGGAAATCCCTGTGTGAAGGACGGGTACATCAGCTAGTACTATAAAAATATAAGAGATAGAGCAATATTTCCCATTCAATTTCCATTCATACCTAGTGGGATTTTCAAAGCGTGTTTTTCAATTTGTCCTCCGCAACAGGTTTGCATACATTAATTCTAAATACTAAATTGTGGGCTTTTTAAAGAAGTTTTACGTGGTTGAAATAAAATTCTAGCAGATCACAGATATTAGGGTAAATAATACAAAACCCCTTTTAACCCTCAACCCGTTTTACTTCCATATAATATTCCGCTCCCGTTAACGGGAACGAAGGGCCTGCAAATGCGAGAAAACACGGCCCAATGGATTGACGCACGAATTTTTATTCCGGCAATGGCAGGCGCATATTAAATACAACGGAACACAGCTCCTTTTTTATCAGTTTATCAAATGGCTTAACAGTTTATGAATTGTATTGCTTACCAATAGATATATCTGTGTGAATGGCATTAAAAAGAATTGATGGCAGTGCCATCGAATGACACAATTTAGCAAATGTCTATGAATTTCGTTGAATTTAATTTTCTACGCTGTTTTTTGAAACAACATAGGATTTGTAAATTTTTTACGTGTTAATTTTAAATTAGAAACAAACATTCGATACATATACATAAAAAATAAAATTATTATTAACACTCAAGCTACAACTAATATATGTTACGAACATTAGCGGTTAATTAACGATTTTTAATAATTTATCAAACTCAATCTAGAATGATATTTCTTACTATATAATAAAGGAAATTTCCATGGACACAGGAACAACTCAAGAATTGTGTTTCTTAAGTCGGGGAGAGTTACTTTCGTTTATTCAGCACCTTGGAAATAGTTCTGCAAGGGTAATTTTAACACAACATTAATTTTTATTTATTTAATTCTGTGTAAAGTTTGAAACTTACCAAGGATAGTTAACTATGTCTGATAAGCATCTTTTTACTTATATATATTATTAAATATAGTTTTTCAAAGTGCCCCGCTCTTTCAAAATACTAAGATAATTTCTGAGTTCTTGTGTACACTACTAGCATTTATTTTACAATTTAAAATAGGAGACAAGATAGCAACGCCATACATGATACAATTTTAAAACTGTGCTAACATCAGTATCCGTCGGGAATTTCGAGGGAATTTTGAAGCCGGCACGGGTATTAGTACAGCAACACCTGTGTAACCTGCATGGTCAAGCATTCTCATACTGGGCGGGGAAGTACTTCCTCGCCCCGCTACCCCGCGTGGACTGGTAATCATTGGTCAGGGTTCCAACAGTGGGAGGAGCGCCGCACAAGTGTCTTGCCGCACAAGTGGTAGCCACAGTTATTATTATTTAATTTAAAGTCGGTCATATTGACACTCGAGCAAGTAACTTGTTGATATGTTGGGGTTTCTGCTTATATATTGAGTTATTTAGAAAGTCGCCAATATGGTCATCCGGGCAAGTGTCATGTCGATAACTTGGTTTCTGCTTATTTCTTTATTTATTTTAAATGTCGATAATATGGTCATCTGGGAAAGTGTCTTGTCGATAACTTGGTTTCAGCCCTATTAAAATTAATAATTATTAATTTTTAAAAAGTCGCCAATATGGTCATCCGAGCAAATGTCATGTCGATATCTTGGTTTCAGCCCTCTTTTTAGTAATAATTAATAGTATTTGAAATGTCGCCAAAATTGTCATCCGCACAAGTGTCTTTACGGGCAAATGGTAGCACCCCGTAAGAAAATGGAGATATTTAAACATGGTTAACTCTTTCCCAGGAGCCTGTGGACCCGGCTTGCCGCGGCCCAGGCAGATCTCGTACCCGATTGTCGCTGAGCAAGTTTGTATGACCCCCGCGTCTAACCCTCGACAACCCATCTTGAACCCGAATGTTGCACGTACCCGATTGTCACTGTACCCGATTGTCGCTGTACCAGATTTCTGCTGTACCCGATTGTCGCTGTATCCGATTGTCAGGGAACTGTCTCACGAAGGTCAAGGGTCAGTCGCGATGACCATTCGCGGTCGTTGTGCGGCTTAATTATTAGTGAATTTCCTATGGAAAGTGAACTATTAGCATGACCCGCACGGTGAAACTTAAGCCCGGGACCACCATAGAAGTTCCTAACGTGACCCCCTGAACACGTTTTGGGGGTTCGTTTAAAATTTTATATATATATATATATATATATACCTATATATATGTGCAGGCCCTCTAGCGGTCGCATTTTTTGTCCGATATACTTCAAATTTGGTAGGGACGTTCCTTTCTATAATCAGTTGGACAAGTTCGTTGGGCAAAACAATCGGAAACCTCTAAACCCCCTTTTTGGGGATTAATCTTTAAAATTTCGAGTTTTTGGGCCCAAAAAGGGTCAGAAAAGCCCCGTATGTAAAATTAATGCATGTAAAAATATGGGTATTAATGAAGCGAAAGTTTTAAGCCCTCTTTCGTCATTCTAGCATATATATTTACCCAGTTATTAAAGGAAATATGTATTGACCAAACACAGTACGTTGTCTTATGGGGGTTTTACATTAGAAAAGCCTGTTAATCATTTTTTGGTGTACTTTTATCATCCCCAGCAACCTCACGCCTACTTTAAAGCTTGACTGGAGCTTCTCCTAACCTTATAATGCGCAAAATTGTATTTCCAGCATTGCAGGTAAATAGAATCAGGAGTATCAGAACAGTCAAAAAATCAATATTTTAAGATCTGAATAAAAATTGTGAACCATGGTAATGAATTGATTTTGAGTTTTTATAGTTTTGTTATATGGAAATTCACTTCCCTCACGCACGTCAGCGTGCTGCGTGCGAACTCGTTTTCTAAAGGACCGCTAAAGACATCTGATAACCTCACGCAAAGACGACCGAGTGTTATGCAACCTCTGTGTCCATGCCTCATAATACGAGGATCAAAACACGAACCTAAATACTGTGTTGTGTTTATAGAAATGTCGCTGTTCAAATATTGGTAAAAGGGTTCAACAAAAGTCTTGCAAAAATAAAAATTTAGGTTAAATTATCTTGAACTCCTGGGAATACGATTTCATTCCGGTGATTCGCCTTTATTTCATTGAAGAACGAATTCGCAACGCTCACTCGCTTTTCATTGCTTTTAATTATTTGTTGTGCTACGTCCGATGATATGAGACTGAAGAGATCTCTCGACTAATTAAAATAGGTTTTATAGGCTCTTAATCACATACACTTTTCATAATACGCAGAATATTCTCAAAGGAGTTTAGGTTTTTACTTTTAATAAATTTATGAGTGTTTTTATTACAGATTTAAATTCTACATGGTAAGTGATTTCTCATGAAAACGCGTTTACTTTTGGTTCCGCAATTAAAAACGTTTGGTTCAGGTTGCGGATTCGAGATGAGTTAATCTCCGATAACATTGCTACAAAACTAATTAAGATACTTTGAAATAACCTAATATTATCGAACCGAATGTTACGGCTTTTTATAATAAAAGTCCAGATTTAAAATTGATTTCAGTTCTTGTGGATATTTGATCATGTATTCGATTGTGCCTTGTATATTTACCCATCAGAAACGTATTCGCTAGTAGTGTGGGTTTGCGGGTTTTGTGCCGGAAGTGACGTCATCCGGTCACGTGACCGGAAGTGCTGAGTCATGAAAGATGTTATCTGGGGCTGAGCCAGTGACGTAGGCGGTTTTGTGACGAAATGAGTTAAAGTTCAAAGTTCAAGGTCACGGGGAGGTAATTTTAAAAAAGTACTACCTCGCACGCGTAAAATCCGATTGTGATTCGATAGTTTTAATTCGATAAAATATCGAATGAAAATTATCGAATGAAGCAATCAAATGATACGAGTGCGAGGTAGTACTAATACAAATATTACTTTATTTTTATTTACAATAAGTTATGTTTACAATAATTCATGTTTACAATAGTTCCCCGTTGTTGGTTGTCATCGATGTTGTTGATCCGGACGAGTTGCGGCCATCACTTCGCTTTCTGAAGAAAGACGGTATATACTTCGATTCCTGCGCAGAGTCCATGTTGTTTTTTGATGCGTAAAGTTCCAAAGATAAATCGTAACCGGACGCAATGAGAAGTCTTAACTCTTCATTAAAAACCTCGAGGTCTTGGAAAGTCGCCAGATGAATAGAGTCATAATGAATACACCTAATTTTAATGGACATTTTAATACAATGTTTTACGTTTGTGAAGAGCACTCGATGTTCACCAGTCGAGAGCCGGAGGTGTACTGACTATTCGCTAGCTAGCGTTCTGGTATCAAACAAAATGGTGGGGCGGAGAAGATGGCGGACAGCAGATGGCAGGTGGCAGCTGGTTGCTACTACATTCGCCGCCACAGTAATGCAATCCTTCGGCGTAATTCTTGTAGTTTATCTTGTCGGTTCATTTGATACGTTTTACATCTACATATGCAATAGCTGAAACACTTGCACTTACGACAAGCTTTCCCGTCAACTTGATCGCCTGGTATTTTAAAACATTGTAACTCGCAACAATATGTCTTCAAATTGTTATCGAAAAATAAATTTTTCATAGGTGACACCGACATGTTAGCTGCAGCGTGTGTTAGACAAGACTGAGACTAACTTCACTGCTCCCTCTCTTTTATACCTCTTCATAAGTTAACCCTGAATGAAAGTTCAAGGTCATCCATTTGAATTTAAAAAAAAGCAACACAGCAGTATATAAAATAATATACTGCTGTGTTGCTGTTTTTATTTTATATTTTATTTTCTTTATTTATTTTTTTATTTTCTTTATTAAACAAACATCTTACAATACAATAAACTTAAGTTTAACATTGATAACTAGAAATACAAACAATAAAATACAAACAGAGACATTATGTACAAGGATGCGTGATGTGCAGAGTGAGTTCCGTCGAGTTGTTGCCGCTTACACCGTGTGATACCAAATACAACGTCCCCGGTTGAATATCTCGCAAATCTTCATTTTGTAGCAGTTGAACAAATCGTTTTGGAAGAAATACTTGAAACTTCGGCTCATCTCCTGGAGAGAAAGGTCCTTCGCTCAATGAAACTAGAATTGCTTCTCCATGTGTGGTTTCCACTTTCTTGATGTTATGAATAATGTAGTGTTTTTGTTCTTTTAGTTCTGAACACTTTTTAGTTAGCAGAAGGTCGGATTTTGAATGAGTGTTGAATTGATCAACCAGTGTTTGTAGAAACTGTTGTGATGTCATCTTCGTCAGTGGTGGTTGTGGTGTCTTCTGTGATGTTGCCTCTTCGGAGTCTCGAATAATACTCGTGCCGGAGCGGTGTTGGCTCCTCGTATTTATAGGCCCCGCTACCCCCACCACATTCCGGTTCTTTGCTACCCCCACCACATTTCTGCGTTTGTTCCAAGTAAGCAGCCAAACGATATGCGTTGTGCAATGCGCAGTTTAATTGTCCGTGTTTAGGATCTTTTGCAGCAACACAAATATTACCGAGATTAATGTTAAAGTCCTTACCGATGGTTATATCGAAAACATCACCGTGCGTGTACTTTTGTATCCAGTTCCTTTTTTCTAATCCTCTTGTGTATATATGTGAATATTGTTTGCAAAAGTTAAACATAATACTGTGCAAATTACTGTAGCTTATAAATCCTTCATACCAATGTATGTGATGAAAGTAGTTTGTTATCCATTTGTTTGTACTTTTTGCTTTGGCGTTAAGGTTGTTAAAAGAAAAAGGAGCTTCAAACGTGAATGGGTAAACTACAAATGTAAGCAAGTCTAAAATTACTAATTCCTTGATAATAAACCTATCATCATTATTTCGAAATGCTTGAAATTCTATTACACAAGGCTTTACACTCACTTCTTCATCCCCTCCGCTCATCATGGCACCTAGCGATCAACTAAACTGTTTTCCACACCACGGTAGGTTAAATACCATGCCGTACAGTTGCAGGCGCGTTGGTGTATATTTAACGTGGGCACCGTCCCCAATAGGCCTACCCCACGTGTGTTCTTCTTTACTAAGTCAAACTTTAGTCTTTTTTAACTTCTTCTTGTGTTTCGTTTTCTTCTTCTTCTTGTTTCTCCGTTTCTTCTTCCTGTGTTGTTTCTTCTGTAGCTTCTGTAGCGATTTCTACAAGTGGTTCAAAATCCTTTAACTTTCTCCACATGCAAACTTCATGAGGTATTCTATTAAAAATAGATGTATCCACAGGTCCGTACACGATGGTGCTATCAGGTTGTTTTTCCAAAGTATCGACCAAATATTCTTTAATAATAGCGCTTGCAAATACCAACTGTCTCATGTACCTTGTAATAGGTTCTGTTGCGTAGTTTAAAACGTAGAATTCTTCACGTGACAGTAGAATCTTATTTTCATGTTGAGTCAAGTCTCTAATTCGCACTTGTAGTTGTCCACGATGTTTAACAATATCGATTTCATTGTCACAATCCAAAAGTCGAATATGTGTTTTCCTTCCACACAAACTGTTAGTTAAATAACATTCTATTAAATGTACATGTTTCAAAAATGACTCCCAAGCATTTTGCGAAAATAAAACCTTTTTTGTTCCATGGTGTAGTATTACTGTAGGGGAATAATCCAATGACTTCATCAATCCAACTGATACACTTTTACTGATGCATGCTGAGATGGGGTAAAAGATTCGCAAAAAAACTTCAGTTAAAATGTGAGGAGGAATATTTTCTTCAACTTTCTTCTTCCTCTTTGGTACTACCTTTGATGGGTCTGCATTACTTTCCTCCTCTCTATCTCTTTTACCAAACTTTAAAAATGCAGTTATTTCCTTGATGATTTCTTCTTCACTAGTATTATCACGTTCCAATAACGGTGCTACCTCTGCATCACCTTGTACAACAGATGGAGAACTCATTTTGTAGAAGATGTTGTCCATGCGACGATAGACGATCAACTGAAGACCTGCATTGTTGCTCCGCTATTTATAGGTTAGCGACAGTGGCGGTGCCGGTGGTGGTACAACGTTTTACAATACCGTCTTTACGATACCGGTCAACGGTGTGTATGTAACAATTTTATCGTGCAAAATTAAACAATACGCAGATGTATTTGCAGGTACGTTTTCTTGAAATTCCATTTCTATTTTTATATCAACACTAGACGATTTTACAGATTCGTTTTGTTTGGAGCAATCAATTACAACAATCGGAGCTTTCGATTCAAACTGTACGGGAGATAGTAGAGGTGTGTTTGTTTTGCCGTAATATGAATTTTGGAACCTAGCGTACATATCGTATAAAACACTGTACCTTTTTTTATCAAAAGAGATATTAAAGTTGTCATAGGGAAAGAATTGTGAATTCAGGAACACTTTACAGTTTGTTAATTTACAATGGTCAAATTCACCAGCATTTTCAGTTAATATACTTTTTTTCTTTGTTTGTAATCCAAAGATTACATATCTCGCTTTTTCCAAATGAGTAGAAGTTTTTACAGTCCATGTATGCCGTTGTGTTGAAGGTAAAACGGGGTATTCATGAAACTCCCAGCTTCTGAATGGTATTACAATGTCTCGATCTGATTTTAACTTTCTTAATAATGTAATCCTGTGTTCATCATTTAGTCGCACATGTGGTACTCTCCAAACAATCTTGTCTAATGTTAGTTTCCAGTCTAAATTGGCTTCAGTTGTTCCAGCAGATGCTTTAATAATATCATTATCGTTTGATGACCTTAATAAAACTAGTTCTTGTTTTACATTTATTATTATTCTTCTGTAATCTTCAGCAAATCCTAAAAGTAATCTTAAAGGTACGTAAAAATCAAAGTTTCCTGAAGCGTCAGGAGTAATTATACTTTTGTCTGGTGCAACCCATCCTGCAACAGCTAACAGATTCTTCTCATTTGGTGTTAAAGACGCTAATCCTTTTAATGTACTGGAAATTCCAACCTTTTTTGTTGAATCGACTGTAACTCCTGAAATTTCATATCTAATCTCGTCAAACAAAAATGCCATAGGATTATTTATGAACGGAACAGTGGTTCCAACAGTACCGTCAGCTTTTGTTACTTTTCCTTCAATATATAAATAACTTTCGCATGGAAGAGTATAAATGTCTTGTTGTTGTATAGGAATCCTAATTTCATCGTTATTGTTTAATTTGGACGAAGCGTAAGGGTTGTGCGTGTGATATTCCTTTTCCCATAAGGTCTCGTCGAATGTTGGGCCCTGCGCTATATCCAGTATATCCATTGTTAATGACCTTTAATCCAATTTCTTCTAGAAAACGAATGTTGTCACTTGTTAATCCTTCTACAGCTGATGAGCTACTGACCTCTTTGCTGGTTGGCTCTCTCTTTTTAAATGATAACCCCATTATCTAAGCGGATGATTTTATATGTATTCTTACAGTAATAGCTTCTCCTCGAAAGTCAATAAGGTTTCCGTCTTGATCCACTATGTTCAGCACGATGTCTGAAATGAAACTGGTGTTTAACGGTAGGTACACAAGGTTTTGAGGCTTTTCTACTATCTTGAAACCCGGTGCGACTGATGGGTAGAATGTGTGTAATATATGCCGATTTTCTCCATCTCTGTAGGATCCTTGTATAATGTTACATGTAATGTCTATGCTGTTTACTTTAATGATCGTCACAGTTCTATTCCCAGAATGAGTTGTATTAGGTTCTAGTACCTTTGTTTCCTTAGAAAACCCCAATAAACTACCAATTGAACGTTCTTGGCCAAAATCAATATAATACTTAGAAGTAATTTCGGCTTTCATTGTATTGTTATTGCCTTTTATCGTTATATTTTCTTTTCCCATATGTTTTTGTATAACTTCATTTATATTATCAATTTCATAAGCTCCTGTTGGTAAACTGAATTCTTCCAAAGCTGAATATTTTCCTTTATTATCTTTTGTCTTGTAATAATGTATTTTGTTATTAATTCCTTCACTAACGTTTGGAATAGAGTTATATGTTGTTAAATCCAATAATGCGGCTTCCCATAGTCTTCCTTTTTGCAAACGTAGCGCTGGAAACAGAATACTGCGCAAAGTACATGAGTTACCGGTTAATGACACTGTATACGAAGACATCTTAAAGTTGACTAACACTTTTAGCTAAAAAGTCTAAACATAAATGACCGCAAATGGATGTATCATCAGGTTGTTTTCTTGTATAATTGTAAAAAACATTTTCTGCCGCACGAAAGTATTGTTGAAGTTCTTTCGGTGGTGGAAGGTTTCCAAAACTGTCGAAATAATAAATCGTTTCACCAAGTTTCTTGTAACACACCCAATGAGTGCCTAATCCTTCACTATTATCCAAATTTACTATACCAGTCTCATTTTTCCACATTTTAACCGGTAATTCATCTTTCATAAATACTCCTCTAAAAAATGGGATTTTAAAACAAGAAGCATATGTAATCAGTTCTTCATTGGTTAATTCTTTGTTTTTAATTATTAATTGCTCTTTCTTATTTAATACACACGATACGGTCTTAGGTATAGTCCTCCTCCCTTTTTTATCATTGACCATATTGTTGGTTTCTTTTTACCTTTACCACTAGTAGATCGACGTTTTCTTCTGATATTACCTCCTTGTTTCTTAGCGGGTCTTTTCCCACGCCTTCTTCTCTTTCCTCCTCCAAACGTAGTTTTTGCTTTCATTGCTGCTGTTACTGCTAAAGACGATGCTTTTTCACCAATACTCGCGTCACTAGATTTTACTCTTTGCCAAGCTTTCTCAGAAAGTGCTCTATCTGCTATTGATCTATTTTTTGTATCACCAAATTTGGAATACGCTATATCGTGCTGTTTACAAGCCTGATCAAGCTTATTTATTCCAGGATCTCCTCTAGCAAGCCGTTTCTCTAATTTGGTTCCAGGACCACAATATTGATATCCTCCAGGTAAATGTAATTCCACAGGTAATAAATCAATCGCCTTGTTAACTATAGCTCCAACCGGTTTACTTAATAGAGAAAATGCTGTTGATGCTATTCCCCTTCCTCTCTGTAATCTCTCTCGATTATGACTGATGCGTTTAGCCCTCGGCATGACTATTTATAGCCAAACTTACAGTCAGTAGGTGCACTCTATAAATGTTTTACAATGAATGTAATATTAGTCTTGGCTTCTTGTATTATATATACTGTTTAAAATCCATTTATTATATAGAAATGGATTAATTAATTAAATGTAGACATAATAAATAAAAGTAGTAAAAATAGAAATAAGGTGTAATTGAAGATGTTTCAAATGTTTCTCCGCTGGTGATGGTATCGTTGTTTTCGGTAAAATGAATAAAATCTAAATAGTTGTCATGTTCCCTTAGAAACTTGCCACTTAATCGTTGGTAATTAAATAACACATTCCAGTCTAGTTTATCTTTAAAATTGTCAATGTAATTTTCAGAGAGATTTTGATATTTACTTATTACTTCCCAACAGTTATTAAAATTTGATGTCATCTCTACAAGGAAGTTTTCTGAAAACTGTTGTCTTTGTAACATATGAATCCAGTTAACTCTGTGAAAATAAATTCTTAACATAGTCATTGTGAAGAGGTAGTGTATGGAAAGTTGTTCCCAATCCATATATCTATCAAACCGTTGAACAAAACCATCTGTCAGCACTCCTTGGGGAAATCTCGGCTCTTGAGATATTAAACTCCATGCAGTAATATTGGATTCCATCATCCTCTCTGTATCATCTCTCGAATATAACTGATGCTTTATCCCTTATCATGGGTATTTAAATTCTTTTTCTCTTATATAATCTTCATCGTTTTCTGTTGGTTCATTAATCACATTCACTTTATCCCCCTTTCCTAATGTCTTGACTTTAGAAGGCTCAGACGGTTTATCTAATTGATTAGGTTTTTCTGGATTGTGTATCTTTTTCCAGTCTAAATAATTGTGGCTGTCAACATCTGAAGCTACAGCTCTTCCTGAAGCCCGATGGATATAATTAAATAAAGCTGCACCAAACCTTTCCATATGTTTTTCATATTCTGTAGTCCATTTCTTGTGTACTATATCAAATATTTTCTTATTTACAGCGTCTCCATCCTGCTCACAATCACCTACATTTGACAATTTTAATTTTTTTACATCATAGCTTGTATCAGTTTCATTCTTTTTGTAAATCGTTAACAATTTTAAAGTCGCTAAATTTACTGCTTCACCATCATAAATGGGATGTTTTATATTGCTTAACCTTTTACCGGAAAATCCCCAATGGTCTTCGTGTACAATCGGGGTTCTTTTATCCATGTATTGTACCGTAACCGCATCAGAAGACAAAAGCGGATCACCAACATTTTGAATTACTTTTCCTTCAAAATTATAATTACCATCAGGTGTTAACGGAAACCCAGCTCTTTTTTCACTATATCCAGATTTTACTCCAAACTCGGAATACCGTCCAAACTTGTCCACACTCATGATGTAACTGAATCGCTATCGTTTAGGTTCTTACTATATATATATATATACGTCTACTGAACAATTATTTCTCGTTTTCGCAGTTCATCAACCAAAGCTACCCATTCGTTTTCTAAACCAGTGTGCCCGGCTTCCATAGCTTCATGTAATAACCTCATTCGATCAACTAACTTATTTATATCGTTGTAATATATTATATTGGTTTTATACAAATTTTTTAATAATCCCCTTCCAGATGTAGTAGGATCAGTTGTTTTTCTTTTTTTATGCAAAACATTTAATTCAGCAGAAGATAAAGCTCTTCTTTTAATTGGAGCTTTATTTGATTTCGAGGGGAAAAGACTAGATATAATGTTTGTGTATTTTATTGACCTGTTTCTATGAATAGGTAGTTCTTTGGAATATTTTTTTCTATGTGCATTTGTATACTCTAGTATATTTTTAAACAATTGTAAATCCTTTTTAGTATATTTACCAGGATTATTTTTAAAGATGAGTTCAAACAAACCTGTTGTACCTTTATATTTCTTATCACCAATAACTATATCATCATTTTCGTTTATATCTAACTTTCTATCTCCAATCATTAATCCTTTATCCTCTATTCTAGCTCCATATGTATGATAATTTCGATTAGCATGTGTGCCATGTAACATTTTTAATGTATATTTTCTTCCAAGTGTTCCTTTAAACATAATATCTGTGCCTAATTTGCTTAAGTTGGATGGGTTGATATCCTCTTCTTCTGCTCTTGTATCTTCCGCACTTGTATCTTCTGTACTTGTATCTCCTGCAATGTTCTTTTCCCTTAAATCTCCTATATCTCCGCTTTCTTCATACTCGTCGCTTTCTTCAGATGTTTGTAACTGGTCAGAACTTTCATCATTCTGAAATTCTTCTTCATATTTGGAAATTGGTAGCATTTTGTCTCCTTCGAAGCGAATTGAAGGTCTTTCCATATTTTGTGCTAATCGCTTTAAAGGTTCAGTAACAGGTTTGAATGTTGTTTCTAAAAATTGCTCTCTTTCATTTATACCTGATTTTAAAGCTCGGTTTTTTTGTCTAATAGAATCACTAAGTGATTTTATTTCCTTTAATAGCTTTTCCTGGTTAACCATCTTCACACCTTGACGACTTGTACAGTAATACCGCTAATCAGTGTATTAAAACGAATTTATCAAAACCTATTCTATAACGACCATCTTTTATAGCTTGATCTTTCATAATAACCAAAAATCCATACTTTTCCGCCCATGCTTTTCCGCAAAGCTCTTTAAACTTCTCAAATGGCATATCCGCATTCACATGATCGTTATATATATGTTTTAGGTTAGTATCATCTTGTTTGAATACAATTAGAATATTTGCATTATCTCTGATAAGTTGTTTTGGGATTTTGCTATAAGTTTGTCCTATATATATGCTGTCGATGTTATTATGTCTTCCCATGGCAAAGTAGTTTCTAATAGTATCCTGATTTTCACAAGATACATCGTCAAATATAAATACAGAATACGGTTTCGCTTCGTTTGGTTGCATAATGCTATCACTAGCGTTAAATTTGTAAAAATTAACATCAGACACATCAGATAGGATTTTATCCAGCAATTGATACTTTGGTTGATGTAGAGACTTTGAAAAAATATATAGGTTACTAAACCTTAATCCCTGCGGATTAGTGATCAAATTAAAGACAACATTGGTCTTTCCACAGTTTGAGGGGCCACTTACTATACATCGAACAGTGTTTGGAAGTAAACTACCGTGTTTACCATTGTTGATTTTAACGTTATCCACAGTTAAATCATCTATGTTATTAATATTGAATCGATCTTTATGGTGAATAATCTCCATCCTGCTCAAAGGTTAACGATGAAATGAGTTGCTTGTATTAAACCAAGTCCTTTATAGGTATCCATGAATCCTCAGTTTTGTTAAACCCTAACCACCGCACTTTAACTGCGTCCTTTTTTCTTTGTAACACTTTTTCAACAAGATATACATCACCTACTGTTGACTTTAACATTTCATGTCCATAAAATGCACCTTGCAACAAATCTCCTTTGTTATCTTTTAGGATATACGTTTCAGGTACAGTCGGTTGCACTTTATACACTGTAAAAACTTCATTCGTCCAATTGGGAAGGTATTTTTTGGTAAACACTCCCTTATATTTACTAATCCGTACTTTATCACTTACATTAAATTTTCTTGGCTGCATTTTTTCTACTTTAGGCTTTGTATTTTTCTTTATGCGTTTTAATACATCTTTTGCATTTCTTCTATTTACTTTGTTAGGTTTCATACCAATAGTTCTATGAAACCTGTTGTTATAATCATTTATTAATTGTGGTAAAACATCATACCATACGTAAGAACCTCTTTTTGAAAATTGTTTATACAGTGCTCCTTTCAAGGTTCTATTGAATCTTTCTACAATAGCTGCTTTTTTCTCTGAATTTGTAGAATAATGATTTATTTTATATTTATTCATTAACTGTGCAAAGTTTGTATTAAAGTATTCTGTTCCATCATCAGTTTGTAAATGTTTAATTTTGTTTTTATCTCTTTTTATGGCTATTTCCATGGCTTCTGTTACGCTTTTACCAGTCTTGTCCTTTAGAGGCAAAGCGTCTGCAACTTTTGTAAAACAATTAATAATTGTGAGTATATATTTAAATCCTTTGTTTATTCTGCTATGCGGTCGCATTTCAATTAGATCCGCTTGATATAGATCATTTATCCCTTTTATAACAGTATTTCTTCTTGGAAACTTTATTCTTGCAGGTTTGTGTAGTTCATTAATAATCTTCTCCTTCAGGTCTGACATGATGGTTTCACGAAGGCAGCTGATATGGTATTAAATATTCTTTGGTATAAATCTGCTTATATATATATATATATATACATATAGTTCAAGGTCATTTAAAACTTGTGTAAAAAAAGGGGAAACACAGCTTAACATTGCTGTGTTTCCCCTTTTTTTACGGAAAGGAAAAGGATAAAGGATCTAGGACGATGAAAAGGTTACTCGTCAATAGGGTTGAGGGAGTAGTGGCCGAATGGTAATGTGTTGATTTTGTCTGGAAGTGTTTGTCTTTTGTCGTCATTACAGGATAGCGCCTTTTTAACTTCAGTCACGCTGTACAGCTGATGGTTAAAACTTCTGATGGTGTTGAATTTAGCTGTAATGATGTTATCCTCAAATAAGCATTGCTTGTAGTGTTCAAAATGCACTTTCTTCTTTAAATATAAACTCTTTACACCTTTAGCTTTCTTAATATAGCTATTCTTCTTTTCTTCTTCTTCTTCTTTTTCATTATAGAGTTTCAAAGAATATAGTTTAGACATCAATGCAACAATCTCTTCAAGCAGAACACCATTAGCCTCATCCTTGAATTTGCCTAGTACTTTTTTGTGTCTGTCATTGTCGTAGTTTGGATGATCTTTTGGATAATCGGAGAAATCAAAGTCGTTCTTGTAAATAAATGTACGCAAATCTTTATACATGTCCAATGTTACTATGCGATATATGAAAGCGTCAGTGTCCATATATGTAATAGATATATTTTCTCTTCCGTAGAACGCCACCATTTTGTTGTAGTGAAAATCGTACATGTGTGTTTTTGAGATGTCCAAGATTGACATGCCTATATACAAAGGACGATCCATCTTCACACTCGTCTTCTTCATGGACACTGCTACAAGTTTTTCATTAATAATTATAGATGTTCCAAAATTTGGCTGCTGTACTAGTTTCTGTAATTTTTTTGCGTCGGTAACAAGTTTAACATTTTTGTGTCTTCTTTTGTTTTCCAATGTTTTTCCAAATATCGCATTATTCATTAATTTAAAGAAATCTTTTTGAAAGTCTGATGTAGCTGCTGCTCTTCTGATGGTATTTGAATCAATGTAGGGTTTCAACCAGCATGATTGAGAAAATTCCAAAACTCTATTAATTTTTGTTAGACGTAGTCCTAATTCGATAGCTTGTTGAACCACCCAAAAGTGAGCCACGTAGCGTTGTTTATTATTTAATGTCATCATTAATTTGGGGTGTTTTCCAATTGGTGAAATTTCTGTTTTAGCAAGAAGTGGAAGGTCATAATGAAGATCATGTAAATTTTCTGGGTATTCAAAATCGCAATCCAAAATATATCCAGTGTCACCATGTTTCGGAATTTGTAAAATATCGCCAATAGAGTCGGGATTAATCCATTTAAAGTTATCAAAAGGAAGTGGGTTTGACATTGCCCATCCGTACAGGTTATTTGCATCGAAATATCCTAAATAGGTTGACGGTTTGGTTTCATCGTAATCGGGTAGGTATTTGTTGTTGGCTTTGACATGTCTGGTAACACTTTGGGTCAATCCGCCTCTTACTCCAGCTTCAACCATTAAAACCATGTCAATGTCTGTTAAAAGTTGGAGTTTGCATTTTGTTTCTTTTAACATGGCTTGCCAAGCTAATCCTGGTGAAGTATACGAATGTAGAGGGTCCAAACCGTATGCAGCAAAACAGGTGTTTCGGAATTCTTCCATTACATCACAAAGAAGAGTTACATCTAGTTTGACATAAAAGTCCGAGTAATCTCCTAAGGTCTTCATATCTAACTCGTTCCATACTCGACGTGCGTGTTGATAGTCCTCAAGTGATATTTCCGAATCATTAAGTTTGTTTTTGAAGTGTTCTGGTGAAGGTAGTGATGTTTCATCAAATCTATGCAGTCCATCGATGTAATCATAGGGGAAGACTCCTTTTCGAAGAACCAAATCCATTTTACTATTGGGTACAATTTTGCTTGTTTCTATCAAATCTGTTATTCTTAGATTTTCAGATAATTTCATGAGGCTTGAAGGCATAAATCTAAATGAATCAACAAACCTTAATTTAATTTTACCCACCTTTTTTGAAAAGCTTATAAATTTTTCCATTGTAGTAGCCAAAACGTCTATTGCTCCATTATCTCTTCCTAGTTCGGGGATTATGAAGTGCGAATCATAACCACTCAGATTGTGCAGAACTACGGGGATAAAATATGGTAGTTTGTAGTTCAAGTTGCAAGCGTTACAGGCTGCACCTCTGTACGCTCCCGTAAGATGATCGTGGTCACGAACTTTAACGTTATCCAGTGTAAAGGTGTTATTACACAAATAACACGTTGTTGTTGAATCATAATGTTGAAGTTCTTCTTCTTCCATAGGTGACATGGGTACCTTTGTTCCATACAGTTCTTCTACCTTTGCAGCTATGTCATACAAATCATCGACAAAGTATTTGGCTGCTTCTTCACCGCGATAAATCTTTGGAGAAGATGATAGTCCATATTTTTGAAGATGGTCTTCAGTCAACGTGGATTTAATTAGTATGCAATAACTGTTTGGTGAATGAAGTTGGTATTTGCTTCTTCTTGTAACGTTCTCTTCTTGTTGTTCAAGCGGATGTAAAGAAGACTCGAAATCAGCGTAAACAACAACAGGTACACGGTATTGTTGTATTACTTTGTCAAATTTTATCTGCGCTCTGCTAGGATGCGGCAATTTAATTCTTACTTCATAGTTTCCATTACATAACCGTTGGTGTTCTACTAACCAATCAGACCCTCCCCTTCTTAGTTCTTTGTTCACGTGACAAAAACATCTTTTGCAAATTGTCATCTTTCTTTTATGCTTAGATAATTGATTAGAAACAAGACTTTCAAATTTTTTGATATACACAAAGTGTGAAATATCACCTTTAGTAATTAATAACAAATCGGTATGATCTCTGCGCTCATTTGGTGTTATACGCAAGGGGTACAAATTGTTTGTCGAATCCAATCCGAAGAGGTTGACAGAAGCTGAAGGATTTTGTTTTTCAAATTTTGAAACGTCTGTTATAGCAACAGGGTAAGTCATCCCTTGGAAATTATATCTATGTTGTACTTCTTCATAATAGTGACTTGGTCTTTCCGGATGAATTGTTACATATTTGGCCAACATAGCATATTTAAAACACTCAGTATCTTGATTTTGTACGTTGACGCAGGATAAGGTATTTCTAATCTTTGTTGGTAGAGGAATGTAGCTACTTCCTCGAATTCCATAGCCGTGTTTGTGTACTCTTAAGTCTAGCCCTGTGATGCTTAACAAATTCCATCCAGAGCCTCTTCCTTCATGTTCTTGTATTTTAGTCATTAGCTCTTCAAAACATTCAGATACGATTGAATCAATATCTGTCGAAAACATAATAGTTCGGTTTTTTGTTAAAAACCCTCTCGGTGAAGTTTCATTTTGAATGTTTGTAAATAAAGCATCCATTAATAGTCCAAATTTAATAAAATTTAATCTTTTTAATTCATTTTGCAAAGTGTTGCTTACCAATCCTTTTGCGTTATTTAAAAACTCTTTGAGTTGTAATTTTGCATTGTCAATTTTGAAGTGGGTTACTACAGTACCCGGAAGTGCTCGGGCATGTAGTTCTACATTTACTGCTGTTGATGCTGAAGGACGGTGAAGTGTAGACAGAGCATGCGTAGAAGTCGATGCAGCTGATGATGTTGAAGGATGATGAAGTGTAGACAGAACAGGCGTAGAAGTCGATGCAGATGATGATGATGTTGAAGGACGGTGAAGTGTAGACATAGCAGAGGTAGAAGTCGATGTTGATGGTGCATATTGAATAACACTAGGTCTGGAATTTTGGTGTTGAGCTAACATTTGATCTATTTCTTTCAATTCTTCTTCTTCATATTCTTTATTTTGGTTTTTGTTATGTTTCAGTTCTTTATGTATCATTAAAATAAATTCATCCTTAAATGAAGACTTGCAAATATCGCAGCGATGCATAATGTAGGTGCGATCTCCACAAGGGTCTAGGCAATAATGAACAACACTGCAAATACCCCTCTATTTATACCCTAGCAAAAGTAATGGGGGTACGTATTACGTTAAGTTTACTATTTTTTTTTTTTTTTGCATTTTATATTTACTATTGTAGCTGGAGGCTACAAATTTCTGTATTTAGGTCAAGGTCATTGAACAAATTTGCCAAAACGGGGAATAGATCAGTAAATGATTTCATATTAAACCATAAACTGATCTATTCCCCGCTCTGTATTTAACTAAGACAATTTTCTCCAACAGAAACATTTGATAAATTTTAAACTCGGATGTGAAGTTGGATTGTACACATTGCATCTTGATCAACTAAAAATTTCATAAAACAATAGGGATCTTCAGTTGTAGATTCATCTTTAACATATTCAATAGTCAACATTGCCGAACGAAGATCTTGTGGAATTACGTCGACTTTTATGAGTCGCCTTTCGAGTTCGAACCGTTTTGTTATTATGAGGGGAAAGCTGTAGCAAACGGAGTTTCCTGGTGGGTTCATTATGCCTATATGATAAATATACACTGTTGCATCGTCTTTAAATAGACGTTCCCCCACCATTAAATGTATAAGTTACCCCACTTTTTTAATCATGTAAATGGGTCAAGGTCATACAACGATATTACCAAAACGGGGAATAGAGCAGTAAGTGATTCTCACTATAACCACAAACTGATCTATTCCCCGCTTTGTATTTAAAGTAAACTATTTGAAGACAACAAAAACTTATTCAGATTCTTCCGATGATGATGATGATGAGCTCGTATCACTAAATAAGCGACGACGAACACAAAAGTTCCCTGTGACTGGATCTAGAACTACATCATCGATATTAATACTGCTTGGAGGGGTTTCACTATCAACAAGGTCCATTTCCTCCAAGCAAAGCAACTGATGATGAAATTCCGGTTCATTATTATCGACATCGTCGTCGTCAGTCAACAGCTCCAACAGCTCCATCTCTCCAAGATATGGTTCACTGCTAGCATACTCACTCAGTAGTTCAAGATCACTAAATAGTTCAAGATCACTAAATAGTTCACCTTCCATCTCTGAATCGTCTTCGTCTTCATCTTCGTTTAAATTTAATGGAATATTTTTAATCAATTCTAGTATAGTCTTCTTAGAAGGGAAAATGTTATCTCTGGGCGACATGATTCCAAGTAGCAGACTGATTTACCACTAATACTAAACCACCTTTTATACATGATTTCGGTGGTGGTGGGGGTAAGTGTTGAAAGTGCAAGTGGTAGGGAAAAGTGATAGGGAAGAGGTATTATTGTAACACAAATGATTAAGTCCTGTAAGTGGGTCAAGGTCACCTTATCCTATTACCAGAACGGGGAATAGAGCAGTAAGAGATTCTTATTCAAACCTCAAACTGATCTATTCCCCGTTCTGTATTCCCCCCCCCCCTTTGGCGTTTTATTTAGTTTATGAGGTTGTGTAATAAAGGCACAGTGTGTAGCCTTCTTGTAATAATTGGTCAATTTTTTTCTTCAAAGGGATTGGTTTTACATCTATTTTTACTTCTTCTGTTCCACGAATACCCAATCCTTTGACCTGAACATGATGGTACTCCGTTAACAGTTGGTAAACACGCTGGATAAAAGTATCCGCTTTAGCAGTAGAGTCAATATAGTGGAGGTATACCATGGTAGGTGCTCTCTTGACGCAATTCAGAACCAAAGTGATAATTGTCTCTGTAACATCGGGCTTATATACCCATCGTTTTTTTTTTTTTTTTTTTGCTTTAATTACAGGTTTGGAACAATATAAAATGTTATATTAATGTTCCATCCATTATTGACTAACCTTACCATATTACCAAAGATTTTATATAACTTTCTACTGTAGTTTATTTCAAATGCTTCATTTTCACTACTATAAACTTCACCTGTTGGTCTCCACATGCACAATTGACAACTAACCTCTATATCAAGATACCGTAGCAGTAATCTCCTTACAGCAAGCAACTGATCAATGTTTTCGACCCGTCTGCTAACTATTATAGTTGCTGCAGAGATAGAAGTAGTGGATGCATTCATTTTCAGCAGAGTACTAATTTTTACCAGCGATGGAGAACCTCCTTTATACTTAGTTTAGGTAGTGGTGGGGGTTAAGAAAAGATATTGTTGTTGTGAGAAATAAGAAGATCTTTCATTATTTTTTATCAAACGAATATTTTCTAAGTCCCAAGGTCATTTACACCAGTTGCCAAAACGGGGAATAGAGCAATAAGAGGTTCTCACTTTGACCTCAAACTGATCTATTCCCCGCTTTGTATTTCAAAGGACTTTAGTTTTTTAAGATAGTTACTCGTCCTGATCTTCATCCATGAGGAAGATTTGTTTGTAAGCTGAAGGTTCTTCAGCGAAGAAATGTTGGTCCGCTAACTCATCCTCTTTAAGAAAAACAGCTTCAAAAGGTGGAGGGTTGTGTAAATCTTCTTTGTGAATTAAGGACGGTTCTTGAAGCTGCGACTGAAGGTTTGAAATGTATTTTATTGACTTTTGTATAGTGGTTAATTTAGAATCATACGGATTGGAGGATGGTAATATGCGTCTTAATACTTTATAACAATCAGCGATCCTTGTTCTCATTTTTCTAGAACTAGCATTGTTTCTCTCGGTTTTGAGAGATCTCGAGTTTAAGTTTGGCGAAGTATTACTAGTCTCTGGAAAAATGTTGGATAGAATCATAGCCTGGACAAGTATCGATGGGGCAGCAGAAGATGAAACAGTACAAGAAGAGGCGTCAGAAGTTGGTTTTCTGATGTGCTCCATGGTGTCTGAGGTGGGCGAATACAAGCAGCAGACTAATTTTACCATCGATAAGGTGTCTCTTTTATACCCAATGGAAGTGGTGGGAGTGCAAGTTTTAGGGAGGGGATGTTTTTGTAAGAAATATATATTTCAATATTTTTTTTTTTTTTTTTTTACCAAACAAAATTTTCTAAGTCCCAAGGTCATCTGAACAAATTGCCAAAACGGGGAATAGAGCAGTAAGTGGTTCTCACTTGGACCTCAAACTGATCTATTCCCCGCTCTGTATTTCTTAAAGTAAACAATAAATCTTCACACTATTGATCAGCCTTTGCTCTTTGAAGCTCAAGTTCTAAGTCTGCAACCAGGCGAAAGTCTGCATCGTGCTCCTCCCATTGTTCAGGAGAACGCGGTTGTCCACACCACTTTGTAAAGGCGTACCTCATTGCCTCATTATACTCCTCCAGGATAACATGATAGGGTCTTGGTTGCTGCGTTGTAGACCGCATCGATGATGTAGTTTGTTGCGGTTGTGACTGGGCATCATTCTCCGCAACCTTATCAATCTTAGAAACCTCGGTAATTTCAGCAGCCTCAGCAATCGCGTACAACTCCTCTTCGCTAATTTCCTTTCCCCATGTGTTGCTGTTGACGCTCATGATGATACAACTAATAATTATATTCCGAATCGCTTGCTTAAATACCCGCTTACCCCCTCCCTTCTTCACTGTTGAATAATATCTTTAGTATAATATTTCTCCTTTTTCCTTTTACGTTTATCTTTGTCTTAGTGTAAAATATCTAAGTCCGTTATCTAGGTCAAGGTCGTTGTAACATTGTAAAAAAAAAGTGTGGACAACCTATTTACACTCTGCAGCATATGCTACAATTTGTAAATAGGTTGTCCACACTTTTTTTTTTTAATTTGGAAAAACTTTATTTAATTTGGAAAGAATGTTTTTTTTTTTTTTTTTACAATTTATTCCACACAGTGGTTCCTGAATCGGCTCGGATTAGATAGTGCTTTTTTGTAGGGTTTTTGGGATGACGCATGCCTTTAGGTAATCTTAAAATGTAAAGGCGGTCTTCACATTTTAACATGACCTTCAGGAATCCCATTATTTTTACAAAGACGTATTGTTTGTTTTTAGCTAGCCTATTAATCCGAGTCTTAGCCGGTTTCACTGTTGGATGTGGTGAAGAAGGAGAAGCGGTATTTTTTAAATGAAGATTGCACAGTTCTTCATTTAAAGTACACTGTTTTGCACAGCGTTCGCCTTTCTTTGCACCTTTTTTGAAGATATAATTACATAGTTGTGCAGGACGTATGCACCTTCTATGCAATGACTTTAATTGATTAAATTTCTCTGAAGGAGATTGAATATTTGTGCAAATTACTGAAGGTCTGGTTGAACTAGTGGAAGGTGAAATTTCAATTGGGGGTCTTGTAGATATTTTAGAGCTTGATCTCGAGGTGGAGCTTGATCTTGAGGTGGATGATGAGGAGCTCGAAGAAGACCTTGATCTCGAGGTAGATGATGAGGAGGAGGAGCTCGACGAAAACCTTGATCTCGAGGATGATGGTGAAGGAGAAGTTGGTCGATCCATAATGGGTGGTGAAGTTGTCTTCTCAGGGATGATAAGAGACATTAAAAGAGCCTGACGAAGAATTGAACCAGCAGCCGAAGTCAAGGGTGATGCAGAAGTCGAGGGTGATGCAGAAGTCGAGGGTGATGCAGAAGTCGAGGGTGATGTAGAAGTAGAGGGTGATGCAGAAGTCGGTAGTGATATCGGGTGTGACTCCATAGTTCTGAGTTGAGCAAGCACAAGCAGCAGAATGATCTTACCAGTAATGGGAAGCCTCTTTTATACCCAATATAAGTGGAAGGAGAAAGGGGAAAGGGGAAGGGGGATAGGCTATGGTTTAAAATATTAATTTTCCTATATGTAACCAGACAGAGGTTTTATAAGTCCTGTCAGTGGGTCAAGGTCATCTGAACTTGTTGCCAAAGCGGGGAATAAAGCACAAATTGGTGCTCTATTCCCCGCTCTGTATTAGGGGACAGGGAATTACAAGCAATGATTTTAATAACAAAAAATAAAGAAAAAAAACCCCCCCAAAAAAAAAGGAAAATCACAACAGTTTCTCAGGCTAAGAAAGGTAATGTCAACCGGTTTACATGGCCGTATTGACAAGTCCGGTAGAGCACAAATTGGTGCTCTATTCCCCGCTCTGTATTAGGGGACGGGGAATTACAAGCAATGATTTTAATAACAAAAAAATAAAGAAAAAAACCCCCCCAAAAAAAAAAAAAGGAAAATCACAACAGTTTCTCAGGCTAAGAAAGGTAATGTCAACCGGTTTACATGGCCGTATTGACAAGTCCGGTTTTCAGGGCCGAAACTTATTGTCAGGGGGTTAGGAAAGGGATGAGAAACAAATTACATTACTTTGAAACAAACTGGTCAGTTAGAGTTAACGTTAATTTTACAAAGAACAATCAGTATCACTGAAACCCGGACGGACGTAGATCACGAACGGGCGTCAGGATACTGCGGTCAGTTTAACAAGGTCACAACAGCAACACTGAAACCCGGACGGACGTAGATCAACGAACGGGCGTCAGGCTACTGCGAACCAATGTTTTGACCAAGGTAGTTTACAAAGACCGGCATTTAAATTACTTTGATAACAAACCCCACGGATATAAAGACTTTACCCAAGGATAAGGATCTGTAAGAAAGGTACATATTTCATCATTAAATATTTACAAAGACCGGCATTTAAATTACTTTGATAACAAACCCCACGGATATAAAGACTTTACCCAGGGATAAGGATCTGTAAGAAAGGTACATATTTCATCATTAAATAAAACACTTAAAACCAACACCAACATTCATTAAACTAACTACATTAATTAGCAGCAATCTACAAGCAATAATCTAACAAACAAACTACCATGCTTAACAAACTACCATGCACATGCAAAGGCGCGGATCTCTTAATTGCGCGTCGGGCCCAACGCACACTTAAAAGACCTACGCTGCAGCAGAATGCAACCCGGACGGACGTAGATCACGAACGGGCGGCAGCCTACTGCGAAGAGACTGCGGACTGCTCCCGCTTATAAAGGCGGCGGTCAGTGGTGGGAGGTGACTCCGCCCCGTGACATCGGGGGGGGGGGGGACATGACCCAAATGGGGGGGGGGACATGACCCAAATGGGGGGGGGACGACATGATCCAAATGAGGGGGGGGGGTGTCATGAAGGGAAGGGGAACCGGTTCTTAGCTTTCTACCCGTATATGGAAGTGTCAAGGTTACACTTGGCAAGCCGCCAAAAACCTAATCAACGAGATAAACCGTCTGACCCTTCAAAAGTCAAGACATTAGGACTCATTCCAGCTTTGTCTCTCGAACTAAAACTACGTGCCGATCAGCAGCGCTACGATGACTTCCCCTGTGAACCTTGAGAAACTGCGACGTCTGAAGGAATCCCTGAAGGAGACGGTTGAGAGAAGAAGTGGTTTTAAGAGACCAACTTCTTTCAAGGCCACAATAAGAAGAAATTTTAAGAACCATCCGCTCTACTTCAACCAACATCCGTCATCTGAGCATCGACCTTCGACTTCGACTACAAGTCAGCCTCGACCTTCAACTCCACCTCTCACCGTGGATGAGGTGATGGAGCGGACGAGGGTGTTGAAGGAAGAAGAATTAGTCACTCCTCTAAACTTCAAATCACTTAAATTTAGAAAACTAAAAACAAATATCAAATACAAGTTTGTGGCAAGGCTCAGCGGAAACAGCTATATTTTACAACATGAAGATTTTCACTTCAAGGTCCAACTGCCTCATTCCCTGCCGCAACCGCCTAGAATCCCATCCAAAAAGGAACTGTTTTTCGTCAGACAAGAGGGCAAGGCGCATTGGTTAATTAAATAAATTGTCACAGCCCTTGTCCATTTCCTCCACCTCGACTAACCGCAACTCCTTCAGGACTCCTCTTCATGGCATCAAAAACGGTCCTTTTCAGGACCACCCTAAGCATTTCAAGTTAGGGACTTGGCCTGTACATAGGCAGGAGACTGTTAGTCTTATGCTTGTGTGCAGCCCACTTTGTAAAAATTTCGAAGTCCCAAGGTCCTTGACCTTGACCATGACCCAAGGGGGGGGGGTATAAAGTTTGTGCAAAGTATGTCATGTGGGTACTCAAATTACGCGGATTGATCGGACGAACAAGTTGGTGCAAACAGAATTCAGATCCGACAAAGGGTATAGAAGCAACAGCGAAAAAACTACTATTTTCAAGGATAAACCTAAATAACTTCTTTATTTACGGTTTAAAGTATATTAAGTGGGTACTCAAATTACGCGGATTGATCAGACGAACAAGTTGGTGCAAACAGAATTCAGATCCGACAACGGGTATAGCAGCAACAGCGAAAAAACACCTATTTTCAAGGACAAACCTAAATAACTTCTTTGTTTTTGGTTCAAAGTATAACATGTGGATACTTCAATTACGCGGCTTGCCAAGACAAACAAGAAGGTGCAATTTAAATTTAAATCTAACCAACAGTATAGCATCTGTAGCGTAAAAACGATGGTTTGAAGGACAAGGTAACGTTGTGGTGGGGGTTAGGTGCCTATCATACATGATAACGCTCCATCATTATTCTTCCAGCTCTTGACGGATGAACATCTACCTAGAGGGTCTGAAAAATGTCGCAGTTTTACAGGAACATGAGGAAGGTGACCTTCAGTAGTCCCCTTGACACTACTTTCTACTTCCCTGACAATGAAGACAGAAGGTCTACCCTTTTAGTGGACAATGAGCGGTTTCGTCGAAGAATAATCGAGGTTGAAACACTTTTAGCTAGTTGTTTGCTTCGCAAAAAGAACCATATGAATACATGCACCGGTTTAGATCATAGTAGCTGTTATACTTATACAGAGTTGAAGCGCAAACATTATTGAAGTTTTTAGTTACGGAGCTAAGGTCTTGACAGTCTAAGAGCTAAACCCTAACTAACACATGTAAACTAGTTATTGTGCGATGTAAAACTCGGTGGGGAGACTGGTGTAGTGGGGGACTGGTGTAGTGGGGGGACTACCATCTGCCGCACACTTGCCACCTGCCGCCTGCCACCTGCCACCAGCCATCTGCTTCGTTCTACTACACTTTTACCCCCACCATTTTGTTTGATACCAGAACGCTAGCTAGCGAATAGTCAGTACACCTCCGGCTCTCGACCGGTGAACATCGAGCTCTCCGAGACGCTCTTCACAAAATAACAATATCATTTCACTCAAGGTCTGATAGATGTTTCTATTTCATTGCCGTCACGTATTATTTCCTCCTGACAGCAATGAAATGCAAACACCTAACAGAACAGATAGGTGTCAAAAACACAACATGGACTCTGCGCAGGGATCGAAGTATCTACCGTCTTTCTTCAGAAAACAAAGTGATGGCCGCAACTCGTCCGGATCAACAACATCGATGACAACCAACAACGGGGAACTATTGTAAACATGAATTATTGTAAATAAAGTAATATTTGTAATATGAATTATTGTAAATAAAATAAAGTAATATTTGTAATTGTTCTACCTCGCACTCGTATCATTCGATTGCTTCATTCGATAATTTTCATTCGATATTTTATCGAATTAAAACTATCGAATCACAATCGGATTTTACGCGTGCGAGGTAGTACTTTTTTAAAATTACCTCCCCGTGACCTTGAACTTTGAACTTTAACTCATTTCGTCACAAAACCGCCTACGTCACTGGCTCAGCCCCAGATAACATCTTTCATGACTCAGCACTTCCGGTCACGTGACCGGATGACGTCACTTCCGGCGCAAAACCCGCAAACCCACACTACTTTCGCTAATGTCTCTACATAGATTTTGGTCAGACAGATTATATCTGGATCTGGATCCAATGGGAAGAACAATGTTTAATACATGTGTCTAAATATGTAGCAACGAAGGCCATAGGATATAAAAGTCTACGAGCCATTAGTAAATACAAATAATAATGTTTAATATGTATCGCTAAAATGAAAACATCCAGGAGTTTACACCTGAAACACACTTTATAGTATGACGAAATATAAAACTAACAGTTCAAAATAACAAGTAAACGGCCGGTAATTACTGCTTATCAAATTTCAAAGGAGAAATGGAAGTGGACAAGATAGTTATACAAATTCGAACTCCTTGGTTGAGTGGATACATTTTAATAATAGAGTCTTGTGTACCTGCTGCTCGAAACCAAATTTATTTCATCCAATATCTTATTAAAAGAGTCAGCTGTAAAGATAGCATTGCCATTTCACTGACTTGGGTATAAACAATCAGCTCATTACACATGTTGATGATGTAACTGTGTTTCATCAACAGCTGTTTTAAAACGCATCTGGATTAAAATCTTATTTCCATGGAAGAAAAATGAAGTTTGACGTGTGTGCACCTTTTGCTCTACGGTTTAGAGTCATTTCAAAACACATCTTTTGCTACGGGGGTAGAGCAGGTAGATATCGGGGCTGCTGGAAACACCTCTTTTGATACGGGGGTAGAGCAGGTAGATATCGGGGCCACTGGAAACACCTATTTTGCTACGGGGGCAGAGCAGGTAGATATCGGGGCCACTGGAAACACCTCTTTTGCTACGGGAGTAGAGCAGGTAGATATCGGGGCCGCTGGAAACACCTCTTTTGCTCCGGGGGTAGAGCAGGTAGATATCGGGGCCGCTGGAAACACCTCTTTTGCTACGGGGGTAGAGCAGGTAGATATCGGGGCCGCTGGAAACACCTCTTTTGCTACGGGAGTAGAGCAGGTAGATATCGGGGCCGCTGGAAACACCTCTTTTGATTCGGGGGTAGAGCAGGTAGATATCGGGGCCGCTGGAAACACCTCTTTTGCTACGGGGGTAGAGCAGGTAGATATCGGGGCCGCTGGAAACACCTCTTTTGCTACGGGGGTAGAGCAGGTAGATATCGGAGCCGCTGGAAACACCTCTTTTGCTACAGGGGTAGAGCAGGTAGATATCGGGGCCACTCGAAACACCTCTTTTGCTCCGCGAGGGGGAGAGTAGCTGACGACTATTGTGTGTCCAATTGTGTTAGTGTACAACTTGAGTAAAAATCTGCCAAAGCCATTGCGAGCCCTGCACGCAGCACGCCGACGTGTGGGAGCGAATTTCCAAACTAAGATCATTTTATATTGTTGCTGTTTTGATGCACTTGGTTCTGATTAACAGTTTATAAAGGAAAATTAATTTTTAGGAGTGAGATATCTGATAAAAAGTCCAAAAATAAATCATTTGAAACATCACCCTTAACAAAATACGAAAAGATTTACAATGTTAAGTCCCCATCATATCTCCCATAATATTTGCTTAATATCTAAATATTTTTCATGCTTTGTAATTTGTTTAAAGCGGAATGGTAAAGTATGGCAGTGTCAATGGCTGCAGATGTCGGAATTGACGCTCGGGTTCACAACAAGTCCAGTGTTTTGAACACACAGGATTAGGGCTGGCCAATATACCAACAATACCCTAACTCAACAATTTTTTAGGTTCTCCCCGGTAAGTTGGAGAATCTAGAGTATTTCGAAAGAACGTTCGGATTGGCTTTGCACCTCCAGTTAGACTGATGGCGAAAGAATTTGGGGGAGAGGGAGTGTTACCTACTCTCCCCCTCGCGGAGCAAAAGAGATGTTCCAGCGGCCCCGATTTCTACCTGCTCTACTCCCGAAGCAAAAGATGTGTTTCGAAATGAAATGAAATGACTCTAACCCGCGGATCAAAAGACGTGCAGCCAGTTTCAGAGCTGCCAGTGCAATAAACACAACAACCTCCAAAACCTCTTTGCACATTTACGAATCGAGGCTAATTTGTTAGATACCTCGACCGTCGAAATCGGTTTAGAACAAATGGAGGAGTTCTGTTAACCAAACTTGCCATAGCGTATTATACGGTAGAAATAGAATAGACATTGACAATTAGAGACCTTATAAACAAGTTAATCTTGAAAACAAATAATAGTGTGTAAATTTACAGCTAAAACCTGAATTAAACGTGAGTTATAATGGACTTACTTTAGAACACAAGAAAAGTAAAATCCTGTAATTATCAGTTGATCCGTATTCTTAATTGCTTCTGACCGAATTCCGATGGACAAATTGAATATGAAAAGAAAGTTATACAAATTACAAGTCTCCAGTTGAAATTATTAAATTATAGGATCTTGATCATTCGACCGTTTTTCGCCTCGGGGGTTCGCTCTCAGGGTGCACGTGCGAAACAGGTTGCCTTAATTTGGTTTTTATTTGTTAATAATCGTGCAACTACTGTACAATGCATTTGCATATTTTTCGTAAAACTCCGTATCTAAATTTCTTTAAAGGTGCTCGTAATCACATCCTTGTAGAAAGTTAAAAATGCCTTATTTACTTCCAATAACCGAATAAAAACTCACGACTGGTAGCAAAATCGAAATACGTCATTGCTACCAACCTGAAACATAAAAAATACCGTTGTTAAGACAAATTATAAACATGGGAGATAAAACAAAAATACACAATATAAATAGCTTAGATGTATTGTGGGCCGTTGTATAAGCGAACTTCTTACTGAACTTGTACAAAGTATACAACAAACGGTGTAAGACTGCTTCTGATAGTTTTTATTAAGACCATCCAACACCAAGATGTGGCAGAGCCTAACAAATATCTATCTTAACTCTCGCCTTTTGTTGCATATGTAAGAAGGTATGTAAGGTATGTAAGGTGGTATGTAAGAAGGTAGCGTAATCAGTGGTACAACTATAGTTTTTGGTAGTTGTCAAAAATGTCCATTAGACATTAGTAGTGTGGGTTTGCCGGTTCTGGGCCAAGTGATTGACAGCTTCCGGTCATGTGACCGGAAGCTGTCAATCACTTGGCCCAGAACCGGCAAACCCACACTACTTGGGGAAGTTTTAGGACTTTATACTTTACACCATTAAACAAACTTAAAGTGATAAAATAATAAATCTGACAATTTTGGGGAGGATCGGAGGGTTTAAGCTTCAAATTAGTACAAATTCCATGACCTCACGTTGCCTGGTTTTCTCAAACTAAGGCCGAGTTCTTGGTCATAATTCTCCTATTTGAATAACATGAAGAAATTTTAGGACTTAATACTTTGTATCATTTATCGAACTTAAAGGGAGTAAATGACAAATCTGACAGTTTTGGTGAGGATCGGAATCTTTAAACTTTAAATTGGTACAAATTCCATGACCTCACGTTGCCTGGTTTCCTCAAACTAAGTGCCGAGTTCCTCAAAATCCTAGATAAGAATTCTCCTATATAAATAACATGGATAAATTTGAGGACTTTATACTTTGTATCATTTATCGAACTTAAAGGGAGTAAATGACAAATCTGACAGTTTTGGTGAGGATCGGAATGTTTAAACTTTAAATTGGTACAAATTCCATGACCACACATTGCCCGGTATTCTCGAACTAAGGCCGAGTTCCTTCAAAAATATTCTCCCATTTAAATAACATGGAACAATTTTTTAAATGTAAATTTAAAAAAAAAATAATTGGTATTTTTGAATTTTAAATTTGTCTGTTAATCTGCAGTGTAACAACTTTAAAATTACACGTAGATTATCCAAATCGGTTGAGAAATAACGACGTAGCGGCCAGTGGGCCGAAAACGAAATTCATTATTGAATTAATATGTAAGATTTTGACCCCCACAAAACCAATCCAAATAAATTATTTGTAATTTATATAAAGGAATGTAGCAGTGGCGCAGTGGAACATCCCACTAAAAACCGCATAAAATCCTCTACAGTCCAGGAAATATACAAAAATACTAGTATATAAAAAATATTGGGAATTAAGCGTACGATTGTCTCGCGTCGCGGGTAGAGTAGTAGTGCTTTGGTCGCTGTGCCAGACGGGCACGGGTGCGTGGTGGTGGTGGTGGTGGTGGTGGGACGGCGCCGCTGATATCGAGGGCAGGTGGTAGAACTACTGTACGTCGCACTACTTTCGACGTACAGCAGCGCGGATGTCTGATCCCGTAGTTCTTCTCCTGGCCACCAGTCTCGCAGGACTACGAGAAAAATTAGGCTTTAACATCCTCTTAAATAAAACAACAATTAAAAGAGTTCAATCTGATACCATAGATACCATGTCACTTGTTCTTGTGAATCTTAAACGCACAGCTCGAACAATTGAATTTTGTCTGTTCAGTTTTATTTTGTACTGTTTTTGGGAATCACTATGGGGAAGATCGGTTTAAGTAGGAGTTTGTTGGTCGCCCTGGGGCTGGGTGGGCCGGCTTTGGCTCTCTTCTGGAGGGGTCCGCCGGGCGGGAGTTCTGTTGGGTCCTCTGGGTCCAGCAGACCTTCTGGCTTGGCTGACGAGCAGTTCGTCCGGTGGGCATGGTCCACCGCCTTTATTAATTAGGACCCTTCCCGAACAGCCCCGTCGTCGTACCCTCCCCCGTCCTACCGCACTCGACTACTTGGATCAATCTTCTCGTAGCTGGGGGATAGGAATGGGGATAATTGAGAATCATTGACAATAGAAAACCTATGAGAAAACCATAAAGGCCTAAAGCCCACCAAGCAGAGAGCGGTGGAGGAAGACTTCGTGCTATGTGAGATGGAAAATACACTACCAATAAAGAAAGGATCGGGATGGAGGTGAAAAAGACGTCCACATAGCCATTCACCGAAAACATCCCAGCGATCCCTTGACGTCACACATCTAGATGATTTGTGACCCGGCTTGGCAAGACATTGCCTACGTCAGACATCTTAAGACGCTGCCCAGCACGGACGTTTGCAGGACTACCAGATCAACCGTCCTGGAAAGATGCTAATGAGGAGACGAGGACTGAATTAAAGGAAACCTGAACAACGCTTCCTGTCAATGAGAAATGTGAATATAAACGACATCACAACGAATAAATCCTGGTAAATAAAATGGTTGAATTTTGAAAACAACAAATATTCTTTAATTTTTCTTAAGCCTGTAGCTAAATATATAAAAGTATGTAGGTATGTTTGAAGTATTTACACAAGTTTGATGAGGAATGTTTTTCATTTACATAATACAACTTAAAAATTAATACGAAATACAAATTTAACAAAATATTAAACAAAAGAAAATGTTCTGAAGGATACATAGTCACCAAAGAGATTTCAAACAAATAATACTGGAGTCGTTATTTTGGCCTTCAGTTTTACATGTTAGTGTATATAAACAAATTGAAGACAGGCTCTGAATTTATTTTAAAACAGTGCTGACTTTTTCTTGTTAAAATTATTTTTCATATAAATAAATTGATTGAAAAAATCAAGACCACAACAACTACCAATAAATTAGTAGGATGAAGAATTTATTTCTATGTAAAAATCATTGTTTTAGCGAATTTCCCCTATAGGGAAGAAGCTATTACCGTAGGTCTCATGGTAAGACTTAAGCCCGAGACCATGATAATTTTTTGTTTTGAGGTCCCCAGATGACAAAAACACTATTCGTTCAAATTTATATATGTATATATATATCTATATATGTGTCCCGTGAATGCGATAACT
The DNA here is from genome assembly GCA_963675035.1 of Allygus modestus. NCBI lineage: Eukaryota > Metazoa > Arthropoda > Insecta > Hemiptera > Cicadellidae > Allygus > Allygus modestus. Next base: position 43,382,554 of record OY776115.1, read on the forward strand.
TGAGTAAAAAAAGTCCGATTTCGATGAAATTTGGCTCAAATGTGTAAAATGACATTCATGACTTTAAGTTCGAAAACCAGAAAATTCGGACCATGGGGAGGGGGGTTTATGGGGGTTTTAAATTTTCTAAAAATCAGTTTTTTGCATATTTCACCCTACAATTTTTTAAAAACTTAATTTTGGTTTAGACCATGTTATAGAGCTTAAAAAAACAAATAATATAGTATTTTGAATTATTAACCTAGGTTAAGTGGTTGCAAAGAAAATCCAAAAAAACCTACTTATAAAATCTTCCATGTTAATCTTATGGGAAAAAGGTTTTTGGCTTTTCCTAAGTTTATTTTAATGTAAACTTCACATTTGCTTTTACCAATCTGTTCAGTTCCACAAAAAAATCATTTTGGTATTTAAATTGTGATTCTACGCCCAACCGTTGCTAAGATAGTCAAAGTGCTAAACACAGTACGTTGTCCAATGTTATCCTTATGGAGAATAAATAAAATTTGATATCTCGATTATTTATGAATGTATGTTAATGAAACTTGGTATGTGGCTTCACGTAGTACTGGTATATTGATATTAGCACAAAATATTGATTTTTATTGATTATTCCCGTAGCAGCAAACTTGCGTACTCAGCCCCCATGTTATTCTTATGGAGAATAAGTAAAATGTAATGACTCCCTTAATTATGAACATAAAATAAAACTTGGTATATAGCTTCACTTGGTTGAGTTATATTGATAATTGCATAAAAACCCATTTTTCCCTTGTTGCAGCAAACCCGCTTACTCAGCCTCCATGTTATTCTTATGGAGAATAACTAAAATGTCATATAGCGCTTATTTATGACTGAATATTGTTGAAACTTGGTACGTGGCTTCGCCTAGTTAAATTACATTTATATTTGCATAAAAACCAATTGTTTGTGTTCCTTGCTTCAGCAAACCTACGTACTCATTACCAATGTTATTCTAAGGAGAATAATTAAAATCGCTTTTATGTGAATATGTTTTTATGAAACTTGGTATGCGGCTTTTTGTGGTATTAAGACAAATATTATGCATTGGAAATTCGCTGAGTACGCAGGTTTGCTGCGACGGGGTATTTCTCTTTATCCTTAATGCACTCTTATACCACTGGTCCGATTGCGATGAAATTTTGCATGGCCATTCAGGTTAACCTCAGGAATGTTTCTAGCCATTAATCAAGGCCATAGGTCTTGAGGGGTTCGTCCCGCTGGACTTTGAAACTGTCAATGTTAACCTTGTAGAGTAATGATTTAATTTAAGATTCCATGGTAACACTATTTTTAACAATGGGAAAAGAAACGGTAATCGATGACAGGCAGGAAAAGCCACGCGAAAGAAGTTGCGCCGGGTACCAGCTAGTTTGCTATTAAAATTATAGTTTGATTATCTCCATTGTAAAACATAGTATGATAATTGTCATAATTCGATTGTGTAATCAAATTTCAATTAAATCGGACAAAAATTGCGACTGCTAGACACACAAACACACACACCACACACACACACACCCACACTCACTCACTCACTCACTCACTCCTAGGGAGTATGCTTACTTAATAACTTATGGTTACTTAGTAACTTATGGTTTCACCGCGCGGGTCATGCTCGTAGTTCACCTTTCCTTAAAGTTCACTAATAATAATAAAAAAAATCACATTTATTTTGGAGCGATTTTCAATTTTTACAGTTGCTTTACAAATTAACTCAGACCATCAATGCAATATACAAAGCAAATTAATAATATAATTAAAACAAAATACAGCAATTATCCACTTATAAAAATACCTTATGCAAAAAATCAGCGCAGCCTTAGTGCGGATGTTTTAAAATATAATTTTTATTGATTAAACCAAAAAATAAAATAAGTTACAACAAAATTCTCGATTTAGAGCAACTATTTAGGGATTTTGTAACAATAAATACTCCTGTGGTAAAATTATCCTGGTAACGATCTGCAATGAACATATAGACCTAGTTGGTTTTCATAGAGCTTATGTTCAGATTAATTTTGGAAAGGTATTGAGCAAGAGCGTTAAGCTGGCAACATTTCTCGCTTTCTAAAACTGAAATGTCTTTATTTTTAGTAAACAATGAAATATCATCGGCGAAGATAGTTTAAGATTCTTGAGGCAAAGAACTAGAGATGGAAATGTAATTAATGATAACTAAAAATACCCCTTCGCAGCAAACCTGCGTACTCAGCGAATTTCCAATGCAAACATGTCTAATGTTCCAATGTGTATTTGTCTTAATACCACATAAAGCCGCATACCAAGATTCATAAAAATATATTCACAAATAAGTGATATATCAAATTTGAAATATTCTCCAGAAGAATAACATTGGGGATGAGTACGCAGGTTTGCTGCAACAAGGAACAAAAAATATGGGTTTTCATGTAACTATCGATATTACTCAACTAGGTGAAGCCACATACCAAGTTGCATCAATATAAATTCATAAATCAGCGATATATACCATTTTGATTATTCTCCATAAGAATAACATGGAGGCTGAGGACGGAGCGGAGGTTTGCTGCTATGGTAATTATCGGTAAAAATTGCGTTTTTTGTGCAAATAACAATAGACCACAACCAGATGAAGCCGTATACCAAGTTTCGTTAGTATACGTTCATAAATAAGCAAGCTATAATTTTTTTCTTTTTCTCCTTAAGAATAACATTGGACAACGTACTGTGTTTAGCACTTTCAATATCTCTGTAACAAATTGACGTAGAGAAATTATCAAAACACCAAATTGTGTGTTTTTTAAAGCTGAATCCCATGGTGAAAACTAAAATTTGACTTTTTAAAATATTACATGTAAAAACTTCAAAAAACCCATTTTTGGGGTACAAAACCCCCAAATTACCACTTCGGATGGGTCGATCTGCCTGGTTTTCGAACTTAGAGTCATAAATAATGCTTTACACGTTTATACCAAATTTTATCAAAATCGGACCATTTTTACGAGAGTTATCGCGCGCGCGCGCGCGCGCGCACACACACACACACACACACACACACACACACACACACACACACATATACAGTTTCGAACGAATGGTGTTTTTGGGGTCTGGGTACCTCAAAACGAAAAGTTATCATGGTCCCGGGCCTAGGTCTTACCATGCCGACTACGGTAATAGTTTCTTCCCTATCGGGGAAATTCGCTAAAAGGATTGGCCTAAAATGGAACCTTGGGGAACTCCCAGAGTTTTAGTCTGCAATCTCGGATTAACAAGTTTTTTTTAACCAGAATCTTATGTCAAGTTAACTAAGGTTTTTTTCTCTTCGATTTCTTAGGTAGGACTCTAGCCAGCCTAACGCCCTTTCTTTAATGCCAAGTTGTTCAAGGTTCTGTCAGAATTGTGACAAACGCCTTGGATATGTACATAAAGCAGCCCACTGCAGTATCTCCGCCCTCCAAGGCATCGATATATTTGTTAAGAAAATCTGTAAGGGTTTATAAACCGTAAGCACAACAATAAGGGTGTGACGTCGATACTCAGAGCTTGAACCAAAATCAGACCCTTATTAAGGAATAGCGATAAATCATGCAGCTCGGAATTCCATATTTAAACGTTTGTTGGTTTTGGGTTGGACAAAGACCCTGGTTTGTGTATTAGACCCTGAATACACTCGATTCTTAGGTAAGAAAAGAATGCCTAGGGCGATAGGGATCCCGACTTCACGCACTGTCACATTCATTTTATAATATCCTTAGGTCTTCGAAATAACTTATTTCGGGTAAAATTTGGTAGTTAAAAAAGTGTTATATAAGTAAAATATATTGTTTCGAATACAGTATTAAAAATGTGCTATTGTTAAGAATGTTAGTAATTGGTTGTGATGAATCGGTGCCGTAGTGGTCATATCATATCAAGGCAACAGATTTTGAAACGGCAGCGGCCCTGTCTTCGGTTCGAATCTCAGTCCGGACTAATAAATTTATCAATTCTCTCTAGCTAGTATTATAGCTCATCGTCAGGCTCACACCTTGTTTTGCCTGATAAGTTCCACGCACAGGCCCGAAGCCAAAATCTTTTCCAACTTACCACTTTACCACTTTTCCATAATTTGATCTGCCAAATGTTTTTCCAACAAATTCAGAATAAGTTCTAACAGGTTTTAACATCTATCGAAGTTGAAACCAAGTGGGTACAAGAAAAAAGTATTATCATAAGTATTCAGTTCCTCTTCTTTATGATAAGGCAATCAATAATTTCGAGTATTCAGAGTCTTTAGTACCAATCAATACAACCAATAGAAATTTAAACACTTTAAATTCTGCTGAATTAATGAAAACTAGGCAAATATATTTGTTCTACCCACCCACTTTAGGGAACAGTCCGCGCTAGAGCACGGCGAATCACCCCACTGGCACAATTAATGGGGGAATAAACTTAGTCGACCTAACATAATATAAGGGGAGATTAATCTGTAATTTGTTTGTTTTTAATGAAAATATGGCTATCTATAGTGCACAACGGTTTTTACTCTAACAGCCGCATCTGAAGCTTAGCGTTTCGTAGTAAATTGAGTAACGGACGTCTTTGTGCAATACAATATTATAACTAAGGGAGCTGTGTATAGATTATTGTATAACTGTCCCAAAGAAGGTAATAAAATTTACCGCTGCCCACTAACTAAACTTAATGCCGCTACTTTTACTTTTGTTTTCAAATAAATCAAGATTTTAGATAAACCGGATTGTACGTATTTCCCTTCTGGTCCAGATTAAAGCGGTCGAGGTTTAACGCTGTTTGCTTGTGAAATGTACGAGCTTATCAAGTTTAAGTGTTTGCAAGTTAACATTTTTAGCTAAAGATTAAGGCTTACCGATTGCTTCATAAACTTGAATTCGGTGTTTACCTTTGAATAACACACTGTAAAGGAAGTAATGAATAGTTCAATCAGAAATTGTTGTATTTCATATGTGTATTCTGTGAGAAAATAAGTTTATTTCAACTCGCGTCCAGCCAGCAACAGCGGCCACAAATTAATTGTAACGCGAAGCTTCAAAATCACAGGTACGTATGTTAAGCAACTATGTTTAGACAACAACCACGGTAACTATTTTTTCTAGTTACCGTGGACAACAACATTGTCCAAACTTAAAATCAACGAAATGCAAGTAAGCAGATCCTTGTCAGTATACAACTACAGGTATATTTTCTCGGCATCACATGCGATACAGTTCAATAACAACCCATTTCATAAGAATCTGTATGTTTATGTGTTAAAAAGTTCTCTTTGTGAGTCTTAAGTATAAAGGGACACTAGCAAATACAGTATTGATTTATAACTTCAAGAACTAATAACACAAAGATCAAAGTTCTAGTGCTATTATAATGAATGTGAAACGAGTTCGCACGCAGCACGCTGACGTGAGGGAAGTGAATTTACACATAAAAACTTTTAAAACTCCAAATAAGTGTAATAATATACATTTATTCCAATTTTATTGAAATCTGAAAACATTGATTTTTGTGGCTGTTCTGATGCTCCTGGTTTCATTTACCTGCAAAGCTGGGAATACAATTTTGTGCATTATAATGTTAGGAGAAGGTCCAGGCAGGCTTGAAAGTAGGCCTGAGGTTGCTGGGGATGATAAAAGTACTCTAACAAAGGAATAACAAGCTTTTCTAGTGTAAAATCCCCATAAGACAACGTACTGTGTTTAGTCGATACACATTTTCTTTAATAACTTGGTAAATATGTATGCTAGAATGACGAGAGAGGGCTTAAAAATTTGCCTCACTAATCCCCATCTTTTTATATGCATTCATTTTACATACGGGGCTTTTCTGACCCTTTTTAGGCCCAAAAACCCAAAATTTGAAAGATTAATCCCCAAAAAAGGGTTTAGAGTTTTCCGATTGTTTTGCCCAACGAATTTGTCCAACTGATTACAGAAAGGAATGTCCCTACCAAATTTGAAGTAAATCGGATAAAAAATGCGACCACTAGAGTGCAAACACACACACACACACACACACACACAAATATATATATATATATATATATATATATAAAACATTTTGAACGACCCCCCAATAGGAACTTCTATGGTGGTCCCAGGCTTAAGTTTCACCGCGCGGGTCATGCTAATAGTTCACTTTCCAAAGGAAATTCACTAATAATGTATATTTGTACTAATGAATATGACCAGAGATGATTACTGATATTTTTTATCCACCGAGAGGATTAATTTTGTTTGCCCCATTCTCTCTGATGATTGTTTAGAATTGGTAAAAGGCGAATGAGCAAAATAAATCGCTGTCTTGGAAAAAATCCCTAGATTAAACTTAACCATTGGAACTTAATTTGAAGCCTTGGATTAGTTATTTTAGCGGAGGATACAACGACAATCCTCCGAGTAAAATACTGATTTTGGAGCTGATTGAAATAACATTGGTGGATGTTTTTAATCCTGTTGGGAACTTGCTGATATGAAAATAGGAAGATCAATATAACAGAAATATCATGACATAGGTTTATTGACTGGCACTTGGCTATTAAAAAAACAATTAACCAATTGTAACCGAACCAATTGTATTGATTGGCATATATGTAAGTGAAACAAATATCTCTAAGTTCACTTTTCACGCTTCTAAAATCATATTTTATTTTACAACATTTCAGATTTTAAAATAACCCTTTTATATACTTAAATGGTTGAACTTTTAATTTATGATATAATACGGGTATTTTTAATTTAAAATAATTAAACTTTGTTTTATTTTCCATATAATGAAAAAAAATTCAAGTATATCTTAGAGGAAAAACCGTAACTCAATTTTACATTTTCAAATTACATGGTCCATCACTTATACGACAAAATGCAGAGATTTGCAAAATCATTCTTCTAAGGGACCTCCGATCAGGTAAGTAGTATCACTAAAGAAGCACATGATCCCAGAGCTTTTCTACAGTGTCTAATGGTGCTAAATATAATTTTATTTTGTAACCTTTAAAATAATAGTTAAATGAAAATACGGGGTTTAACGCAGAAGTATTATAAGGAATGTTATATTAAGAACAGTATCAGTTAATACATTTTAAACTAATGTATCATTTACAAACAATTAGAACTTAATGAAGTTTCCGGCCTACCTTAAAGAAAAAAAGTAAAATATGGAGGTTGACATCTTTATGGTACATTTGTTAAAAGAGTCACATACAAGTGTCAAAAGAGTAACATACAACTGTCAAAAGAGTCACAAACAACTGTCAAAGGAGTCACATCCACTTCTATTTTAAAACTAAGTATCGTTTTAGTTAGAACGTGAATGTCGTTATTAAATGTTTGTTTGTTTTCGAGCCAAACATACATCCTTTTAGTTATAATTTCATTAGTAAAAGATTATATTTATTCTTGGATTAGACCCCATTATTAATTAAAATCTAATAAGGGATAGTAAGACAGTTTTGAAAACTTATAAGGGATAAAATGCAAATGATCACATATTTATCTCTACATTTCGTGAGAAATGCTTTGTTAAAACCCCACTATCCCCATCATTATCGGGTTTATGTTAGATATATCCATTAAATCAAATGGGATCCAGATTTTATGATTTGAGGAACAACCGATTTTAAAAATACGAAAATAAACTGTGCAAAAAGTATTAAACTGTGCAATTGATTGAGTATTAAAGCAATACGAGTAGGGTCTTCTACTCGAACTCGAGAGGAATGTTCTTCTCAAGCTTATGAATTTACAACTAAAACTGACATGAGTACTACGCATCGCGTCGTCGATCACTACAGTAGTCATCTATATTATTAAAATAATTTCTTGACTTTTGTTTGGAGATTTCCAACTAATATTTAGATACATATTTGGTATCGGTTGAAAGCTGTTATCCTCTAGATGTGCCTTTTGGGGGTTGAAAAACATCCACCTAAAAGGGCATCAACAACACAGGCCTTCAAAGTTCCATATAATCTTATGGAGTTATTTTTTATTATATAGTCAGCTCATCACAATGTAAACTTTTCAAAACATATGGCTCTACGTCTGCTAGATTTCCGTGCAGAGAACGGGACATCAGCTAGTATCATGTATATAATGTCTATAACAAGTGATTTTGTTGTTGCGATTTGTTTCGTTCGTGTGTTCCAATATCTTAAATATTCAACCGAATTGCATTATTGTCAACACTAGATTTTAATTAATTCATAAACACCTGTGGGACGGATCCCTAAAGAAAGGAATTTCGAAGAAACTACACCGCTACACCGCTACACCGCTACACCGCTACACCGCTAAACCGCTACACCGCTACACCTCTGCACCGCTACACCGCTACACCGCTACACCGCTACACCGCTACACCGCTAAACTGCTACACCGCTACACCGTTACACCGCTACACCGCTACACCGCTACATCGCTACACCGCTACACCGCTACACCGCTACACCGCTACACCGTTACACCGTTACACCGCTACACCGCTACACCGCTACACCGCTAAACCGCTACACCGCTAAACCGCTACACCGTTACACCGCTACACCGCTACACCGCTACACCGCTAAACCGCTACACCGCTACACCTCTGCACCGCTACACCGCTACACCGCTACACCGCTAAACTGCTACACCGCTACACCGTTACACCGCTATACCGCTACACCACTACACCGCTAAACCGCTACACCACTACACCGCTACACCGCTACACCGCTACACCGTTACACCCCTACACCGCTACACCGCTACACCGCTGGACCGCTACCTCTTTCTTTAACCTATCAAGTATAAAATTAGGTTCAGTATCACCTTAGATTTTGCTTTTGCAAAATTCCCTACTTGTATACTCAATATTAAGATTATACTGCGCATTTTACTTTTCAGCAGTTCACATGATCTTTAAATTTACCTGTTCCATTCCCGGTTCAAGATTTACCCTAGCATTATCTGTCCAAATTGTTGATTCATTATTTTGCTGGAAAGACGTCTCATTACAGAGTGTTATTGCAACACCTTGTTATCCCAGACTAAACTCCTGCTCCGGCGCCGGTGCGGGTGGCCACGGCGGTGACCAGGGGGGCGGAGTCCCGAGTGGTAATCCCCGGCCCGGGGTGGCGACTGGCGACTGTTATCCTCACCACGGCCGCGGTAGCCTCCAGTGACAGCTCGCTGTATTTAAACTCCTCCGCAGCCTTGGCAGTCACGACTCCGCCCTCTAGTCTCTAGTCAGCACCATGACTTCTTCCGTCGCGCTCCTCCTGGTCCTAGCGGCCGCCACCTCCGCCTTCCCCCAGTTCGCCCCTGCCGCCCGCCCGGTCCCCCAAGTCGTCTTCAGGTCGCACCAGCTCGACGATGCCGGACAGTTCTCCTCCAGGTATTCATATTTATTTTTTCAGTGAAATTTTGCAGAGTTTTAACGTAGCTAAAAATAACGTTTGAATAACGTTTAACGTTATTTTTTGCGAAAATGTTTACGAGATTGTAAAAAGATTTTGTAAAGTGTTAATGCTAAAAATGAGAACCGAAACTGTAAATACAGGTTTTGTTTATAATTTAAAAGCGTTCAAAAACAATAATATCGTAAAAAAGATCGGTTTGTGGTCCTATCAAAATCTTCTAAATGTGGCTGTTTTACCGAGATTTGATGAAGGGTTTAGATTTTGTTAACAACAAGAATATTTATTTCTCGCGAGCGTATGCTGGAAATGTAAAAAATCATTAGCGAGCATATGCTGGGAGTTTATTATAAACTATGCTGAACAACTTTTAAAAAGTCATTCCTTTTCGCTTTGAAAAATGTTTTCCTCATATAGAATACAAGCTTTAAAAACCCCTCAATTTTGGTTTTGAACGTAAACAATTTTTTTTAAATTTTAAACAAAATGCTTTTTAAAAATAAATGTTAAAAAGCTAGTTGATCTGATATATGAACATGAAGGCCTTATGTTTAGCTGATTTGTAGCTTTTAGTTTTTATTTTATGAAGGAAAATATGTATTTTATATTGAAGATCATACATTACAATGTTTTATTTTGTTATTACAAACGCTAAAAACATTTTTGAAAGAATATCACATAACCACTTTTAAGGGAAAGCGGTTACGGAAAATCCCTCAGATTATTGTGGACACCCCTGCAACTGAACTCTAAGACGCTGACACTTTTGCTAGTGAGATTCGTCTATTGAGTGTACTCTGCTCAATACTACATTTGTTTACTGTATGTTTTATTGGCTTAGTACTAGTCAGTAGGCACCAGGAGAAAGTTTATTTAATACAGGTTTTACCAAAGATTAAGTGTAACACTTAAGTATGATTACTTATTTATTGATCTTGTGTAAAGACGTTTCAAAACAATGTTAAAGTAGCTTATAAATAAACGGTATCAAGAAAATGACACATACTTTCTCCCTTTTAGTCCAACTTTAATTAATAAATTACTTTTTATTTACTAAATATAGAGTACAAAGCACGGTCGAATGTACAGAAAATCTTGTAAACAAGTTGTTTTCAAAAATATCCACCCAAATCCCTGTTTAGGAGGCCCTACAGAATACATCGCTACACACGTGGTTTTAAGAGGGGAAATGCCCCCTATTTCCCCTCCCTCTCAGGGTTATTATGGGGCAACATATTTCGAATTTCCTCTGTTGGTCAATGCTAACTTGACAAGCATATCAAGTTTGAACGAAATTGATCAAAAAATAAGAGAGAAATAGTAAGTTTTGTATTCCCCATAAGAATAACATTGGACAACGTACTGCATTTACCGCAAAATAAAAATTTAAATTTTTTTCGCAACCAGTAATTGTAGAATAGTAAATCGGAATACTAAATTATTTATTTTTTACCTATTTTTAATGGTGAATAGTAATATTTTTTATATTTATGTTTTTTAATGAAAAATCCAAAATCTGAATTTTCGATAGTTTAAGTCTTGTAATTTCTGAACCCAAATTTTTACAGAAATGCGGGTGGTGTCATTATGTTGGAAAACTAAACTTATACAAACGACTAAAGTTTAATTGAAATCATTAAAGCCGTTGTTGAGAAATCTTGATTTTTCATGTTTCTTGGCGGTTTTTGGGGGATAATTACCCTTAATAATAAAAAATTCCAAAAAATTAAAAAACACCTTGAGATATCGTGGATTAGTACATACACACCAAATTTCATAAAAATCGGACCATTGGTTAGGGTTCTAGCTCTGTACACATCCATACAGACAGACAGACACACAAACATCACGTAAAAATCACTTTTTTGGGTTCAGGGAGCACCAAAAGGAATATTTCCACTAACAACTCAAATTAGAAAATTTTTACGAAAACAGTACTTTCTCCATATACTGTGTATAAGGGGGAGAAAGTAAAAAAGAAATTCCTTTAGCAACAAATTACAGTTCTTCTTTGTTTTATTTATTATGAATTTATTATTTAGTTTTGCTAGGCTACTATTATTTTTGCCTGATATTGGCTTAGCCATGGAAATATTTGTTAATCAATTAAATATAATGCAACTGAGTACAAAGCTTGATAGTTGGCCATGCTAATACAATTATCAATATATCCGCTTATCCGTTAACCTTGATCATATTTAAAAAATATATTTTGCTCGTAGCCTAGAAACAATATTTTGAAATTAAAAACAAATCATTATTTTTTGTTTTGTCGTGGTAATAATGGAATGTGTCCTTGAAACAAGAGGGTAAACTTTCAACAATACCACTCGTTGACAGTGAATGGTTAAGAAAATGTGGAAATATCAATAACCTATTATTGGCATTACTTAAGCTAAACCCTATGTATTAAAGTCCAATTGGTTGTAATAATCGGAGTAAACAAAAAAGTAATTATGGACTTTTACGATAAAACAAACATAACGCGTGTTGGTTTAAACAATTGTAAACATTTACTTCTTTAAAATTTGTGACCTTAATTAAAACCTGGAACTACATACTTTATCACAGTTGTTTAACTAATGGAAAATTATGATGATACATAATGTCTTCCTGTTAATATTGAACAGTTCACGGTAAAGATATTACTGTGTTTTTCACTTGGGGAAGCTCGATTACACTTCATATAGATGGTCCATCGACCCTCTGATGTATTGAAAGAAATATTAAATATCTATTAATTAATTATTAATTATTATTAATAATATTAATTATTAATATCTATTATTAATTTAGTTTTATTTATAAAAGGAGTCGATGGACCATCGACCCAGTTTGTATATTTCTCTATTAAAATAAATTAATAATCGATGTACCATTGGCCCCAAAATTAAAAGTATTAAGATTATACTAAAGAAATAATCAATGGGTCGATTACACTTCAAATAGATGGTACATTGACCCGATATAACTTTCTTCTAAATATATTTCATTTGGGGGTCGATGTACCATCTACATGATGTGCAATCGAACCATAAGTTTAAAATCTGATAAAATAAAGTGTAGGGTCGATTACACATAAAATATATGGTACATCGACCCATTAAAACTGAATTATAAATATGTTAGTTTTGGGGATCGATGGTCCCTCTATTTGATGTGTAATCGATCCTATACGTCCTTATAATATGTTATTTTATGGATAGAGGGTCGATGATCCATCAGACCAAAATATAATAATATTATAATAATATAATATTATTTTATCTGAATTTATAAAATGGTCTGAAGGTCCATAGACCCGTTTATATATATATATATATATATATATATTTAAATTAAATTAAATTTCCAAAACGACTGATGGTCCATCAATCGTTTATGTTATTTCATTTATTTTATTCAAGGGTCGATATACCATCTGTTTGATGTGTAATTGGCCCAGCTCCTTCTCTTTACAGATACTTCCGGAGTCATTTTGATCTGGGTTTGGTGATGAATAAATCTTGAATTTGAGTCAATCCAAAATCTTCAGGAATTAGCCTACTTACAATTTGAATGGAACGTAAATTATATCTCAAAGAGTTCATGGTTTAATAAACTATTTGAGATTTAGATTTTTATTTTGTATGCATTAAAAATCAATAGATCAAAACACAAAATCTCCTTATTTGTCAAAGGTTAAATTAAACTAATAAATATAAATGTATATTCTTCATGTATTGAAATCGATAGAAAAACAAACATGTAATACTTTTTTAATATTTACTGTTTTTAAGAGTAATTTGGTTTAACCTTTAAACAATTTGGTTGATCCAGCTTGTATACTTAGTTATCACTCGATCTTTGTATATCTTTCCCAAGGGTGTTTTTTTGCACGCCGTATCTCCCTCAATACTTCATCAAAGCCAATAATTAGCTATCATTTATGAGATTACCACAACCGCTAAATGAAAAAATAAACAACTCAAAACTATAAACTGATAATTTAATTGGTGGTCAATTTAGCGGTGCCACCATCTTACAGCAACAAGTTCAATTAACTCAAACTAGGGGTTTCAATGCGCAATCTGCGAAAAGGCTAGTCACTGTAATTCCCGAAACCCCCAAAATCCCTAAGAGTCTCTCCAATCTGACCCAGAGTTTGTCCACAGCGTGCAGGGTTCCGACGGACAGTTCCACCAAGAGACTGGAGCCCTGAAGCCCACCGCCGACGGTAAGGGATACGTCCTCGCCTACACGGGGAACTACAAGTACACATCCCCTGAAGGCATCCCTGTCGAGGTAATCCTTCTTTCGTTAGCACTAGATTAAAATTTTAAAATTTCTGTTAATTACGCATGTGAGGGTGACAGCGAGAGTAACAATACAACAAATTGTCAGTAGTAGAACTGAATTATAATTAAATTACTTTAATTCAAGTTTGGAGACGATAAGTGAGGACGTGAGGGAAGGGATCCCTCTTTCTTACCTGTGCGTGACAAGGAGGGAGGGGGCAACAATGTGGTTACCCGGCCCGGTAACTCCTGACAAATGAGCTATCTCACTTCTTACCGCGCCCAAACTAAAAATAATTAGACTATATATCATGCGACCGGTACTGTGTGTTATAATCAATTAAATTATTATTTTCCGGGACCTTTTACACTCGCTTTGTGGTGCACTTAGTACTGAATACTTCTGGCTCACACACTCACGACTGCAAGTTATTTACTCTAATACACAAATCCATTTTACGTTTACTAATTATATGTGAAACCTTCGTACCGGTACCAGTTTAGCTGACCCGGATGCTTGGTAAATACCGACTGCGGGTGATTCAGCACAACCGGGAAACAACAACTGAGACGTTGCCTCGGGCCTCAGCCGTTGTTTACTTCGTACAGTCGTCAGTTCCTTAATACTTCTTAGCTTGGAGTAATTGTTTTTCTTCATTGTTTTTCAGAGTGAACGAAGATAAATATAACATACAAATATTTACAATCATCTTATTTACCACTCTGGATGTTTAGCTATGTGATCGAATCTTGTACTATTTATAATTAGGTTTAAAAAATAAAAGATTGATATCGGATTTTGGTTCTTGCGGATGATTTTTTACTTTGAGGGCAATTTTATCTATAAAAAAGCTGTGATACGATATTTTCTATGCTTGTGAAAGTTTATATTTATTTGTTCATGTTGTCATAACTTATACACATGATTTATATATAGTAGCTTATTTAATATCTTCTTCTTTAGATCTTCCTGTCAATTGTCAAGCCTGTCCGAGTACCGAATTTTTACATTGTTGATAATCAGTGACAAATGTTTAGTGAACTTTTGGGAGAATGTTCGGCTGAATATTCGGGTATTCACGCGAGTATTGTGGGGCAGGCTTTACTGGCATTACCAGGAGAGTTTATGTTTACAAATATATTACATAAATTGTTTGTTGGCTAGGTCCACTACGTGGCTGATGAGAATGGGTTCCGCCCCACCGGCAACGTCATCCCCCACGCCCCAGTCGCCAACATGCCCACCTTCTAGACATCTGCGAGTCTGGTCTTCACTACCTCATCAGTCTCCCTTCTTCTCACATGCGCTCCACGTTAAACACGGGTCTTGTACAGATGTACAAAATGTACTTATTCGCTGCAAAATAAATTTTTATATTTTCCTTGATTTTTTTTCTAAAATATTCACTAGGCTTTCTTCCAAATTATAAGGATTTTTTAATACTTTCTTTTTAGATGTAACAAACTAAACAAAGAACGTGTTGATTTCTGTTTTGTTTATGACTGCTGAGAGTGGAACTCACTGATTCTTATCTGAAGACGAGAAAAGATTCCAGATCCCAAAACGTCGTGAAAGTTGTTTTTCGCAATCTGTGATGGAAAATATCCGCATTGATTTCATAAATAACTGCACTATATGGTATTTGCTACAAAAAAATCTCATTTTCTTACTATATATATATATATATATATATATATATATATATATATATATATATATATATATATATATATATATATATATATTAGCATAATAATAATAATTCCTTAGGTTCATTTGGGGTGTCTTGAGCTCACTTTTACCAAGTACAATAATGAAAACGGCTCCTTTTAACGTCGTTTTTGATGAACTAAACACAAATTTGACTATAGATGTAAACTAATCCACCTTTTTATGCTGATAATTTTACAGCAGGAAAAGGTTAAATCATTCAGCCTTCATATTACCGGCTTTTCAGCGGTTATAAATAATTTCGAGATATGTCAACAAATTATCATATAACTGATTTTGATAGTTCCTTGAGGTCGATAGGTCCAAGGCTTTATCAAGCTTGTATAAAAATATGCTAGTAAAAAAAACATACTTATCAGAACTAAAACGCAATAACACAATTTACTTGTGATTTTTCAGAGAACAGATTACCTAGTGTGTACATTTAATATTTATACACTGTACAATAAATGCTTGGTCTTAAAAAGAGTCACATATATACATTTTAAAGGTACAATTTTTAAGAGTAAATTACGACCTTACAACCTAATTAACACGATGAGGTAGGGCTTCATTACGGCGTCTCCCTTCCCGCATAATGCGGAGGGGAGAGGCGCGACCCTAATGGGGGAACTTAATATTACAAATAACATTGGCCTTTTTTAAAACAAAACTTTTTAAATGTCCAATTTTTTCTTAAAACCGTCAATTTAAATTACAAAAACATGCGTGTCAACGGTTTCATCATAGCTCCAATACTTCTTATCGTGATTTTAATGATTTTAAAATTGTTTTCGTTTATTGTTGCCCAAATCATTCGTGAGGTATTGGTTTCAAATTAATTCGGACGTTTTATTTTGCTTATTAAAACAACTAAATAATTATATGTTGTTTTTATAATAAGTGATGGCAAACGCCCGCAATAATTTCTTAAATGATTATGGTTTGTGTTAAATAACAAATTAAAATTCGAAACAAAGCTTCCCTTTAAGCTTGTCTATTTCTAAATCATCTTGAAAGTATGACACGTCTTTATCATACTTTTCTCCAACTACAAGACCAACTCGCACTCAGGTAAAAGCTGAACGTTTGAGGAGGCCATTCATATTCATCAAGGGCGGTGTCAGATCTCGCAATGGTGTTATAAATACAACTCAGGGGGTTGCCTAAAGAATGCAAATAGAGACAAATGTGCCTCCAGTGGCTCTGCTGCTAATGTTAGAGGGGAAGGGTTGTTCTCCCTAGATGGCTTATATTCCCATAAATTTTGTCAAACCCAGGAAGAATACATGATAGCTTATAAGGGTAACTCATACAACAATATAGATTTTGTTTTAAAATAGTCAACCTCAGAGAGGACAATTTATGAAATTGGTTAAAAAGTGTTTTATGTTTAAATGACGATAACTATGTTTTATTCTTCATTCAGTATTTTGTTGATGCGTTTTGAGCCAAAAGCAATCAACTGAGTCATTAAAGTAACCCAAAATTAAATTTACTAAAATAAACTAAAGTTTTATCAATTACTTTTTTGTAGTTTGGTTAACTTTGCTTTCAACTTGAATGAAAATGAACGAAAAAGGTATTTTATAACTTTATGGACTTATACAAGTGGTTATGGCTTGAGTGGCGCAGTAAAAAAAGAAGATTAATATTTATTTAAATCAGAAAGCAGTATAATATTTTTGCTAATCAGTATATTATGGCCTGATTTTTGTTTTCTGCTATGAGGTTAGTTTCATTTTTTAAATTAGCTTAGCTGAGGACAAAGCAACATTTCTTGGCTCCATCATAATTGTTCTAGGCTCTGGGTTCTCTTCGATGTTAATATGACTCAGCCGATGGCTAAGCCCTTTTCAAGTGTTATTTAATTACTGTATCCTATACTCTAATATGAGTAAGGTTTGCGTGCGTGCGTCCGTGCTTGCTTGCGACACTGATCTCAACAATGGCAACATCGACTTCCTTAAAATGTTGGAAATAACTAATTTCTGGGGTAAAAATAAGTTCTAGACAGATCTCATCCCCAGGAAAAATCAAATACTGTAAAAAAAAACAAAATGAAGAGCAGTTAACTAAATTAACAATGGGCTTATAGAGTTTCAAATCAAAACAAAAAATTGTAACAGCTGTTTATAATCAATCGATGAACCGTCAAAGTAATACTCATGTTGTTTATGATTATTAACATGTGGTTTCCTGAGAGCAGAGATTAAAAGATTTTAGTGAAGATTACATATATAGAGTAGTAAAACAAATCAAATTGACATTGCACTATGAATAACAACTGGAGTGACCTTAGAAATGTATAAAAGAGGCAAATGAGTTATAAAAATTCATTATCAGTAGGGGGAAGTGGTGAAATATTACTCCAAGTAAACAAACTGACTGGCCTTCCCCGAGCAAAGCTCGGCCCCCAGGTACTTTACATTTGAACTACCTTCCAACATACTTGGTGCGTGTTGCAATCAGTGGTGAAATTAATGAACTATTCAAAGTGATTGTTGACGTTAAACAAATTGTTTAGTAAATCGATTGATAATGTACTGATATGATTAACCCTGGCATTTATTGCCTGTGGGGCAAATCCTAAAGTTGAATATTTTTTGGTCTTCCCAAATGCACACTAGAGGGTTAAATACTTTGTACATATCATATTTACAAAATTGTAGTTATAAGGGTGAAGATGGATCTCAAGCAAAAAAGTTCAGACTCTGGAGGTAAGACAATTTTAACCGGGTGTTAATATACAATTGAATTCACACAAAAAACTGGTTAAATTACTTGAAAAATATTATCTAACTTTGGTCCTGAACACATGATGATACAAGGTAAGTAAGTTACAAGACATATCAGTGTACAGTTTTTTATACACAATATGGTCCTAAAATAAAATGACAACAATTTATTTTTATTTAGCAAAATGAAAATGAGACTATAAGTTACACCTGCAGGTAGTTTACATGTTAGCTTTGTTGAACTGAGTAGGTACTTTAACAACAACTGTTTCAGGGGTATTATACGAACAGCAACATGAATACTAATGTCTGTAGCCAGGAAAACAGGTGTACATATTGCACTAATGGGAATAATAGTTATATCCCATGTTATGATGCACTGATTTTTCCATAAGCGACATAGATTTAAAAAATGTTATTACATAAATTTACTTTAGATTACTTACAGGGTGGGTTTTAAATGAGTTTCTACAATTCTTAGGATATCGATTCCGGACCACCGTCAATCATTGTTGATCAACTTTTACTTCATTTTGACTAAGTTCATATTTTTGGCTGCCATCTTGGACCTGCCATATTGGATTCAATTTTTGGTTTCAAATCTAAAGGTGGGGTTTTAGACCCATCATATTGAACTCCTTTTTTATGGAGAAAACAATGCCATAATCCATTAACGAAAATTATTATTTGTTCTCAAGATATTGGTGTTTTTTTAAATTAAATTTGAAGTGAGCTTCAATGAAATGTCCCAACCTTAAAACATGCCCATATTCTCGTTATTAAATCCGATAATGACCTTGAACTACTACCGATCATGTTGAGTGGCATTTGCTTCATTCTGAAAAAATAACATTTTTGGCCACCATCTTGGATCTGCCATTTTGGAATGAGATAATGTGTTCAAATAAAAAGGTGGGGTTGTGACCCATTATTTTCAATTGTATTTCCACGCTGAAACAAATGCCGCAATCTGTATTTAAATATAAGGCCATACACATATTACGTAACAAATTATTTTCTTCATTTCAGATCCCCGCTCCCCCATATAACGCACCATAACGCTTGACCATTCCTCCCCCCCCACCACCCCAATGCGTCACGCAACTCAATCGTAGTAGGCTTTAAAACAGCTTAAACCTTTTAAACATCATTTTATTAGCAATTTGGAATATGGATTTTAATGAATCATTCAACTTTAAATGGCTTTCTTTTAACAACCTTTTTAATAACTTATTTCAAAGCAAAATGTACCTATACAATGAAACCTGGCTGTTACTATTAATATAAACAGAAATACCCCCGTCGCAGCAAACCTGCATACTCAGCGAATTTCCAATGAATTATAACATAACACACTAAGCCACTTAACAGGATTCATAAGAAATATATTCACAAACAAGCGATATTTAAAATATTAATTATTCTCCATAAGAATAACATTGGGGATGAGTACGCAGGTTTGCTACAACAAGGAACACAAAATAATGGGGTTTTATACAAAATATCAATAGAACTCAGCTAAGTGAAGTCACATACCAAGTTTCATCCATATACATTCATAAATTAAATAAGCGATATATAACACTTTAATTATTTTCCATAAGAGTAACATGGGGACCGAGTACCTAGGTTTGCTGCTACGGGAACCATAGGTGAAAAACTGTTTTTTTGTGCAAACAACAATAAACCACAACCAGATGAAGCTATACACCAAATTTCGTCAGTTTATGTTCATAAATAAGCGAGATATACAATTTTTCTTTTTCTCCATAAGAATAACATTAGCCAACGTACTGTGTTTAGCACTTTCAATATCTCAGTAACCAATTGACGTAGAGCAATGATCAAGATACCAAATTGTTTGTTTTTTATGCTGAATTCAATGGTGAAAATTAAAATTTGATTTTAATAAAAATTACATGTGGAAACCCCAAAAAAACCATTTTTGGGGTACGAAACCCCCCTTTGGATGGTGCGATTCATCTGGCTTTCGAACTCGTTCAAATAAATGGTACTTTACACGTTTGTACTAAATTTCATTAAGATCGGACCTTTTTTACGAGAGTTATCGTGCTTACGGACATATATATATATATATATATATATATATATATACACATATATAAAAATTTGAACGAATGGTGTTTTTGGCATCTGGGGACCTCAAAATGAAAAGTTATCATGGTCTCGGGCTTAAGTCTTACCATGAGACCTACGGTAATAGCTTCTTCCCTATAGGGGAAATTCGCTAAAATAAACCATCTCAGCTAAAACGTAACAAATTTAATTTATAACTAATACAAATACAAAACAAATTTAAAAAACTAAAGATGTGGGTGGCATTGCACAATAATATATCAAGTCATGATTATACAACCTAAAACAACACAAAACATAGGTGTAAAGCAATACAGAACTTACTCAAAACACTATATGTGTTTATTTTTAGTTTAAACCTTGATTTGGACATCAATTTGATTGGTTTTTTATTTTAAAATATTTACAACAGTATCAATAGATTATGGGAGTGCGCCAGCCCTTAGGGTTAATATATGTGAGTTTCGTAGGTTATTCAAATCCCCCCCTCCCCTCCCTTAAGTGTGTTACGTAATATGTGTATGGCCCTAACCTTTCTTTAACATGATATTGACCCTTTTTTGTTCAAAATTTCAAAAAGTCAACTAATCACCTACAAAAATATAATGTACTCAAGAGCTAATTGTATTTGAATGCTTTATTTTTATCTCAAGTTATAAAACCAAGTGGAAGTTTTTAACAATAGCAAACATGTGATGTTCTGGAACTTATGAACCTGTAACTTAGGATTGCATTACATAAAAACTCAAACCATTGCCCCATGTAATACAAATTTTGCTGCCACGCTTAATTTCTCATTGAATGTTGATGGGGAGGTTATAGAGAGGGGAGGGGAGGCAAGAAAGGCCAAGTCAGCAGCCTTAATGAAGGAGGGTCTCATGTTAATTGGGAAGTCTTGAGCCTAATTTGGTTAGGAGCAGCACCAAAACTGAGGAAGAAGCTGAAAATTATAGTGGGTAGCATCTTTAGGCCAGTTAACGATCAATAAACCATGATTTTGATCATGATATGGAATAAGTTGAAATTAACCTTAAAGTTAACAGTGATCATGCTGTTTAAAAATTATTTAAAGCAAATCATTTCCTCAACTGTGATCTAGTTTTGGGTTTCAAAACATTCTGTCAGGCAAAGGTTACAAAACCACGAGTAGAAAATTTAAATTTAGTCAGCTAAGCCACAGATGTTGCTCCCTTCAAAATCAGGTTTTTTGATGAATTCAGTTGTATGCAAACACCCTGGTTAAAATTGTTCAGTAAATATTTAACAAAAGTAATTTCAATAATAACAATATTTCAAAGAAAAAATTATTATCTTTTTACCCCTCTCATACGTCATACATTATCTGTCAATATAAACACAGAGGAGGGAGTTTTAATGTCTTTAAGATTTCAAGACCCCTTCCCCTGTTTTGAGGATCTTCATTAAAAGCGTTTTGAAGACGTAAGTCTGTTTACGTTCCTGTTAAGAGGGAAAGCTGCATTGTCTCTCACAGGGTTTAATCTCTCAAAGTCATTCCTGTTGGAGGTGAAGGTGAAGAAGATTTCCATTTCAATCCTTATGTAGGTAACGATTGTGTACTGGTTGGCTACCCTGCTGGTTGTCATTTAACTTTGTTTATATTATCATATGTTTAAGATTGTCTTGTTGTTTGTTTTACTAGTGAGTCTAATGTATTTAATAAAACTTTACTTTACATTTATTCATGTTACCCTTATTTATTTAACACTTAAAATACAACTTAAACATGGCGCAGTCTTTTGCGTAGTTAGGGGTAAGTAAAACAACTTCAATGGTAGCTACCATTTTAAACTAACAAGCAACATGTCTCATACACAAATAAGAATGCCTGAACCTTTTTCCTTCCAACCATCGGAATGGTCATCTTGGAAGAGACGTTTTGAGCGATATCGTACAATAAGTGATTTAGATGAAACTTCTGAAGAAAAGCAAGTCAGTACGCTGATTTATGCAATGGGCTCAAAATCAGAAGAAATACTTTCGTCCTTCAATCTTACTGCTGAACAAACAAAATTCGATGTTGTTATGGCCAAATTTTATGGTCATTTTACTCCAAAGAAAAACATTATCTATGAAAGAGCCAAATTTCTACGTCGGAAACAAGGCACTTCAGAAACTGCAGAAGATTTTGTGACAGATTTATATTCATTAGCTCGAACTTGCGAATGGGGGACCCTTGAAGAACAAATGCTACTAATGGTTATTATTATTGGTATGCATGACCAAGATCTTAGTGACAAACTGCAACTAGAAAATAAAGTGACTTTAGAAACTGCTATAGCATCTCTTCGTAAATCAGAGGAATTGAAACGTCAAAAAGCAGAACTAAACTTGACATCAATCGATGCTGTGAACAGAAATCAACAGAATTCGTGCGGTCTTCAAAACTCTCGGTTTGATTATCCAAGACGTTCATTTAAAAAAGAGACACACAATCAAAGGCCTCCGAAGTATTCAAGTTCGACAGTAAACAAATAGTCAGAATCTTGTGTATGGTGTGGTTCAACGCCTTCTCATCGAAGAGGAATATGCCCTGCAAAAAACAAAAAATGTTCTAAATGCAGCCGAACTCGACATTTTTCACACTGCTGTTTACAAAATAAAGTTCGTGAAATTGATTTAAATGATTCAGACGACTCTTCTGATTGTGATAATGGACCTCGTCCATCAAAACACTTTGTCGGATGTGTAAAATCCAATGAAGTTAAGAAAGATCCATGGCTTATTGATGTGGGTATTAACGAAAACGACACAGTGAAGTTTAAAATTGACACGGGTGCAGATGTGACAGTTATACCGTCCAGTATAAAACTCAACAAGAAACTCGAAGTTCAGCCCACAAAAAGAATGTTAAGTGGGGCAGGGGGATCACCTCTTTCTGTACTTGGAACCGTCACTGCAATGCTGTCCTACAAAGGACAAGCGTGCAAAGAGAAAATGTATGTGGCTGACAAGTGTACAACTCCATTGCTCGGCAGACCAGCCATAGAAAAACTTAATCTACTACCTGTTATTCGAGAAATATCTAAGACAACTGTACCTTCTAACAACTGGTTTAAAGAATTTCCTGACCTCTTCTGTGGACTCGGGAGAATGAAGGGAAGCTACAAAATTGAACTGAAAGAGGAGGCAAAACCTTTTGCAATTACAGTACCACGTCGGATTCCCGTTCCACTTTGGGATAAAACCAAGAAGGAGATTGAAAAAATTGTGCAAATGGATGTCATAACTCCAGTTGATCATGCTACTTCATGGTGTGCCCCAATGGTCGTCGTGCCAAAAAAGGAAAGTACTCAAGTTAGAATATGTGTGGACCTCACTATGCTGAATAAAAATGTTTATCGGCAAACACACCCAATTTGGGGAATCGATTATACAATGGCTCGAATAAAAAACGCAAAGGTCTTTTCCAAGCTGGACGCCAACCATGGGTTTTGGCAGATTGCTCTTGCTGAAGAGTCACAAGACCTTACTTATGCATTTGGGATCACTAGTGCTCCTGAGTATTTCCAAAAACGAATCCAAGACGCTCTAGGTTCTCAACAAAACTGTTTGGCCCATATAGATGACATACTTATATGGGGCTCAAGTCAAGCGGAACATGACAAAATTGTACACGAAGTTCTTCAGAAGCTTAGGAATGCTGGAATAACCTTAAATAAGGAGAAAACTGTTTTTTCGCAGCCCGAAGTACAATTTCTAGGGCATCACATTTCATCCCGAGGCGTTCAAATCAGCCAAGAGAGAGTTAAAGCCATTCTTCAGATAAATCCTCCAACTGACAAGAAAGAAGTACAACGTTTTCTCGGTATGATAAATTTTTGCGGCAAATACATCCCAAACAGATCTGAAATTCTGAAGCCCATTCATGACCTCCTCAAAGGAAAAAACAAATGGTTTTGGGGAGAACAACAACAAAATGCCTTTAAAACTATACAGAAACTTTTGACCACCACACCTCAACTCGCATTTTACGACCCTCGCTTGCCTACCCTCGTGTCAGCTGACGCTTCTTCATACGGGCTCGGCGGAGTACTCCTTCAGAAGCAAGATGATGGCAAATTCAGACCAGTTTCGTATATTTCGCGATCACTTACTGAAACTGAAAGGAACTACTCAAATATAGAAAGAGAAGCTTTAGCTGTTACATGGGCATGTGACAAGCTGAGAGATTATATAATTGGTCGGGATATTGTCATCGAAACTGACCACAAACCTCTCGTGAAAATATTTTCGTCAAAAAATTTGGATGAGATTACACCTCGCTTACAGCGAATGAGACTTCGTATGATGCGGTATTCTTACTCAATAACATATACTCCAGGAAAACATCTTGCTCCTGCAGATTGCCTTTCTAGATGTCCAATTCCTATTAAGGAAAAATATGATATGGAAGAGGAAATTGAAGCCTTTGTTAATAATGTGGTTGAATCTATACCTACAACTGATCAAAACATAACCAAGTTATGGAAAGCTCAGCAAGCAGATCCAATCTTCAAGATGATTGAAAAGTATTGCGTTACTGGATGGCCAGAAAAATCACAACTTCCAGTTCAACTAGTCCCTTACTTCTCAGTTAAAGACGAAATATCTTTGGCAGAAAACTTGCTGCTTCGCAATTCAAGGATAATTGTACCACCAAGTCTTCATGAAGAAATGCTTCATAGAATTCATGTTGGCCATCTGGGGGCTACTAAATGTCGAGAAAAGGCTAGATTCAGCTTATGGTGGCCAGGAATGGCATCAGACATAAATATCATGGTTGCATCATGCCCCATATGTATAAAGTATAGAGAAAATCGGAATGAGCCTCTCATTTGCTCTGAGTTTCCTTCTCGTCCATGGGAAAAAGCAGCAATGGATCTGTTCAAAGTCAATGGAAAGTGGTTCATTACGATAACAGATCAGTTTTCCAGGTACTTTGAAATTACAACTCTACAATCGCTCACTGCCTCTGAAGTTATTGGGAAATGCAAGTCAACATTTTCTCGTCATGGTATCCCTGAGGTGGTATATTCTGACAGTGGAACCCAATTTGGAGTTACAAGTTCCGAATTTAAAAAATTCGCCCAGCAATACAACTTTGTATGTAAAACCAGCAGTCCTCAGTTTCACCAGAGCAATGGGTCGGCAGAAGCAGCTGTTAAAATTGCTAAAACTATACTAAGGAAAAACAAAGAAGACCCCTATTTGGCACTACTTTCTTACAGGAACTCTCCCCTTGCCAATGGATACAGTCCAGCACAGTTACTAATGGGACGTCGACTTCGTGATACTTTGCCTACCCTACCACGTCACCTTGAGCAAAAGCCAGACCTTACTCATCTCCGAGAAAAAGAGATTCGTTATAGAGAAAACTACAAACGGAACTATGATAAACGACATGGTACTCGCCCATTACCAATGTTAAATATGGGTTCCAAAGTTTGGATTTCTGATCTTAAGCGAGAGGGTGAGGTAGTTGAAAAGCTGAACTATCCACGTTCTTATAATGTGCTGACAGACAAAGGAACTACAGTCCGGAGGAACCGATTTCATTTATTACCTATTCCAAGCCCTCAAAAAGAAAACATTCAAATCCCACCAATGTCATACACCAATGTTCTGTTACCAGTGAATCAGCCTAGTGATCATGAAACAACTAATCACGACCACACTTGCTTAACAAAATCTCCATCGGTTTCACATGGCACATCTAGGGAAACCTCAACATGTGTTATGACAAGATCAGGGCGTTGTGTAAAACCTCCCAAGAGACTTAATATTTGAAGGGGGAGATGTACACTGGTTGGCTACCCTGCTGGTTGTCATTTAACTTCGTTTATATTATCATATGTTTAAGATTGTCTTGTTGTTTGTTTTACTAGTGAGTCTAATGTATTTAATAAAACTTTACTTTACATTTATTCATGTTACCCTTATTTATTTAACACTTAAAATACAACTTAAACAGATTGTTACAGACAAAACAAACAATTCGGAGGAATTAAAAAATCAATAGTAATCTTAGAAAGGATATCTGACAAAGCGTCATAGATAAGAGCCTAAGTAACTGAAAGTGTTTGCATTTCTTGAACATTGATATTTGTAAATTTATAGGATTGCTATTATTGAACTTATGCTATAATTAAACAGAGTGACTGGGTTCATAAACCATGAGTAGAGACCGCTGATGGGTTATGAGAGGATGTTTTGATGTACAACAGAGGAGTATGGCTGTTCAAAATGTTTGCAAATTACATTTTACAGCTGTCCAAACCTATAAGAAAATGTTGGGTTACAATTTTTGGGAGATTGTTTTTTAAACAAGCCTTCATAATTCTGCATGAGAAAGTAGCTTGTAATTAGAGTCAATAAAGGACAATGCCTCATAATTCCTAAAATAATATATAAAATGAATAAATACATTTGCTTTGGGACAAAGTACTACGTTATTAAATTATTATTTCACTAAAAACTTTAAACAAAACCTTACCTAACAAATCATTATTATTTTAAATTAAATCCTACCCACAATTTAAAGCAAACACTAGCACTGTGTATGTTTACAGACTCATTCATTAATAAATATAAAGGTCAATTTTGAATAGCCTCCAAAGCTGATAAACAATAAAATAACCTCTGTCTTCAGCTTTAAAACAATCCAAATGGACGACTGCGGTTTCGGAAGTCAAAATACTTCCATCATCAGGTTGAATTCAATTGAAAAAGTTCACATTGTCTGTCGTCAAAAGTTAAAATATGCACAAAACACACACTACAGTACGAACGAAAAAACATCTAAACAAAGTGTCGGCGATCACCTACCGGCTGATACGCGTCAGTGCACTTTGTTTAGATGTTTTTTCGTTCGTACTGTAGTGTGTGTTTTGTGTATATTTTAACTTTTGACGACAGACAATGTGAACTTTTGTAATTGAATTCAACCTGATGATGGAAGTATTTTGACTTCCGAAACTGCGGTCGTCCATTTGGATTGTTTTAAAGCTGAAGACGGAGACATATGGAGCTTTATAATTCGTATTGTTGAAATCATAATAATTAGTGTCCCAATGATTACATGTAAACCATGGAACCTTATGTTATTGATTCTCTAAATTTCGAAATTACCGAATCCTCATAGATTTCTAACAAAACCGATGATCAAAAGGAGTTATACGTTGAGTCACGAAATTCACATGGCTTCTCTTTGGTTTACCACATCAAACTTGTATTGCTGAGAAGTTCTTGTATATGTGCATTTATGAATAAGTAAACATCAAAGTGTTAACCAAAATTTGAATTTTAGATAAATAGGGATAATCTTATGAAGCTTTAAATTATTTTGATGTTTCTATCTCAAACGACCGTTTCAACGAAGGACAATAAAGACATGATTTTAAGTTCCCTTAACAAAGAATAACAAAATATATTTCTTAGTAAAAGGTTATTTTAACTGTACAACAACTTAAAAAAGGGATTGTTAGTCAGGAAAAAATATTTATAAATATTACTAAACCACTTTTCTACTAACTAATTAAGTAATATAAGTGTACTTGTGAGAAAAGTAACAATCTTCCAGCCCGCAGATTCCATTGAAAATTCTTAATCGTTCTATGTAATTTTAATTAGAGAACAATTTGAGGTTTTTAATTTTTGCTGGAAACCAGAGGGGAAGAGTGGAGCAGTACTCTTGCACAATTTATTATTTTCATTCCCCCAAAATCAGCCACCGTGACAAAGCACTTGACAATCCCCTTCTCAGATTCAAAGCCACAGTCTAATTGTATTATAATGGAACAATCTGAATACTTCTGCAATCTCTGCCCCTGTTGTTAATTGAAAAGGAATTCTCACTACAAAAAGCTTTTCATTTGTGCTTTCTCCCTTTTCATTTCTGTTGGACTTCTTTCCTTTTCAAATTCTGGAAATTACACTAGATTTGAGAAACACTCTCTATCACTAACTGCAGCCCCTCAAAAAGCTCCAACTCGTTAAAAACCCGGCTTTCAACTATTAAAAATGAAAAAAAAGATTGTAGGTGCCAATTTAAAATACTAACCATAAATTTTCTGGAAAAAACTGTGTTTACTTCCACTGATACATTTTATTTAGTCAACGATGGGAACAATTCCAGTTAAACTTCAGGGACCTCCAGGAAACAAAATACTTAGACGCTTTCCACTTATTATATTTAAAGGAAATTCTGTTGTAGGTTTGGAACCTGTATAGCGTTTTTCATCTACAGTTTTTACTAGTCCTTTACTAGTTCTTAGTTTTTAAACAAGATGTATATTATAACATTTTTAAACCTTTTCTTACTAATAAAACATCCAAAAATTGAATAGTTCAAATTCAGAGTTGGATTGTTTTGAAGCCATGATGTATATTTTATTGAGGTGAATAGTTTTCCGTTAGCCATCTTTAAAACCTAACAGAGAAATTCTCTGCCTAAAAACCAGAAATTTAGAAACCGCCCTTGTGTCTGTCATGAAAAAATATTATATCCTACCACTTTGAAAGGTCAAAACTTTTCCTAGTAATGAAATCACTTAGTAAATTTGAGCTGAAAAAGTTGTGAAACAAAGAGTTTTTATATACAAAAACATAACATCAGTTAAACTTTACTGAATCATTCACAAACTATGAAACTAAAATAGGACCAGAGGTTTTATGGTTTTTTTTTGTTTTTGTAAGCAAAGGAACCCCCTCTTGGTTTTTGAGGGTAAATAAAATGAAATGCGTTATTGACAGAATATGTTACGTAATTTGCTACTAATAGCAGTAATAGGTATCTTGTCATTACAATAAGAGTGTGAATGAATACCTTATCAGTAAACATCTAATAGCAAAATAAAGTCACATGTAAAAAGCCAAAAGTTCAAAACACTTAGAAAATGAGATAATTTGTCCTTTTT
Source organism: Allygus modestus (assembly GCA_963675035.1). Classification (NCBI taxonomy): domain Eukaryota; kingdom Metazoa; phylum Arthropoda; class Insecta; order Hemiptera; family Cicadellidae; genus Allygus; species Allygus modestus. The sequence goes on from OY776115.1 coordinate 43,411,704, forward strand.
TTTATAAATATTTCAAATTAGAAATAAATGTCATTTAAAAACTCAGTTGGGGAGTAATAAAAGTTGGTCAACAGAGCATTTTATATTTTAGTTTTGAAATATTTGTTGCTGAGACATTCATAGGTTTCAGGGATTTGTTGTCAAACTTTAAACAAGTCTGAAATTTTGTTTCTAATGATGACGTTTCTATGTAACTAAAACACTACTTTATAGATGACTTAAAGTTATTCTGTTTCTTGTGTTGTAATTATGTTCAGAGAAAAATGCTGAAAATTCATTATACTTATCGTTGTAGTTCGTAGATCTAAGTCTCAAGAATGAACAGGGAAGGAAAAGATAAGATACCAAGGTTTTTGAGATGGAGCTTGCAAGGAGTTCTGAATGATACATATTACTTAGGGGTCTGATGATCCTTTTTTAATGAAAACTTTCTTAATTTTTGAACTATTACCCCACAGTGTGATGCCATAGAGGAGAATATATACAACAAATGCAAAGTACACTGTTTTATATGTTCCAAGAGATGCATAATTGGATAATACCGATAATGCATATGAAATTGATCTACGTCTTTTTTTAACAAATTCAATATTGTCGTTCCAATTTAATTTATTATCAAATAAATCTCTCAAGAATTTGTGGTTTGGAGTAACACAGAAATCTAGTGATATTTTTAAAAAGTTCTTGAGCTATTTAAAAGAAGATCATTAAAAGAAATCCATGTCGCTAATTCAAACTGAATTAGTGTCACAGCAACCGAATTTCGTAAGTTTGCTAATATCTGAGGCTTCACTAGAGCAGTAGTGTCATCTGCAAAAATAACTAACTCATTCTGAACACTATTTGGTAGGTCATTAATATAGGAAAATACCAGGACTAAGGAAAATACCAGTCCCAAGATTAATTCTTGAGGGATACCGCAACCTATGTTCTTGCATTCAAAGTGATATTTCACGTCATTTTCTAAGATAATTGTATATTGTTTATGATTTGTTAAATACCCAAATGAAACAGTAAAACATAAGGCGTTGTCACATCTTATTTTAATAAGGTCTTTGGTTAGTTAACTAAATATCTTCAAATGTAAACAAATTCCAATTTGAATAGACTCAATGGCAATTTTATACAAAAATAATTTGTACAACCTTGAAGCCCGATCCTTTACGACTACATACGCAATCTAATTGAAGTCAAGAGTTTGCCAAAAAGCGGTCTTTTTTCTCTAGAATATTTTTCATGTTTCCTAACAACCTCTAAGTAATTTCATGGAGCATACAACACCAAGTGGTGGTGGGGCCAATACATATTTGAAATCACACTGTTGCGTACACCTGGCAAAAGTCGTAATAAATGCCGCTTATTCTGTATTATTATACTGTACTAACGGTTTTCAACCCCCCCTCTTTTGTTCATTGCAGCTCAGAAGTTTATGTACAAAATTTGCTGGTATGCTATTCACAAAAAATAGGATCCTGTTAAGAAAATAATTCAATATAAAATTTTCCTACGTAGAAGAACAAATCTCCAACCAAAAAATTCATATTTAACTACGAATGAATATTTATAGACAAAATTGCTGTGCAGAGGTTTAAAAAAAGGAGTAATAAGGCCGAAAGACTTTATTTTAACTACGATTCATCAGATATATTGAAGTGATAGTTAATATGTATTTTTACCCATCGATCTTTTGACACTTAACCTCATGGGAAATATAGCAAGTTTTTAAAAGCGGCAGAATCAGTTGCAGAAACTTCTCATCATTAGTAGCTAATTTATACTTCCTTACCCAGTAAACTTATCCTTCAACTATGAGAAATCGTTGCAATAGTTACTTTCTTTAAAAATCATTCAGTTTAGAGCCCCAGACTAAATTTTCAGACTATTCAACTGTTATTTGAAAGTTTTTCCTAACGTTTAGATCAATTATAAAACAAAATATAACATTTAAATTAACCCTTTTCTTCATTTTACCTGGTTTAAACAATATTCAAAGAAATCAAATTTTTAATCATATAATATAAATTGTATAAGTTTTGATAAAAACCGTTCTATCAATATTTCTCCCTGCACAATAATAGATAATGACTGCCTAGATGAGACCAACCAATAAAGGCTCTTGAGCCTGTATACTTACAGTCAGTTAGGATATGCATCACATCATTAAAAAGACAGCTGACTTTTCCTAGGGAGGAGTGTCTATGCCAATGGGTTAATAGATTTCACAACGTGGTGGCTAAATCCTAGTGGGAATGTTCTGTGAGCTGTCATGTAGTTATGGGGGCAACTACCAAACTATCAGTCTAATAATAAAAAGCTGGTCTTTGTGTGAATCAGTTGCAGAAACTTCTCATCATTAGTAGTTAATTTATACTTCCTTACCCAGTAAACTTATCCTTCAACTATGAGAAATTTTTGCAATAGTTGTTGCACCTTCTTTAAAAATCATTCAGTTTAGAGCCCCAGACTACATTTTCAGACTATTCAACTGTTATTAGTGAATTTCCTTTGGAAAGTGAACTACAGTATTAGCATGACTCGCACAGTGAAACTTAAGCCCGGGACCACCATAGAAGTTCCTAACGTGACCCCCTGAACACGTTTTGGAGGGTCGTTCAAAATTATATATATATATATATATATATATATATGTGTGTGTATGCACTCTAGCGGTCACATTTTTCGTCCGATTTACTTCAAATTTGGTAGGGACGTTCCTTTCTATAATATGTTGGACAAGTTCGTTGGGCAAAACAATCTCAAAACTCTAAATCCATTTTTTGGGGATTAATCTTTAAAATTTCGAGTTTTTGGGCCCAAAAAGGGTCAGAAAAGCCCTAGATGTAAAATTAATGCATGTAAAAAGATGGGAATTAGAGAGGCAAAAGTTTTAAGACCTCTCTCGTCATTCTAGCATAAATATTTACCGAGTTATTAAAGAAAATGTGTATTGGCTAAACACAGTACGTTGTCTTATGGGGGTTTTACACTAGAAAAGCCTGTTATTCCTTTGTTAGAGTACTTTTATTATCCTCAGCAACCTCATGCCTACTTTCAAGCCTGTCTGGACCTTCTCCTAACCTTATAATGCCCAAAATTGTATTCCCAGCTTTGCAAGTAAATGAAACCAGGAGTATCAGAACAGCCAAAAAATCAATGTTTTCAGATTTCGATAAAAATTGGACAAATGTATGTTTTTACACTGATTTTGAGTTTTAAAAGTTTTATGTGGAAATTCACTTCCCTCACGTCAGCTTGCTGCGTGCAAACTCGTTTGAAAGGTTTTCCTAACGTTTAGATCAATTATAAAACAAAATATAACATTTAAATTGACCCTTTTCTTCATTTTACCTGGTTTAAACAATATTCAAAGAAATCAATTTTTTACTCATATAATATAAATTGTATCAGTTTTGATAAAAATCGTTCTATCAATATTTCTCCCTGCACAATAATAGATAATGACTGCCTAGATGAGACCAACCAATAAAGGCTCTTGAGACTGTATACTTACAGTCAGTTAGAATCAGCTCAAGGAATACCATAGAGTGGCAATCCCTATCCTTTACACATCAGTGGTGCTGAAGCCACCTTTAGGTGTTAGCAGAGGTGCAACAGGCAGCTCCACTGTCCGCGACCACAATTTTTAATTTGCCGCGATTCATTAACACCGTTGAATCGACCACTTAGAGTTGAGATAAAATTCTGAAATTTTGAGATATTAAATAATACTATATCACCCTAGTAATGGTGTTTTAGAAATATGCAAAGTGAAATTGGAACAGTTAAAAACAAATATCCAATACATATTAGTAAAACACACACACACACATATTAGTATGTAGTAAAACAAGTTTTCGTAAAATTTGGGACATAAAAAAGTTGGTCGGCTGGTAAGTTTTTTATTTTTTGGTCAGGTGATTTTCGTCAGTGAGAAAGTTGTTTGAAATGAACCAAATTTTAACCTTTACATGTAAATTTTTTCTGAAAAACCTTTAGTTTAGCCTGCAGGCAGCTGTAAAGTGAGAAGTTAATTTTCCACCGAACGGCCCCGAACCCGGCCGCCGCGCCGACGCTGCATCGCACAGCGTGGAGTGGGAACCAATCTGATTACATTCCATATCCACATTTTTCGATCTATAAAGGTATTTTTCAAATTTGTGACAATTTTTCAAACAGTGACATATATGGCGTACGTGACAGCCAGCAAGCCTAGAATGACAGTCCAGACGCTCGCTACTAGGGTGACTAGTCGCCGTATCCCCTCCACCAGAGGTCCCGGTGTTTCAAAGTCGGCGTCAGTCCGCGCGCCACATTGCCACTCTATGGTATTCCTTGCTTGCTGGTTAGAATATGCATCACATCATTAAAAAGACAGCTGACTTTTCCTAGGGAGGAGTGGACCGCATTTAACCCATTGAGGTAGTAATTTTATTCTATTTGCAGTAGCCTATAACGGGAATTGATTGGTGCTGCACTCTAGTAGCAAAATATGTAACTAATGACCACGGGCGTCTACGGTTCTATCCGCTAGGGGCGCGGACTGACTGAAAAACCTTAATATCGCCGCCAGGCCTTTGGTCGTGTTAGCTGAGTTGGCTACGTCGTGGAAACACCTTGGCCAGGTGGTGATACGATGTTCGTGGGTTCGATTCCGGCACACAACCAAAACTGACCAGTTGTGCAACTCTCAATGAGTTAACCGGTCTTTGGCAACATTGGTGGGAGGGCCAAAGTAAAACAAACGGTGGCAGGCTTGCTTGGAAGTTGACGGGATCGGTTAATTCTTTGAGACTTGCACATGGTCAATACTGATTTTGCTAATTTTTACTTATGTCTACTGTGTGTGTGCCAAAGCGACTCTCTAAACTGAAATAAAACAATATTTTAATTAAAATACGCCATTAATCCATTTAAAAACACCAATTTTATACTCCAATTCACAGGTTAATAAAATTACAAGTAAGGAACGAGACCAGCTCGTATGTCTACGCCAATGGGTTAATAGATTTCACAACGTGGTGGCTAAATCCTAGTGGGAATGTTCTGTGAGATGTCATGTAGTGTTTATGGGGCAACTACCAAACTATCAGTCTAATAATAAAAAGTTGGTCTTTATGTGTGGTTTCTTCATATGGTTGATGGTATCTTTGGTGTCTGTGGAGTGGCTGTATGAGAGGAGATATACTATCAAACCATTCTATCAACCATTACACTAGGTATTGAAGTAAATATTACAATATTTTTTAAGTTGCTGCCACTAAGCCACACGGACATGAATAATAATTTTATCATATCACAAACGTTAAGTTAACCCTCCAAAAGGATTATGCTGGTCAAAAGAACAAATCTAAAAATTTTGATAATTAATTTGAAAATTTCGAGAGAGCTAATTTAATGGATTTATCCCCCCAGTATTTTTTAGGAAGGGTTTTAATCACATACTACCACTGGGATTGGTTATTTTGTTGCACATGAAACTTGTTTTCAATAAAGACACTCTGAAGTCAGTGTTTTTGACCAAATGCACTGTGTGACTTTCCTAAACAGCAGATTGCTTTTTTTACAGAAAGATGAGTTTTTTGTTATTTGTTAAATATGTTTCCTTGAATCCAAAGCAGGATCTGTGGTAAGTTTACAATTGATTAGACTTATGACGATCACCTATGATCATTGGTAATACTGCTCTATTGACACAGTAGCCTGGCTGGTCAATAAATTACTGACAATTAGTGTAGGTATTAGAGGACAGAAAACGTTACATTTATGGGATATAACTTAATACCTGCGACTCATTTTCCACAGAATTATTGTGCTTTCTCAGGGGGGCTTAGCCATAAAATGTTCGCTAACTGCAACAAACGAATGTTTACTTAATAAACTCTATTATTAAACTAAACCAGCACTTCCTGTAAATCGCAAATGATTGAGTTAGTGTTTGGGGCTTGTGAAACTATCAACATGTTAAGAATAGCTGCTTTAGAATGTATTTATGTTTTAAATAGAATTTATCATTAGCCTTAATTATTAAACTTTGTAATGGTACTGTTTCACCTGAAGAGTCTCAATTATAGTGAATCGAACGAAGGGCTGGGAATAAATAATAACAAAAAGAATAATTTCCATAAAAATTAATTATAATTCACATTATTTTTACTCATATATATACAATATTAAATATAATACTAATGAACCGTGCCGTATAAAAAAGCCTAGCACAGTTGAAGCATTATCGTTAAAACTAAAAATATTCTTTATCAAAACCGGACGATCACCACTCCAGTTCAAGCTTGTAAACGTATTCTTATCTCACAGAAGACGATTCGCTGCTGATCAGGTATGTAAAATCTATCAGTTAAACCATGAGTATTTAGTTGAGGAACATTCTATTGTGGCAGTGAAAGGAATTCAAAATGTATGCACTGATTAAAATAGAGCCTGGTTACAAAAATATTTCTCTTCAGGAAAATTGGGGAGTTGAAAGAACATAACTAAGCATAAGTACAATATATAAATAAAAGTAACCTATAATATAAAATAAATAGGGTGAGTCAAACAAGGAAATAACTAACTCTACAATACAGCAAATAACTAATCGGGATTGAGCACAAATTTAATTGCGAATTAAAACAATTATTAATTTTTTAATAGGTTCAAATTTGAAACAAATTGTTTGCCAATATGATGCAATGTAATAATTAGTGATGGTTTGCTCAACATGTTTGCATTTAGAAGCAAGAAAAACAACTTAAATCTACTAAGATACAAAATGAAAGTGTAGAATATTCACACCACACAAACATGAGGATGAGTATATCATTCTCAGGGAAAGATGCAATCAGAGAGAAAGAGAGAGAGCGAAGAAGAAAAGTCAGAAAGAATCAGTTCTATTGTTGTAGTAAATATGCACATTCTTAATTGCCAGCACCATTCGGAACACCATAGGAGAATCACCAACATCACAAGCTACTTCTGTACCTGATCTAGAAATCTAAATTAATGTTGTCCAACATTTTTGAGTTTTCAAAATGGTTGCATTTTAAATTAATTTAGAAATGAATCAGTTGTCACTCACACTGGACCTCTGAAACAGTAAAATTAATTTGCCTTGAAAAGGTACAGAAGATGAACTCCAACCGGCAAGTTCTTTACATTATCTCGCCAGAGAAGTGGAGGCAAATCCAATAGCTAGGCCTTAACCTACAGATTTACACAATCACAAAGGTACAGAGTCATATCTAATTTACAGTGGAAATCTGTTCGGCCATAACACAAAATCAATATCCTTCTTACAATTTTTTAGAATTATGTATTTAATGGCAATGATGATTTGTTTACCAACTACTATAGTAGGTAAACAAGTTCAACAACAATAGATACAGCTAATAACTGTAAACAAATTACAAAACCTCAATGAGTGGTTAGTTGGCTAGGTTTATGTCACACAGTGGAAATGCCTCAAATGCACACTATTCAGCAAAGCTTCGGATTCTGTATTTCTAAACCCCTTCAAAAAATAATAAGCATTGAAAAGTCTACAGTTGTTATTTTACTCGATAGTAAATAATTTCTCAGCATTTTCTTTAAAGTCTTTGCCGGTTTATATTTTATTTACAGTAAGTGATTAGAATAAATTACTTTAAAATTTGCTATTAAAAAATACTGTTTTTATACATAAAAAGTGGGATTTAATTGAACTAATGTCTAAGTATTAAGGTTAATTACATTTTAAAGTTTCATATTTAACCGGCCAGAAAGCGCATGACAATTACTAAAGTAATTGATGAAGGAAATGCTGAGAAACAGGCTAATCTATTACCCCGAACGAATCTAATTTACACAGATTTATTTATACTGTTATCACAGACCCAAAGAAAATCTTTTATCATTCCAAGTATCAGCTTTAAGGGGCATATTAAAAAATGAATAAATTTCAAAAGATATTTTTACATTATTTTTACAGTAATTAACACTGATTTCTGATGTGTTCTTACATTTGAGCCCTAGTTTAACAAATCATAAATCATTACAATTTACAAAATAAATTGTTACAGAAATAAAAAATATTTAATGTTATAAAAGGTGAAAACGTTACAAAATTCACAAATACAAACAAAATACATATAAAGTCATGAAACTTATGTCTACAAAATTTCACAGTCTTTCGTAAAATAATAAATACTGCGTTACAACACAATTTAAAATCACTACGTAAATTTGTTCTTAAATTATATGAAGTTACATTGTAATAAAGTAAGCTCATAAGGATTTACAGTATTAGGATCTAGTTCAAGTAGGAAAATATAATATGTAACTAATCTAATACAAATAATAATGCTAGGAATATAAACCACAGAACACACTAAATCTAAAATAATCCCTAACACACATCCATACTGAAACTAGAGCTCAAACTGTGACCACCTAAGTACAGACAAGAGGAGTCTAAACGAGGGGGCTTCTGTAGATTTCATTCGGGTGTGTGTTTTGGTTGCTGTCATTCTGACGAGTACTGCATTGCTGCAACAGAAAACGAAAATAAACCATCATTATACAATTTTCAATCATATGTTTATTTGGTTACAGCACAGAAATTTTGCCGCACAGAATATAAATTTTGATCCTTCAAATATAAAAAGGAACAAACTTTGAATAATGTACCACAATTTGTAATCACATTTTCCATATCAGTCACAATACATTGTTCTTACAGTGACTATCTAGTCAAACATAAAGGTCCTACCAATAATCTTCAGAATCATGCTTCGTGTGTACAGTAATCACACAGTGTTGATTGCTGTGTGATGGTTGAATATTTGAATTTTGTATTAATTTTGTCTGAAATTATGTCTTTTTAGGGTTGACTTGGGAGTTTAAATTGTATGACACAATATGAAGAGTTGATTCTATGGCAAAGTGGGCGAAGAGAGCAAGTTTCCCAATCACGGCTGAAAACTTTTATTTCTATCAAAACTATGATTAAAATTGCTTTAATTTTTTTCATTAGCCTTAGAGAGAGCTACACAACTTGCCACTTTTATGTATGTCATAATAATTTTTTAGTTTCCTCCTATTTATGGTTGTTCATTGGTTGTATATTAATCAACATTTGTTTAATACGGGTTGAACTTATGATTCCAATATAGCAGCCCAACAGAGCCGGATAGTTAAGTATAGATTAAATGAAGGATCCTCCCAGTATCATTGTTGTAATGCAAGTCTGCAGCAAAACGAAATATGAAATAAAGTTGTATTTAAAACTGAGAGCAACGAAAGATACACAACGGTAGAGAGCACAAAAATTCTTAGTTTTTTAAAGCAAAAGAAGCATACATAAATAAGTATCTTCATTGCTGTGACATTAATACATGTGGCAATTTAAAAATAATTGTTAAGGGTACAATTTTGGGAATTTATTCATTGCACTACATAAGAAAAGGATTATCACTCATCCTGGTGAGGTACTTTAGGAAACCATTCTGTCAATTGCCTAATGTCGACTACTCACCGCCTGTTTGCGCTCCCAAGTCTTCATCGCATACTTATACTTCTCAAATTCGTGGCACCAGTCAGAGTATATCTTGTGGTAGTCATGTGTCTTGCCCGGAGGAGAGCAGCGGTGGGTGTCTACGGTGATATTGTAGGAGCACAGCAGGGAACCACCGAGCCAGCAGTCGTAGCGACCAGAGTCTGCCTCGTTGACTGTCACGATCACCAGGCCTCGCTCACATGTCTCTATGTACTTGTCACCCCTGTAACAACATTGCAACAATCATACTTGGCAGAGGAGAGCAGTGGTGGGTGTCTACAGTGATATCATAGGAGCACAGCAGGGAGCCGAGCCAACAGTCGTAGCGACTAGAGTCTGACTCGTTGATGTCATGATGATCAGGCCTCGCTCACATGACTCTATGTACTTAACACCTCTGTAACAACATTGTGGCAATCATACTTGGCAGGGGAGAGCAGTGGTGGGTATCTACAGTGATATTGTAGGAGCACAGCAGGGAACCGCTGAGCCAACAGTCGTAGCAACCAGAGTCTGCCTCGTTGACTGTCACGATCACCAGGCCTCGCTCGCATGTCTCTATGTACTTGTCACCCCTGTAACAACATTGCAACAATCATACTTGGCAGAGGAGAGCAGTGGTGGGTGTCTACAGTGATATCATAGGTGCACAGCAGGGAGCCGAGCCAGCAGTCGTAGCGACCAGAGTCTGACTCGTTGATGTCATGATCACCAGGCCTCGCTCACATGTCTTTATGTACTTGTCACCCCTGTAACAACATTGCAACAATCATACTTGGCAGGGGAGAGCAGTGGTGGGTATCTACAGTGATATTGTAGGAGCACAGCAGGGAACCACCTAGCCAACAGTCGTAGCGACCAGAGTCTGCCTCGTTGACTGTCACGATCACCAGGCCTCGCTCGCATGTCTCTATGTACTTGTCACCCCTGTAACAACATTGCAACAATCATACTTGGCAGAGGAGAGCAGTGGTGGGTGTCTACAGTGATATCATAGGTGCACAGCAGGGAGCCGAGCCAACAGTCGTAGCGACCAGAGTCTGCCTCGTTGACTGTCACGATCACCAGGCCTCGCTCGCATGTCTCTATGTACTTGTCACCCCTGTAACAACATTGCAACAATCATACTTGGCAGAGGAGAGCAGTGGTGGGTGTCTACAGTGATATCATAGGTGCACAGCAGGGAGCCGAACCAACAGTCGTAGCGACCAGAGTCTGACTCGTTGACTGTCATGATCATCAGGCCTCGCTCACATGACTCTATGTACTTAACACCTCTGTAACAACATTGCGACAATCATACTTGGCAGGGGAGAGCAGTGGTGGGTATGTACAGTGATATCACAGGAGCACAGCAGGGAACCGCTGAGCCAACAGTCGTAGCAACCAGAGTCTGCCTCGTTGACTGACACGATCACCAGGCCTCGCTCACATGTCTTTATGTACTTGTCACCCCTGTAACAACATTGCAACAATCATACTAGGCAGAGGAGATCAGCGGTGGGTATCTACAGTGATATTGTAGGAGCACAGCAGGGAACCACCTAGCCAACAGTCGTAGCGCCCACAGTCTGCCTTGTTGACTGTCAGGCCTCGCTCACATGTCTCTTTGTACTTGTCACCCTGTAACATCATTACATCAAACATACTTGGCAGGGGAGAGCAGCAGTGGGTGTCTACGGTGATATTGTTGGAGCACAGCAGGGAACCGCTGAGCCAACAGTCGTAGCAATCAGAGTGGCTCGTTGACTGTCTCGATCACCAGACCTTGCTCACATGTCTCTATGTTCTGGTCACCCCTGTAACAACATTGCTACAGTAATACTTGTCTGGGGAGAGCAGCGGTGGGTGTCTACCGTGATAATGTAGGAGCACAGCAGGGAGCCGCCGAGCCAACAGTAACTGTCACAATCATGAGTCCTCGTTCACCAATCTCTGCTTTTCTGGTAACTGTACCTGTAACAATCAACTTGACTGGCAGAAGTATTAACTGAATATTGGATTGCTAATTTATACCATAATGTGAAAGTTAGGTTAGGTTTACATAAATGCTTTCAATTTAGCAATCAATATTTCAAAGCTCTCCCTCATTCACACAGACTCTGTTACATAAAAACAACTTCAATGTCGAAAAACTAAAGTACATATCAACAATTTATGGTACAGCTCTGTTCGCGGTGGTTGGTAAGTGCGCAGTAATGCCCATCCCCCTCCACGCATCTTAGTACAGTCAGCCTACTAATATGCAACTTTCCGTTAAAAAATATATTTTGTCTATTTTTGTCACCGTTTACATTTGTGCTGTTTGTCGAGTCGCTCGGGACTCAGTTGAGCGATATGTGGCGAAGCGGCAAGTCGGCTAAATAATCAGCTGGAATAACACGAGCGGAAGCAAACTACGCATCTACACTCTCGTGATCGTATTCGCTCCACTAGACTCGGCATAAACATCAAACGTGAATAGCATAAATCCAAATCTTAGTTATTATCGTCAATAATCTTTCATGTACAACGGCTTCACATTTGTTCATACAGCTTGTTTGAAATGTAAACAAAGCAGAGTGTATATTAACGTATCCAAAGTCATTACAGTCCATGCAAAATGTTAAGTTGATTGTATGCCATCGTTGGGATTGTATGTCAAGGGGAGTGGTGGTAAGAGGTATTTCCTATCTCTCTTGCACTATCACCCCTACATGCCAAGCAATGGGAACAGACCTGAGAATTACCGTATGCAAATTGTTTAATTAATGGAAGATGCCCATTTGCTGGTATTTTAGTCAATATATGCACAATGGAATTGTAATCATGTTATGAAGGCAATCTCACAAATCCACCTTTATTAACCAAATGTATTATCTATTATAGTGAACATAAAAACTAGGTGTACACATGTAGATATTAAATGTTTTATTTTAAATCAGACTATAAGCCAGTGGAGAGGATCAGCAGAGAAAAGTCATGCAAACTAGCACATTACAACAAATGTTGATCCCTACATCCTACCAAACCAACGTATTTAGATGAATAAAAATCATCTATTAGCAAACTCCTCAACTGCTAGGGATTTACTCAAAGGCGAGCAATATATTGAAAATTTCTATTCTAAGTGACTATAAATGTTTAATCAAAATACAGGTAGGGGAGTCCCCTTCCCAGGGGAAATAAATGGTATCAGGAAACTGACACATACTTTCTCCCTTTAGCCCAACTTTAATGAATAAATTACTTTTTATTTACTAAATATAGTATACAAAGCACGGTCGAATGTGCAGAAAATCTTGTAAACAAGTTGTTTTAAAACACATCCACCCAAATCCCTGCTTTGGAGGCACTACAGGATCCATTGCTACACTCGTGGTTTTAAGAGGGGAAATGCCCCCTATTACCCCCCCCCCCAGGGTTAAAGGGGCAACATATTTCGAATTTCCTCTGTTGGTCAATGCTAAATTGACAAGCATATCAAGTTTGAATGAAATGTATCAGTAAATAAGAGAGAAATAGTAATTTTTGTATTCCCCATAAGAATAACATTGGACAACGTACTGCGTTTACCGCTAAATGAAAATTTCAATTTTCTCCAAAACCAGCAATCGTAGAATAGTAATTCAAAATACTAAATTATTTAGTTTTTTGAGCTCTTTTTAGTGGTGAATAGTAATATTTTCTTATGTTTATGTCTTTTAATGAAAAATCCAAAAAACTGAATTTTTGATGTTTTAAGTCCTGTAATTTCTGAACCCGAATTTTTACAGGAATGCGGGTGGTGCCATTTTGTTGGAAAACTGAAGTTCTACAAACTACTAAAGTTTAATCAAAATCGTTAGAGCCGTTTTTGAGAAATTTGGATTTTTCATGTTTTTTGGCGGTTTTGGGGGGATAATTACCCTTAAAAATCAAAAATTCAAAAAAATGAAAAAAACGCCTGGAGATATCGTGGATTAGTACCTACATGCCAAATTTCATAAAAATCGGCCCATTGGTTAAGGCTCTAGCTCTGTACACATCCACACAGACACACAGACACACACACACACACACACACACACACACACACACACAGACAGACATCACGTAAAAACCACTTTTTTGGGTTCAGGGAGCACCAAAACGAATATTTCCACTAACAACTCAAATTCGAAAATTTTGACGAAAACAATACTTTCTCCATATACTATGTATAAGGGGAGAAAGTAAAAAGGGGTCCGGGGAAATTTTGAAATTTTTATTTTGAGATTTTTATTGAATTCTTTGCTTAGCTTTTTTCTAAAACTGTGTATGGGGCCTACTTGGAAACTAATTATATAAAGTTAAAAACCAAAATTGTGTTATTTATATATATTTTTCAGTATCATATACTTGACGATCGCTACAACATTGATAATATTGCCGACGGTCGAGACCACATCAACGATGCACTCACATCGCGGAAGGTTGCTAATGATCGCAAAAACATCAGTAATAAAGTCAACGATCGAGACTGTATTGTGAAGTTGCTGGCTGATTTAGATTACATCATAACCTAAAATGTCTGTACAATCCACACATTTTCCCCCAGTACAAGAAATTCACACACAATTACAGACCTCCCTAGTTGGTTGCATCCCTGATAGCACAGCTTAAAAAATATTTAAATATTTATTTGTTATTTACAGTAGAAATCCAATTATCCGAACCCCAATTATCCAAATCGATTTTGAGGGAAATAATAAAAATATAAAAATCAAGAAAATACAGCGGGAGCGTGTGTAGCGATAATGCGCCGTTCCGTTACTATGTCACCTGAGCGCTGAAATAAAAGCCCGTGCTGTCACCTTCAGGCGTGATATTTTTGCAGTGAACAATGAGTCATACCCCCTTCCCGCCCTGCTCATCATCAGTCGCTATGGTTCTTTCACCGAGATTAGGTGTGTTCATATAAAGTTCATGTTTAGTGTTTCATTGTAGATTTTAATCGATCACTTTCTGTGCTGTTTTTTCAGTTCGCTCACTTTCTGTTCATTACATTTATAGTAATTTTGTCAATAAAATTATGATTTTTTAATGTATGGTGATTTTTTTTTGCTTAATTCCCAAGGTATACCTGATTATCCGAATTTCTGCATATCCGAATAGGCCCGAACCCCAATTAATTCGGATAATCGGAGTTCTACTGTATTGGTAAAAAAACGGGACATGTTCAGAAAACTAAGGGACTCCCTTAAATGCTTTCAATAACAGACTGTCCCATTTAGGCTGGACATATGGCCAGCCTATGTTATTCACTCATTATTCTCTAATATCCAGAAGATTTAGAGTGTTTCCAAACTGTTTGTTCTACATACCAAACCCCAGTATAAATTTTAGACTATAAATAGTACTATTTCTAACTTAAAAATGATTTAAATAAAAATATTTCTCACTCAGGTTCTGACCTGTAGACTATCTGATATCTGCCCTTCTCTTTGCTGTAATGATACCAAGTGACGGTTTGGGAGCTGAGGACCTGTGGCATCTTGACAAAGCAGCTGAGATGCACGCTCTGACCCCAGGTCACCGACAACTTCTTCTTGATCACCGAGCTCTCGCAAACACTGGCGCTGCTGTTGGTTACGTCTTGGAGAAGCCTGGTAAACAAACAGATCGTGTAGCAGCTCTAAATAAAAGAATGTTTACTTTAGAAAAGGAAAATGCAATAGGTTTTCAAGTATAACTTTTGATTCTGTGGACCATGTAATTTACTTTATACAACTCAAATATGACATGGATGAAAATAAACTATTTTGTTTAGACACAATACAAACAATATTAATGCCAGGCTTAAATATTCTTAGGTGTTGTGACAATTAAATCTACGTGGGAATATTTTTTGAAAGTTTGTGTAGTGTTTCAATAATTTAATCACAAAGTTCAATAACTTCATACGGATAAACTGAAACTTTAAGACTTGAAAATCGCCATTGAAAAATCATGTTATTCAATGAGTAAAAATAATCAATAGAATTATTGGAATCGATTGATAGTCAATAGTCAATAGTCAAACATGCTTTATTCAATGAGTACATGCATTGTACAGAATGGAGTCAATCACATATACATACATATTGTAGCAAAACATAATTTACGAATCTAACTTAACTTCCTTATCAAATCAAATAACTATTATTCACATACAAAACAATTCGTCCAATGAATAGTGTGGTTTAGTTAACATGTATTCCTTTAGTTTCTTTTTAAATTTAACATTGTCATTAATTTTTTTTATTTCAGCGGGCAGAAAGTTAAAATATTTTATACCAGCATAACAAGGCTTTTTTCAAATATTTTCCGTTTATGCTTACAATAAGAAATCTCATTCCTGTGTCTAGTATAAATCTTATGGTAATCACCCAGAGTACTCAGGCTACTAATATTACCTTTTATCCATAAAATTAGCTCAAAAATGTACAAACTAAATACTGTCAGTATACCTAACTCTGGGAAAAGGTGTTTGGTTGAATCTGACCATCCCATCTTTAATATAATTCTTATTGCCCTTTTTTGGATCGTCAAAATCCTGCACAAATTTTTGTTTGAGGTACTGCCATACAAAATGATTCCAAAGGAGATGTGTGATTGAATTAGGGAAAAATAAACTGATTTTAAAGTTTTTAAATCGCAAATTGATGATAATTTTTTAAGGACAAACAAACCAGGCCTGTAATTGATATACTGTACAGAAAAAATTGATGGCCAGTGAGGGGTCAGGAGGATGCAGGGAAAGTTCCTCCCAACTACATACACTACACTCGTAGATAAAAGCCAATTAAGAATGCCATAATGATGTTTAAAGAGACCACGATTGATAAAATGTTTAAATAAAAAACTATAACAAAAAAAAATCTTGTCGAACAATGGCAAAGTAAGAAAGGACTGTGGTAAGGGTCATTTATATTTTTCTGTAAGAGTTCAACAAGTAATTTTCATACTTAACAATTGGCAAACAAAAATTCATAAATGGTAGACAAAAACTGCCAAATTCCTTTTAAAAATATACATCAGCGAATAAAATGTTACGTACACATCTGGTGTATTTATACGGTAAATTGAAAAATAAATACAGATAATCTCTATAGCTTTAAAATTATAAGTAACAGTATAAATTGCTCGTTCAAATCAAACTTGACTCCTACCCAGTCATGTAGGAGCGGCATGTGTTGCTATCCTTGTCCCAGCCGCAGTACGGGTCGTGTACACATCGCAAGCAGTTGTCGTAGCGACGGTTGCACATCACGAGGTCGATCTGACGAATGCGGTCATCCGAGGCCACGATAAGCGACTTGGGCTGTGGACAACGATACAAGTGGTACTGGTGGTACATTCATTTGATTTAGTTTCAATCATTCTATAACACCACATTTTTAAATGTGTGAACCAAAGGTACATATGTGACAATATGTATATAGCCTTCAAACAAACTAAATACAAACTAACTAAATAAACTCTGCAATACAACAAATATTTTCTCTAGCAGCCACACTTTCAGAGTCTTTTTAAACTTGTCTGCAGATGAGTTTTTTGGTATGACAATTAGAATGCAGATACAGATATTAAAACTGATTTTACATGAATAAGTTACTGTTCAATATATTTGGCTTGGATGCTCTCATGCATTTGGTATATCACCGTAGTTAATACAGTTTATTCTGTCCATTAGATGTTATAAATACCGATGGTCCGTGGTTAGATCCTATTAATTTTATGTAACATATTTTTGACACCAAGAACCGTTGGGCAAAATTGTGATTTTAATTTTTTTATTAAATAAAAAATATTAGGTAAAACAAAAATGTGGCGACAATTATTTCAATATTATAAAATCCTCTCTTAAACAGTCCATTAAAAACTTAATCCTGAAATTTAACTATAACAAGCCCCTGCAAAACATACCACATGCATAGTATTGTCTTAAGCTGTTTGAAGACTTGCAACTGTAGTTCTTAAAAAACCAAAAACAAAAGTAACAAAACTAAAAAATGACTACTCATCCAGTGCTACCCCACAAGAGAGCTAAGAAAAATACATTTTTTCTAGGTTTGACCAGCCATTCCTCATCAGATTTACGAGGAGTAACTACAGCAAATGTTTTAATAAATAATCAAACCAAACAATAAAAAACAATATCCACTCACCGTTCTAGAGATAGCCATGGCCCTAATTGGTTCGTTGGATGTGACATCAAAGACGTCCAACAAGACGGAAGAAGTCTCCCCTTCGTCATCGTACCACTGGACAATCTTGTAGACGCGTCCCTGGTCTGTAACAGAAGCAAACACTTAGAACTTGATGCACCTCGGGTTTTACAAAAACACGTGACAGCCATGTCCGCATATATCAGCAAATCTGTAATATAAGGAGGAAAATACTTTTTTATAATACAAAATTCTAAAGACTAACAGAATGTCTTTAGAGGATTTGAAAGGCCTAATATCATGAAATTGTGATTGAATACTTTAATTTTATCCTCTTTTTTTCTCTTTGCCAGTGGGATTTTATATCAACGTTTGTGTTAGGGGACAATGGTGTAAACATCTCAAAGTCATGCCGGCACCCCCAGACTGAACCCATGACTTCTTGTACCAAAATCCAAGACGCTAACCATTAGGCTAGCAAGTGTCTTTCTCACAATGCAATACACACATTAGGAAAACCTTTGGGGAAATTGAAGAAGGAGCAACATATTTTGGTTCGTAAAGCAATCTTTCAATAACTATTCCTGTTACCAATAAGTGATAAATTCACAAATTTTGTGAATGAATTTTAGTATTTAAAAATGTTTCCCATAGGGATAACATCCCAAACACAAAATACATACAATTTAGAAAAAGTATTACTTTCTAAGATGTTTTACAACAAATTGATCAGTACTTAATAAAACGCTGAACACTTGTAAGTTGTTTAAGGTGAGTAGGTATGAATTCAACAAAAATTAAAGTTGAAACAAAATTGTATCCTTGATAACGACTAAAACTGACGTTTACACATTTAAATCAAGAACAAGGAGCTCAATGATCCATCAATATCAAGAAACTTACAGTTTAATTGGCTTCCAAACTAATTTTTTTTTAATTTACTAAAACTTGTATATATTTGTTTATCCTTTTATTTGTTTAGCTTTTTTATAATTTTAACACTAAATTTAACAAAATATGTAGCATTACTCGCCAGACAATATATAACGTAATACAAGCTGGCTGATACAAACTGGATGGATACTTACTCGACTGTATCTACTCAAGTAAACATGTCAACTGTAGTATTTGACGACACACAGAGGTTAAATTGCACATTTCACATACGATAACTGACGGTTCTATCACCATTGGCTGGCATCAACACAGGCAATGTTTGGTCAAGAGAACATTATCTGGGGCTTGTTTGTATTCCTCACATCAATCCATTATTGGAGACCAACGTGAAAACATTGATGGATCGGTGTTTGCAATGGTGCAAAGTTTAATTACCATCGAGAGTTATAAGCATGAATAGAACCACTTGGTGGGTTTCAGACTTAACAAAATCACATGAATTAATTTTTGTCTGCATGCCAAATTACAGATTTTGTTAACATGTTAGGTATAACAGATTATTTAAATTTTAACACGTTCGCTACCGACTCCAAATTTGGACTTTCATTATAGACCGACGTATTTGTGATGCTCCGGTTTTCGCTATAGACCGACATTACATATATGTGACGCGTGGAGCGCTAACCTCAGCCCGATGTCACGTATTCGTGACTTGAGCCTATTGTTACTAAATACGCTTTGGCTGCCTGTCAGTGTATTTGATCATCTTTATAACTGCATATCGGGCTATAGGAATGTCTGTCACATATAAGGGTCGCTTTGTCTGAGCGTGGGATATTTCGTTTTGACTCCAGGGGTGTGTTAGCCAACCTGTTGTTTACATTACGCTGAATCACGGTTGAGATTCACTTGATTCTAACCCTCGTGTTATTTGTTTGTTTATGTTATAGTAAACTGCTGTTTCTGTGCTGTTGAGTGATGAATGAAGAAGGTAAAACGCGAAAAATAAGGAAGAGGAGAGATGTCATGATTTTAAGTGAAATTGATCGTATGATAGACGATGATTTAAGTGAGGGGACTTTATTTAGTTCTGACTAAACATAAGTTGTTTAGCGTAACAGGGTTTCTTTATTTTATTAACAATACAATTTGATACAATTTTTTTTATCTTTGAGTCACACATGTGTAACAATCGGTCAGCAGTAAAATTCATATATATTTCATCAGTAGAGCAATGCTATAGACCGACGTCACATATATGTGATGCATAATAAAAATCCATAAAAATGTACAAATGTTGTTTATAAATGAGTCAGATGTTGTTCATAGGTATTTTGAACCATAACAACAGTTGAAACTTGCATCAACAATTTGGTCTTGAGGTATGTTTGGGGTATGTTTTTATATTTTTGCATTGGTCTATTCTGGAAGTATATAATTTACAGTTGGTACGCTACGAACACCCATGCGTCACACATACGTGACGCTCGGTAGCGAACGTGTTAAGAGTTAAGTATTTTAAGAACAATTAAAATGCTAACAATGGCCTTTACAGTTGTTCCCTGGATTTTTTAAGTGGGTAGTTAAACTGTCTCAATTCAGTTTATAGTAATCGTTTTTGCTAAGTTATCGGTAGAACAGGTTTCTTCATACTTCCAACTGTTACAAGTGATTAGTATTCAATACTACGTGTATTGTTTAATTGGCGGAATATATACATCTAAATTTGTTTGGTTGTTAATCAGCTCATACTAGAGTTTAATTAAATCATTATATAACGAATAAACCAAAAATGAAATGCTCTCATATTGATTTTGTTTCATTTACAACAACAATATGTTAACTAAATGTTATTAATATTAGTGCTGAATACATTAAATTTTGTTATGGCCAGTTTGGAGCTTCTACAACTAAAATGTGGTATTTTAAAACTGTGAAAACTGTAGCCTAGTACCAAAGGGTTTATTGGTTTTGTTAACCCATTGGCTTACCTGAAATTTTCCACCTGACAAACCGTTCAGTTTCCTAAGAAAAATTAAATAAATGTAGACTTTGACTAAAACTGTCATTATAGCAACAATTATTGCTCAATTTACTTAATTTTTGTACCAATCTTTAGAGAAATAAATTATCTACAAGAAGAAAATACTTTTTACAGCATTTATGTATGGTAAATGTTATATATATATCTCATATATATATATATATAGTTTATACAACAATTTTAAAAGGGGTTTCATGTAAAAAAGAAAAAAATAATGTTTGAGCCCAACAACTATTATGTACTTGTAGGTTATTTATTTTTTTACACAAATATAAAAAATTGTAGTGATAAATTTACATTTGACCGAGATATAACATATTTTCCAAAATCAAACAAACTCAGCGAATTTCCAATGCATATATATGTATCTTAATATCACATAAAGCCACATACCTAGTTTCATCAATATACATTCATATAAACGATTTATGACATTTTAATTATTCTCCATAAGAATAACATGGCGGCTGAGTATGCAGGTTTGCCGAAGCAAGGAACACAAAAAATGGGGTTTTATACAAATATCAATATAACTCATGTAGGTAAAGCCGCATACCAAATTTCATTAATTTATTTTCATAATGAAGGGAGATAACACGTTACTTATTCTCCATAAGAATAACATGGGGCTGAGTACGCAGGTTTGCTGCTACGAGACCCTTTGGTAAAAAATTGTTTTTTTGATCAAATATCAATGGTCCACAACTAGATGAAGCCGTATACCAAGTTTCGTCAGTATACGTTCATAAATAAGCGATATATAAAATTTTTATTTTCCTCCATAAGAATAACATTAGACAACGTACTGTGTTTAGCACTTTCAATATCTCGGTAACCAATTGACGTAGAGAAATGATCAAAATACCAAATTGTGTGTTTTTTTAAGCTGAATCTAATGGGAAAAACTAATATTTGACTATTTCCAAAATTATATGTAAAAAATTTGAAAAACCCATTTTTGGGGTACAAAACCCCCCCAAAATACCCCTTCGGATAGAGCGATCTGGCTGGTTTTCGAACTTAAAGTCATAAATGTTGCTTTACACGTTTAGACCAAATTTCATCCAAATTGGATAATTTTTACGAGAGTTATCGTGCTCACGGACATATATATATATACAGTTTCGAACGAATGGTGTTTTTGGGGTCTGGGGACCTCAAAACGGAAAGTTATCATGGTCCCGGGCCATGCCGACTACAGTAATAGCTTCTTCCCTATAGGGGAAATTCACTAAAATAATAAAAAAATAAAAAGCGTGCAATCCCGAGTATACTCGTGGTTGCATGTCCGGGCTACTTTCGGCAGCCACGAGTATACTCTGGGTTGTGAGCCAATGGGTTAAGAAACCTTTATGAAACAATAAATAATGTTGTTGCATAGCTTTTAGATTTAGAGGAGGTAAGTTTTGTACTCGCTGCTTCAGAAACTTCATTCTCCTTTTGTACAGCAGTGGTTTACAATTCGTATTACAAAATTACCTCATAGCTGAAGACAATGATTGAAATTACAGGAATCAAACCATGACCTAACAGACGATAGTCACACCCTCTCAAAAACAATGTAACTGTAAAGACAGTTATAAAGCAATTGTCAACATGCAATGCACAGTTAGACTTACTGGTGCCAGCGTAGTAGACAGTGTATTCCATCTGGTCCCCGAAGACGTCGTACTTGAGCTTGTCAACCACCAGGTGAGTGAACAGCAGATCTCTCTTGTAGTAGACGGGCTTGTCATCCTTGTGAGCGACTGCAGAGTCCATCAGTGGGTGCGAGCGGATAAAGTTGAGCACAGTGTCTGAAATGGTGAATTGAACGTAAAATTGAACGTCAAAGAAAAAGTGCACAATTTAAGGAGTCCAGTTTTGACACTGACAATCTGGCAAATACTATGGGTTATGAAGCATTGATATGGGAGGAATTTTATTACTTTTTAAAATCATCTACAACTATAACATATTCTACCCATGTATTATATTTGAAAAGTATTAATTATGTTTATTAAAAATTCCCAAGTTTATTTATTGATGTCTCAAAGTTCCAAAATTGTAAATTTAAGTGAAAAAATATAAAGGTGTTCACTGTTTCCAACATAAAACCATTTAATTCCACCTCTTCCAAGGAGAGGGTCCAAATCACTGGTTCTAATGATCCTTGAAATTTCTATTGTTAAGCTCAAATCACCCCTGACTCGCTCAGCCCATCAGCCTCACTTCTTTGAGAAAAAGAAAATCTGTTGAAGGATCTATTGGATTAAATCTCTACCCCACTATAACTAAACTAAGGGAAAAACTTTAATACAGCAACAGTAGTAAATACAAAATGAGAGTATTTGAGTAAAATATTTATGACTAATACTTTTATACTACTATTTTATACTATAAAATATAAAACATTTTAGCAATTATACAGGGTGTTTCCAAATTAATGTTGCTAACTTCGGGATATTGTTTCTTATGCCAAAAGGAACATAAGTCATCATATAACCGGGTGTCTATTTGTTTTCGTTTACTGTCTGTCTGCCTGTATGTGATTTTTACTACAACATTTATATTTTAAAATGGTTTTACCAAATTCAACCAAATTTCAGTTAAATACACTTCTTGGTAGGGTTTTTTCCCACAAAAATAATTTTGTCATAAAACTTTTCCGTTTTAAAATGGCGGCCATTTAAAGTTTGTAATCTCAAATATCTAAAACTATAAATTTTACAAAAAACTTACTAAAATATAAAAAATTAGAAAATGTAAAGCAAATCAATATCTGCTTTAATACTGAAAATCGGGTTAAAAATAACTGAACTATGACTGAAAAATGAAACACATGGTTAATTTTGATATCATAACTAATCAAAATGATAGCAAAGTTTAGCCATGTGTTTCGTTTTTCAGTCTTAGTTCAGTGAACTTTAACCCGATTTTTAATGTTAAAGCAGATATAGATTTGCCATTACATGTTCTAACTTTTTATATTCTAGTAAGTTTTTTGTAAAATTTATAGTTTTTTAGATATTTGATGTTACAAGTTTTCAATGGCCGCTATTTTTAAACGGAAAGATTTTATGAAAAAATAATTGTTTGTAAAAAAGAAACTACCAAGAAGAGTATTTAACCAACATTAGGTTAAATTTGGTAAAACCATTTTTAAAATATAAATTTTTTAGTAAAAATCACATACATACTGATAGACCGTAAACGAAAAGAAATAGATCCCCGGTTATATGATGATTTACGTTCTTATTGATATAAGAAACAATATCCCGAAGTTAGCAACATTAATTTGGAAACACCCTGTATAGTAGCAAACTGAATAAATGCTGTTGTACTACTTATTGTCAATTAACAGAAGGAAATATGCTAACTATAAGATAAGTGATTAAATAATACTATCTAAATAAAAAACAAGAATATTTTGAAACAAATTACAATTTTTTTTAGATGTTTCAAGTGAAACTTATAACCTCTTAAAACACAGAAAGGGGTTTTTAATTAAAAATACAATGAATATTTCATTCAAATGCCTTTGTTTGTGTAAACGCATGCCTACCATATTGTGTAAGTATTCAAAATTAATTTCATATTACCGGAGTGGCAATTTTCCAACCGTACGTTTAAGAATGGCCCAGAGTGATAGGGTATTAGTATACTAAGTTTGACTTTATTCTTCAATATATTACCAACTGTCTTAACAAATTCCTTGACTTTCCCCAAATGTTAGACACACTGAAATAATTGATAAAAAACAATACAATGAGAGCTTTACACCTTACCAAACAGGTCCACTATGAGGGGGACAACCGACGCACTTTATCCCAGGCTGATAAAAAACAATACAATGAGAGCTTTACACCTTACCAAACAGGTCCACTATGAGGGGGACAACCGGCGCACTTTATCCCAGGCTGATAAAAAACAATACAATGAGAGCTTTACACCTTACCAAACAGGTCCACTATGAGAGGGACAACCGGCGCACTTTATCCCAGGCTGATAAAAAACAATACAATGAGAGCTTTACACCTTACCAAACAGGTCCACTATGAGGGGGACAACCGGCGCACTTTATCCCAGGCTGATAAAAAACAATACAATGAGAGCTTTACACCTTACCAAACAGGTCCACTATGAGGGGGACAACCGGCGCACTTTATCTCAGGCCCCTGAGGAGGCCCCCGACCAAGAGGAACAATGACCAAGATAGTAAAATAAAGGTCGAGTGCGCAGTCCGGTAGTGAGTTGACATGTGAGAGAAGTTTCCCATTTTTGCCGTCAGCTTGGAGGCAACGATGCAGAACAGGTAATGTATTATCAGTTTTCCTTTTGTTCGTGTATATAAATGTTGTGTTAGTGTATTGTATTTCAATTATAGTATATATTTGTTATTTTTGTATTTGTGTAAATTAAAATGTAAAAGAAAAAGATAAGAAAAAAAATGTAGGTAAGTTAGGTGTAATAACTTGATATTTAGATGTAAGTAGGGTTCACTTGATAACGGGAGGAGTCTCCTTACCTCCCGAAACGTAGTGTAGTTTTAAACACTAGAAGCGACAGGTAAAGTCCAAATAAATCAAAAAATAAAAATAAATGTCTCTGCGGCCCCATCAGAATTTTTGCCCCAGGCCCCCAATTACCTTATGTCAGCTAAAAAAAAACTAAGTACAAAAAGTAAAAGACTTAAAGGCCTATATTGCCGACATACCAGGTAGAGTTTCAGTGTCGTTGACACACTCGCCGGGCCTAGGTTCCGGCACCCGGTTGCTCAGGACTGGCAGCCACGCAGAACTGCTGGTGGCCTGCTCCTTGAACTTGCCCTTGAACACTCGATGGATGTCGTCCAGCGAGAACGAACAGATCGCAGAACCCATCAGGCCAGTGGTCGATGTTGTGAAGACTGCGTAGAACTTGGTGTCATCCCCGGGTACCTTGTAGATGCTCTCTGGCGGAACAAGAGTGAATTGGTGATAAGGCATTGCTAAGGGTCTACATGTCTAAGAGCTTAGTAGAGTGCTGCAGGTATTAGGGGGAGGGTAAGGGGGATTTGGTCAGAGATTTTAGGCAGGGAAATTATCACCCAAATCAAATCCAAATCACTGAACAAAAGAAATGAGGGTACAGCCACAGACTGGTAAATACTGAACGCATAAGTAGCGTTCAGTAAGTAATACATACATTGGTAGTAAGTAATATCACTGAAGTATAAGGACAATACATTCTTTGCAAATGGGCTCAAGTAGTTACTAGCCCATATTATTTGGTATTATTTTGCTTTGAAATTTTAATTCCAACAAAATCATTGTTTAAAAAAGGAAATCGTCCTATGGTAAAATTGTAATCTTTATCCACTTTACAAGTATGTTAAATTTTCCTTATGTAATGACTTTCAATTTTTAAATAATAAAAATTGTAAGGAGCTTCAGATAAAATCTGTGCATTAAGATTGCACCATATGAAGAATATGGGATTCTTCAGAAATCCCTGCATTTGATAAAAACAAATTTGTCTTAAAAATATGTTCATGATTTAAAAACTGTAACAAAATTTAATATCAAAACTAATATAGGATAATAAAATTACATTTTCATAGTTTAATGAATTCTCATCATCAGTTGAACTGTCTATCAATTGAACACATAGTTCCCTCATCTTCTCAAAAACACATGTACAATCAAATCTGGTTGTATAGCGTAGTTATACTTACGTATTTCATTGAAGTAAAACGGGAACTCGCCAGGAATGGAGCAGTTGAGTCGTGCTTTTAGATAAGTTGCCCAGTTCTGGTTGAGAATGTTTTTGCCGCCAGTGTCACGCTTGCAGACCCGTGCGACACGAGAGTACACGTTCTTGCCACAGTTGATGTACTCGACAGCCGTCTCTCGGAAGAAGAAGAATACATACTGGCCGATGTCGTAAGACCCAACGAACTGCGGCTCTGAAAAAAAATATTGGTTTGACAACTGGTTCCTGATACTAACAACTAAAATGCGTATAATAGTTTTATATCGCATTGCCAATAATGGTCATGGAATAAATATTATTGTATTTTGTTTACTGGGGAGTCCACTGTATACTTTAACCACACAACTATCCTGTGTGGTTAAAGTATACAGTTAAAGGATACTAATCGGTTTAGCTTGTCCAAAGTTGAATGTTACAGATTATTATTTTGACAAGGCTGACATTATGTATTATGAGCTTGATAGGAATTTGGAATTGATAGGAGGGGTCAGCCAATTTTTTTTGTAGACGGTTTCCAATTTAAAAATCAAGGTAAAGCCTTCTTGGCTTGTACATCGGTTACTCTTGCCTATAAAGACACTAGATTAGTAACCAAGCTCATCCTACAGACCACTATTGAAATGGAATAATACTTTATTAAAAAATAAATAAATACAACTACAATGTGCAAATACAAAAACAAAAAAGATATACCTCCATCTTATAAATCACGGCACTGTACTTGCACAAAGATTATATAATTTAGGAAAAAGTATATGGACAAGAAGCCTGTGTGTAGACACAGTTGTTAAGCAGAGCTTGAATAAACAAAATATTGATGGGAATTTAGAAATTAACTGATTTTTAACGATTTAAGAGAAGTGGAAAAATATGAGTATTTCAATGGACAAGTCCCTGAACAAATAACAAAGAAAAAATTAAGCTTGACACACTGAACAACCAAAATCACTTATTACTGTACCAATTCAGTGACAACTTCTTATTTATTTAACCCAGTTGGAAGCTGATATGATAAAAGAGGGCTGTAACT
Source organism: Allygus modestus (assembly GCA_963675035.1). Taxonomy (NCBI): domain Eukaryota; kingdom Metazoa; phylum Arthropoda; class Insecta; order Hemiptera; family Cicadellidae; genus Allygus; species Allygus modestus. Next base: position 43,439,084 of record OY776115.1, read on the forward strand.
TGTAACCTAATAAAATGACAATGAAAAATGTTGTTGTCCTAGTATAGTGATAACTATAAAACATATTGTGCATCTAATGGTTGGCTACTCTTATGACTGGTTTATTACAAAAAATGGAGTGTCTGGAAGAGGTTTATGGCTGTGGTTAATGTATGTGTAAAGAAATGAATGAACATTTAGAAACTGTAGACAATTTCCCGCAAATATGATTTGAAATTGCTTGGGGTAAAAGCTTTAAAGTTTTTAAACTAATTCCATTTTAATTCAACTAGGGCTCAGACCAATAAAAACAAAGCTTTAAATTTTCAACCAAAAGTGAAAACAAACATTTTTTTGCAATAGCAGAATCTGCTTCCCGTTGAATTAATTCAGTGAAAATAAATCAAAACCCGATTCGCAAACTTTAAAAATAAACGAAATGGAAAGTTCCAAGCATAACTTTCTTTTAAAATCTTATTTGCAATTTCAGAGCGGAAAGCTGAGAAAAGGCGGAAAAGTTTGGGAAAGTCAAGTAGTTATCTCGTTTCAAACTTTAATGCAGATCTTACTCAGTGCTAGGCTTACATCTACTTAAAAGTTTTCTCTCTAAAAATCTGACGCCTAAATTTGGTAATTGATTAGCAATTAAATTGAATTCTAAGAGAAAACTTTAATTTCTCAGATTTATTTCAGGCCTCGTTTTGGTTTTAGATGAATTTATATTAGATGATGGCCAGTTTTCTGGATTTTAAGCGTTATGACTTATTGGTTAAACAAAATAGTATTGCTTTGAATAAATATTTCCAATTTCATTATACTTAAAAAATTGCGGACTTTTTGTATAAAATTCTGAAACATATCCTAAGGAATTATGTACATTTTTTAGGCAAACCGTTTGTAGCTCGGTGACTTGACTCATTAGCTATCTAGGTAACAAATAACCATATCTTTCAAATGGGTTATTAAATTCCAAAACTGAAAGCCTCGACAGCGCATAATTAAAATCTAATTAATTTTGGAACAAAGTTTTGCAATTACAAGTCCCAAACGGCATCTCAGGATACCAGAGGTACGATATATTAGAGGGAGAGTATTATTTGGGGAGGGCAAGTGAGAAGTTCGGCCTTGTAATCAGGCTTGTACGCTAAGTACCAGGGATCTGAACCCTCTTTTCACCCCAGGGGTAAGGGGAGGGGGAGTTTAGCTGACCAATTAAAGGCTTTTATAAAAGTTGGGCTTGTGATATAATTAACGGTCTTCCCTAAGAGGATTCTTTTACCACCCTCCGTCTTTTACCAAGCGTGATTAAAATATGATAAGATTATGAGTAAGCAAGAAGAATCGCACATGCGCCTGCTGCTACTTTCATCTTTTAACCACGGAAGATTTAGTAGCCTGGTAAGCTTAAAGCTTTGCCAGAGCCTAATTTGGGAGTAGAAGGTTATTTAATTAAGAAATTGTGAATGTTTAAAAAAAAAAAAACATTTTAAATGTTTTATTTTTGATTAACTTGTATCTGAACATAAAATTCTCACTTATTATCACCTTCAAGCCAGTGTGTGCGGTGTAAAAGAATGGTAAAAGTAGAAAAATCGTTAGTAGGTTTAATCACTGAACTAAAACAATCATTAAGTTTAAAACCTTGAGTTAGTTTTAAAAGAATTTCCCTGAGAAGTCAACTGGATTGAATTTTGATGTGGTTTTTACTGAATGAAAGAAATGAAAGAAGAAAAAATATGCCATTTTTTTAAGAGATCAGGACAGACGTTTGTCATTACTAAGGCAAGAACAAATTACATAGCATAATATTTTTACATCTTATTGCTGCTTCTTCAGGTGTGATGAACACCTATTTAAAATAACCTTTGTGGCATTCTAGCTATCCTTTGCTCCTAAAGGGGATACCAGATTACATAACCAAAACATATAACTTGTATTTTCTCACCAGTGGTGGACTATTTTCGCCCTAATATCTAGAACAACATAATTAAGTCTGCATATTAAAACCCTTATGGAACATTTTTTAGCTTTTTCGCTTAGTGTTTTAACAAGAACTTCCACTAAAAACCTTTATTTAAATTTCAAGTTAAAGTAGTATATTTAAGTTAACTATTATACAAAATTCCAATAAAAATAATTTTAATCAGATTGATTAAGTTGTGCTTTATTATTATTCATCAATTCAAAATCTGGTTTAAAATTCTGTAGCATGGAAATACAGAGCGTTTGAAGAATATACATACCCTCGGCTTTTCGAAAGAGGAGGGACCAGTCATAAGACTTTTGGCATTTCTACTTGCTTCCCCTATAAGGTCAATGTTAACTTTCCAGTTTCGTCCAGTAGTTATTTGTGAATATATAGTTTTAAAATTTGGTCGGAATCTTGTACAACTACTGGAGATCTAGAGATTTCAGTGAAAACAATTTAAATTTACGTTTAAAAATTCAATTGAAAATTATTTAATTTTTAGTAATTTGAGACAAAATTATCAATAAATAAAAAATAATTAAAAAATTTACTGACTGACATCGCTTTGTTACTTTTCCTTTTGAAAACAATCCATAAATAAAAACATCCGATCTAACCTGACCACCTAATCTGACCTAACGGGTTTAGGCTAGACGAAACTTGAAAGATAATATTGCTCTTATGGGTTTAGAAATCTACTTGGATCTAGTGGTACCACCTCTTGATTGAATAATTTGTTAGTTGTAGTTATAGATTCCCTGACTGTAATAAACCCTCAAGTTTTCTCGGGAGTACAGGTTCCCTTAAAAGTATTTTCAAGCCTACTATCATTCAAACACTCACTGTCAAGCCACTTGGAGTCGTATTTCAACGTCCGCTTGTAGCTGAACTCCTTCCTGCCGGTGGTGAGGTTGTGCAGGTCGGTGCGGAAGATGACAGCGTCGGCCTTGGTGAACTCAGCATTGGTGCCAGAGTAGAGAGCAGGCAGCTCGCCAGGGTTGCCCCTCTCGACCCACACTGCCGTCGAGTTGTCGCTGGGGTCGTACGGACACTTGGCGATGCCGTTGCCCACCCCCGGCACGTACTCGCTGCGATGGAGGTGTGTCAGGTTGGACTGCAATGACGAACAGAGTGTCAGGAATATGGAGGTGGATACAGCCGTGTTACGTGTTTTATTTTGTGATAAACACATTCTGGGATTTTTCGCGGTTTGGAGATTTACCATTAATATACCGGCCAAAAAAGGTAACAATCAAGTACTTTTATGACTGCCCAAACTTAAGAAACAGTGTAATCGAACCCACTGAAAAGGCTAAGCAGTAAAAGCGCTTGCTTTATAATTTCAGGTTTGCCAGATTGTTATTAAGGAGAGTCTTAATAACAATTAAGAATAAAAACTAGTTTGTGGAGGTTTAAACCTGATCTAACTGTGGTTGTTTGCTGGGCTATTATTTGATGATAATTTGTAAGAAAAGTTCAAGTAAGATTAAGAAGACAAGGATCTGGCTCCAAACAATATGTTAAAAGTGTCACTTGCGTTGAAAGATATAACAAATGAGTTGAAGTGTAACAGAAAGAAAGTAGTGTGGCCGAAGATGTATTATAATAATTGGAAAACTGGTACCACACCACAATACTAAATTTGGAATCTTCAGGCATATACTAACAAATTTGGGGGAATTTCAAGCAATATATAGGTGTCAAGGCATCAACAAGATCCAAAAAATAAGATCTGTACCTTAAATTATAAGTATATAGGTCTTGACAGAATCTTTGAATGGGAGAAGGAAGAGTTACACATATTACACTTTCTAGCATGACTAGCAGTAAAGGAGTGCTTGAATAAAAATGTGGTTTAGGATTATACAAATCCATACACTATAGTACCGGTAAGCAATTGGATATAAAAATTGCTGCTAGTGCCTTACAAAATAGTACACAAACGTGCATTAATTATCAAAAGATAAGACTGACAGAGAGGGGCCCAAAGTGTAGATGGAAATACTAAACATTCCCATTAGCATAAATTAAAGGAGCTTTTAACTCTGGTCTTATGAAGAGACAAAGCAAATGCAACACTTTACAAAAACCATTAGGTGAAATCTAAAATGTTCACAATAATATCACTATAGTAATTTATTGTCACTGAATCTGGCTAAAGCAAAGTTAACCATTAATTAGAGTAACACTAAAGCTAATAAAAATGTTTATATTAGAAGTAGGACAACTCATATGACTTACATAAATGACCCAGTCTTTCGGATTGTGAGCATTCGTTCCACAAACGTAGATTCGAGAACCATCTCCGACTGGCTGGATTACTCTAATGTGGTTTCTGCACTCAAAATGCTGAAATTAGCAAGAAAACAATTAGCCCATTAGCATTACTGTATACTATTCTAGCACTCAAAATAAAACACCATTTCAAATCATCCCCTTTACCAAAAAGTAACTCGGTATATATCAAATAACATTTTTTAAATACCATAGATGACACGTTTTGTGACACTTACTATAGCAAACTTGTAGTAACTGCTGGTAAAATTTTAAAAAGAAATATTCAGTATAAGCTTAGGTAAGCTTTGGTTTTAATACAGAAATGGGATTTCAACTTACTATACTTACTATATTTCCATTAACATACTACATATATTTCCCCATTGTGTTCCAGATCCCATTATGGAACTTACTCTCTATAAACAAAAACACCCTTTACGGTGGGATTGTGCTTGAAAATAAAATTTCACAGTATTTAGTGCTAAAATAACAAATCATTAATTGCCATTACTATCAATTTACTACTATATAAGTTCATCAGTTTTTTCAGTTCTAACGGAATATTATGTTTATGTAGGGAAAGCAAAATATCAGTCAGCGTGGGAGCCGAGTATTTTAATCTTTTAACATAATCCAGAAGGGCTTCATTGACACACTGATAGACAGATAATACCCACTGGTGTGGCCCTCTGCCCTCTATCTCCTGCAGAATTCACAGTGAATAATTAATCATAATGGTCCATTATGCCACCATAGGGCATTGGCATTGGCATTGAGGAGAACAATTGGCTTGTCCCTTTAGGTGACATAATCAGCGATAATTGTATACAAGGAGACCTCGGAATTGCTTTGGGATCGGAGTGATTGGACTATGCGGAAATTTTGTTAATGTGGGTATTTAGTAATTTGGGAAGAAAAACAATTTAAGTAATTTAAGTATAATTTAAGTATATTAGAAACTATATTTTGACTTGCCATTTAGAATGTATACTTTACAATCGATCAATGGGCCAAATTAGGTTTTTCATAGTTATTCATCTATTATCTCTATCGATATCATAAAAATGTCACATAATTTTTGATTTACTACAAAAATATCAAGTGTGAAAAACTATAATAGAAATAATGCACTCAACGTATTAATTGAAGTTGCTATTTGTGGTTATAATGCTATTTTAAATTGATACCCAACAGAACTTAGATTGAATATTTGCTCTATGTCGTACTTAAATAAATATAGTTTAGAGGTTAAGATTTTATTTTACGAGGCTAATATGACTTTTGTTTCGATGTAGGAATTTGACTGCAGATTAACTGATTTCACTGAGAAGATTATTGCACATCTTCATACTCTGTGCCGTGCTTGACTCGTCATTTAACTGCATTGTATTAGCATTCATGCGAGGTACAAATTAATAATGATTTTGCCATAACACTTACTTCAGACTTCCCTTTGGAGACACAACTCGCTACACTGCTCGGTTCTAATGTTAGAGAATCTCTCTAGAAAAAACAAAAAAACATTAAAACAAAGGGTTTATTTTGTGTGACAAAACTTAATTGAATTTTTATTATCAAGTACATTTATTGTGTGATTGGGTCGAAGAAATCCAATCAACTTTATCGGTGTGATATAACAGTTTAAAGTATTGTTTTGTTATACTATACAATAATAACTACATTAAAAACATATGGCTAAAAGTGAAATAATTTACAGTGAATATTGCAGGCATATGAATTATATATTTTTTGCGTGTAATCAAAGAGCATAAATATAAATTTGAAAAAATACAACGCCCCAATTGGAGCAATATTTTAACATGGGAATAACAAAGTCCTGTACCTAAATTGAGGTAAGCGTGTAGTAACACAATAATTACAAGGATTATTTTTATTCCTATTGAATAAAACAACGAGGGAAGGGTTATTTAACTTTGCAAAAGTAGCTTTGGTTTTATATAAACAAAAAATGGTAAGCAATAATTATCCATATGGTCCTAAGGTGAATGAGTTGGTGTGTAAAATGGAGACACCAATTTGGCTATGCTATCTAGAATAAAGACAAGTACTATTTCCTTCAAAGGAACATGAATATTGTTATACAATAAACAACAGTGTCAGATGGTATAGTTGTGGTGGTCCTATGTAGCTATTCAATATAATTATTGAATTGCACTGTTGCATTTAAAATGTAAAGTTTTTTTATATTATAATTAAAACATATTAAATAATATGTAAATGGACACTATCTGAAATATTAAATCAAATATACAGTATTTCCACTTTGATTAACTTCGTCGAAACATTGATACTTTATTTTACATTTGAAAACAGACAATTCTGTATTGTGGGAGAGATATGCCATTTTAACAATATAGCTTATAATGGAGAATGAAATATTTCTGTGCCCTTTTAACTGACTACATAATTGAGACTTTCTGTTAATTTGAGAGGAAAAATTACAAATCTGAATGAAGTTCTTACAAATCTCAAGAGCTGAAAGCTTTTGTTTCGCTATTGTCTGCAAAATATCTAATTTCTGGGACTTACCTCGCAATTCGATTGGTTAATGTTGCTCAAGTTCAGCTTATAAACTCTGTCCCTGTAAATCAAAAGATAATGTTACAAAATGAAAGTACGAAGAACAAGTTTTAAATAGCTTAGATAATTTGAAACAAATGTAGTTTTTGATGTGTTTCCACAATGGCCAAATGCAGTACTATTTTATATTTTCTATGAGTGTGAAATAATGACACAAATAATACTATAACAAGTTTAAGGATGTTTTAAGATTGTAAAGAAAAATTCAAACTCCATATCATTATTTGTTCCTTAATTACTATAGCTATGGCTGTGGTAGCACCCCTATCAAATCTCTAATGTTGCACATTAAAAATACTGTAAAATTATAAAGTACAATAACTTGACTGTCCAGCTTCAAAAAGTATAATTTACATGTACGAAAAAGTATAAAGAATGTTTTGCTTGACGCACAAACAATGAGCAAACACAATTCCTGTATTTACCATAAGTATTCAGTAAGTATTTCATTCGCCATAATTAGTTTCCACAACTGAAAAAAAGTTTAGTAACATTTCAAACCAAAATAATATTTTAATTTAAAATCCTTCAAAACATATTTTAGACTAAGAAAGTTCAGTCCAAAATTCTAAATTCCAGCCCATTACTACACTTTTGTTATTCAAACAGTCATCCGAAAGAGAAAGTAGCGCTGCCGCTTTATCATTCAAAACAGGCGCTTTTAAAATCTTCCGAGACGGATGTTTAGCAATCGTCTTAAACGATAAACCACTCGTAGTGCAAAACTAATGGATCCACCGCGGTGTGAGTGGGGGTAGATTTTAAGGGGAGGGGAAATAGGGGTGTTTACCTGGCCGTGATCGCATCCATCACGCTATTTACCCCCCCCAACCATGGGGGATGTTTACCCCCGGGAATTATTAAGTAATGACAGCATCGCCTGACTAGCGGCCCATGAGTCATCCACGACATTGCTTGGTCGATATGTGGTGCTTCAAATGGAGCGGCGATATGGCCACTTACAGGACATCAAACCGCCATTTGCACGAACTGAAGAAAATTCGTTTAAAATTGAGTTCTAATAATTTCAGTGCTTTTAAGACCAATTAAAATTAATTACTGACTTCAGACCACATTGTGAATAATAGATCACAAACAAAAGAAATTAATAAAAACTGCTTATAAATTGATAATGGTAATCAATGTCAGTATGTTGATCGTGGGACGTCTTAGAGAATATATGATATTTACACTCAAATAAATTGGAACCGTCAATAGTTTTTTTATCAGTTTAGCTTAAATGGATGTTATAATTGATTTTAGCTAATCAAACTAACTTTTATAAATTAAAACAATCCTTACCAATAGACTACTATTTTTGGGTGAGAAATGTTCAGGTCTTCTGGTTTAAATACTAAGTCTCAACTACTAGAGCTTTAACAACCACATTGGAAAATGGTGGCTTTAACCACCATTAATTCTATATTTACTGATTCATATGAAAAGTGAACGTTTCATCTGATTTCGTTGAAATTTGGAACAAAAATGTATAATCTATTAATATTTACCTTGGACCAGATAAGGTCTGATCAAAACTATTTTCGTCCGATTTCCCTAAACAAAATTGTATCAAGTATTTTTCCTGTAAAAATATTACCACCATATAGTAGGACTTTAAAATACCCCCGCCGCAGCAAACCTGCGTACTCAGCGAATTTCCAATGCATATATATGGGTATCACTACTACCTAGAGCCACTTACCAAGTTTCATAAAAATACATTAATTAATAAGTGATATATAGCATTTTATTTATTATCCATAAGAATAACATTATAATTGGATTACGCAGGTTTGCTGCAACAAGTAAGATAAGAAATGTGTTTTATAGCAATTATCAATATAAATCAACCAGGTGAAGCTACATACCAAGTTTTATTAATTTAGGTTCACAACTAAGGGAGATATAAAACTTTACTTATTCTCCATATGAATAACATGGGGGCCGAGTATGCAGGTTTGCTGCTAACGGGAAAAATAACAAAAAACTTTTTTGTGCTAATATCAATATACCACAACTAGATGAAGCCACATACCAAGTTTCATCTATATACATACATAAATAATCGAAATATAACATTTTATTTATTATCCATAAGGATAACATTGGACAACGTACTGTGTTTAGCACTTTGAATATCACTGCAACGGTTGGAAGTAAAACAACAATTAAAACGCCAAAATGATTGTTTTGTAGAGCTAAACTGATTGGTAGAAACAAATGTGGAGTTTTTAGTGAAATTATATGAGGAAAATCTAAAAACTGTATTCCCATAAGATTAACATGGGAAATTTTATGGACACATTTTTTGAATTTTCTCCACAACCACTAAACCTAGCTTAATCATTAAAAATACTAAATTATTGGTTTTTTAAGCTCTATAAAATGGCTATAACCAAAATCTAGTGTTTTAAAATTTTAGGGTTAAAAGTTCAAAAAACTGATTTTTGGAAAATTTTAAACCCCCATAAAACCCCCTTCCCATAGACCGATTGATCTGGATTTCGAACTTAAAGTCATAAATGTTACTCTCCACATTTGTGCCAAATTTCATCAAAATCGGGTGCTTCTTTTAAAAGTTATCGCGGTAACGGACACACACACACACACACACACACACACACACACACACACACACACACACACACACACACACACACACACACACACACACACACACACATATATATATACATATATATAAATTTGAACGAATAGTGTTTTTGGCATCTAGGGACCTCAAAACAAAAAGTTATCATGGTCTTGGGCTAAAGTCTTACCATGCCACAGTAAGCTACAGTAATAGCTACATAAGCTACAGTAATAGCTTCTTCCCTATAGAGGAAATTCGCTAAAACTAACAATTTTGTTACAATTACTCCCTGTAATAGTGAACATCAGTATGTACTGAATGAAGAACGTTTCCTATCAATCTTGTTCTTTAAAATAATGAATACATTTCCACTTCAGATTAAGTCAACGTCCACGGTGATTGGAACGTATCAACATTTCAAATTATAAACAAGTGTAAAGTGTACACGTGCTTTAGAAATTGGAACTCAGACCGGCAGAGGTCTTACGAGCCTAAATTAACCCAAGCCTTCCCCTTAAGCGTCTCAGAATCAATTAGAGTTAATATTTGCGGCTTTCGGCTGTATCCTGCAGTTCGGGTAAGTACTGGTACAAGCACAAGCTCTGCTGGGGGGAGTAGGAGTAGTCTCATCTTCACTTGTGATCGCTGCTCCCCCCGCCATTAGGCCGTATGGACCATTAGAAGGGCCATAACTCAGGGAAGGAGCGAGCCGCAATCCCTTCGCGGCCGTTACCGTGGGCCTCCATCTGATACGAGGTTCCCCACTCGGTGCATATCGTTCAACTAATGTCCATCCTTGTAAGTCGGACTGACTCGACCGGCTGATCAAACGGCCACGTTGAATTCCCTCACTTGTAAAGTGCGATGGGGTTTCAGGTTTTAAAAATTATTTGACATATACATTTTCAAGAATCATTTTTACTAAAAGTTAAAAAAAGTTTTCTATTTAATTAAATTTTACAAAGTCAGCTGATATACAATGAATGCAAACTATTGAATAAAATACCTTACTAGTTTCAAAATTTACCTTAGGATTTGAACAAAAATTAAAATGTTACCTATCTTATCGAAAAACTGTTTATACAATAATGGAATACATTTTAATGAACATAATCACCACTGATGTTTAAACATAATTAATGAGCACTAAATCAAGAAGAAAATAAAATAACGAGTTCGCACGCAGCACGCTGACGTGAGGGAAGTGAATTTCCACATAACAACTTTTAAAACTCAAAATCAGTGTAAAAACATACATTTGTCCAATTTTTATTGAAATCTGAAAACATTGATTTTTTGGCTGTTCTGATACTCCTGGTTTCATTTACTTGCAAAGCTGGGAATACAATTTCGCCCATTATAAGGTTAGGAGAAGGTCCAGGCAGGCTTGAAAGTAGGCGTGAGGTTGCTGGGGATGATAAAAGGACTCTAACAAAGGAATAACAGGCTTTTCTAGTGTAAAACCCCCATAAGACAACGTACTGTGTTTAGTCGATACACATTTTCTTTAATAACTCGGTAAATATTTATGCTAGAATGACGAGAGAGGGCTTAAAACTTTTGCCTCTCTAATTCCCATCTTTTTACATGCATTTATTTTACATCTGGGGCTTTTATGACCATTTTTGGCCCAAAAACTCGAAATTTGAAATATTAATCCCCAAAAAAGGGGTTTAGAGTTTTCCGATTGTTTTGCCCAACGAACTTGTCCAACTGATTACAGAAAGGAACGTCCCTACCAAATTTGAAGTAAATCGGACAAAAACTGCGACCGCTAGAGTGCAAACACACACACACACACACATATATATATATAAATAAAATTTTGAACGACCCCCCAAAACGTGTTCAGGGGGTCACGTTAGGAACTTCTATGGTGGTCCCAGGCTTAAGTTTCACCGTGCGGGTCATGCTAATAGTTCACTTTCCAAAGGAAATTCACTAACAACTGGGCAAGGCAACTTGGTTTATATAAGTTTGCACCTTATGACAACCTGAACAAACTCATCCTTTTGGAGTGTCTTAGAAATTCCCTAACTATTCCGTAGTTTCTCTAGGTATTAGAACCTCCTCGGTAATTGCTGGTAATTGTAAGGTGATCAAACTTCCACGTATCATAGACCACAGCGTTTAAAATACCACATAATATAGACAATTTTGTTGTAAAACATTTAGCTAAACTAAATATTATAACGAATTATATTACGAATTTTGGGCTAGCTGTACCGTACAGTGTTCTATGTTCTTTAAGCTGTAAATTAATGTGTATGGAATTTATTTCATTCTTTATTGGGATAACAGTTATAAATTATTACAAACTACTGGATACCATCAAATCCACATAGTTAAAAAGGTAAGACCATCACCAAATTCAACCGTTTGTGCACGTGTACTAAAACAATGTTTTAGATATTTCACTTTATTTTGGTAATGAGTTTAAAATGTTCATCTGAGAGGCCATAAAAGGAAAAGTTGAGTTTAAAACGTACCTTAATGCATTCACCGTTGGAGATCTCTTTCAACAACCAAGATCATCCACAGCGAAAAAGCCAACATTTTTGTTTGAAATAATTATGGGATTAACAACAGCCTTTCCAGGACATCAGATCAGCATCGAAAAAACAGAAGAAGGTAAGTACGACTAAAACTTTGGTTTGGGTTATCTAGACGCTTTAAAACACTGACATGTATTCTAGAATGTGGCAATTTATAGTAAGTATACAATATATTACAATATAGTACTGTATGTATAAAGTAATCCAATGTACATTTAGGTGTATACTTACATAGCACCGACATATAGTGCATCCCTCTTCTCGTCGAGGTAGAGGGTGCGGTAGTACATCTTGCCACAGGTGAACTCTCGAACATGGTCTGAAACAAACGCCTCTACTGTTTAATTTGAAAAGAGAAAGACTATCGTATGCTCTCTGATTAGAGAGTTTAAAACCCATCAAGGAAAAAACATATGAGAGGATATTTAACCTAAATTTATGGAGGGTAATCTAACCTATGGAGATACTTAGGGTATCAAATCTTGATTGACAGCAATATGTAGAACTTGCGGCAAAGCAAGGGAAACTCGACGTTTCAGAGTCGTTATAGTTCTCGTCCTCAGGGCAACTGCATGAAACTGTCAAAGCGACAGATCAAATTGTACAATGCGATTACATAAGCTCAAACATATAATGTATTTACACTACTTTCAAATCGATGTTTTATCTTACTAAACTTGTATTTTGAGTACTCGTAGCCCTTGAATTCTTTCCTGACCAAACCGTGCGACTATGTTACAACTGAACTGTTTTTTTGGTAACTCGAATACAAAGTAATGGTAAAAATACATAGCAATGATATAGCAATATTAATTTAAATAAGTATGTATACACATACACGTGAAGAGATTTTATGTAATACTGTGACGTGCCAAACTAAGCTTCACATATAACCGAGGATGACTTTTATTTTTTTAGAATTTCCAATTCGGTTGCATCGCAAGCTTTTAGATTTATTACAGACATTATTTTCTAGCTTTAAAACCTATTTTGTAATCAGGGCGCCTGGAAAAAACAAGACGGTTCTAAAAATATTTGTTTTAAAGATTTTTCCTTAAAATTGTAGCAAAACAAAAAAAATAAATAAAAAGAGTAATTTTAAAATTATTTTGACCGAAAAATTATCTATCCACTTTTAAGTTTTATTAAATTATGATGACACAAATTGTTGTTTTTATTCAACACCTTTATTTAAGAGGACGTTGGAGTCAGAAGAAAATATCGTCGCTGACCCTAGCGCTCCGGGCTATTTCAATGTTAAAATGCACAAAACTTGTCTTTACTGAAAAGCATATTTTTTTGTTACTGTTTGACCTATTGATTTGGAATAAATTTTGTTTGAATCTTTATAAAGTTTTGATTAGTGCTTGCTTGGAGTATTGTTTTTTAATGACTAGGAAAACTACAAAATATGTATAAAAATATAGAGTTTAAATTACTATATTTTTGGAATTGTATTATTTTATTTAGGAAATAGCGAGCAATTAACCTGCGTCTTCAAAATACGTTTAATTTGAGACATCTTTCATAATCGTATGTTGATAAATAAGCGAGATATATGGTTTTAAGTTTAACATTGTTCTTATGGAGCTAAAATCCAACATGGCCGCTCTCCAACGCCCTCTTAATGCGCAGTGACTATCAGTTTGTTTAATCTTCATTTTAACCAGGCTTATTTAATATAAATTCCCCGATTTTCACAAATTACAAAACATACCCTTGCCTTCCCCCACCACCCCGGTTCCAAAGACACCACCTACATACTCCGAGCCCGCCAACAACCCCATGCTCCCGGTGCGTGCGACGTCATGTGTCGTGCGGCTAACAACATACAGTGCCATTGCGGAGCGCCGCGGCGCCGGCATGTCTGCAGCGCCGCCATATCATTACGGGCCGTTTCCGAAATACCAGCCGGCAATTAACTTTACCCTCGTAATAAAGGTTTATATCAGTATTGTTTTTATAGACCAGCAGTCATTATCAGTGCATGATTTACGTTCGCTATAAAAGCATGCGCGTGCAACAGTAGGCTACGTGTGGCCGAAATGTTTATTTATGGATGCAAAGTATATTATTTTCATCAGTTCAAAACGTATGGTAAACCCGAAAATATGCATTCGAGCAGTCTAAAAAAGTTGCTGAAATTTCAGCGCTATAGGTATTTCAGGGGATAGGTTTACGTCTACTAAATATTTGTGTTTTCAATTTGGTAAGGCACTTAAAAAAATACAATGTTGAAAACAACATATTAACACAGCGAGAAAAAAATTGATTTTACAGTTTACAAAATAAATTTCGATATCAAGGAAGTCCAAAGCCTATTAAGTAAATTACCCTTGCCAATGATAGACTGATGTTTGGATGGCAATTTAGTGAGCCTCTTATGATTTTAAATAATTGAGAATAATATTTTTGTTCACAGCCTTGTCAGGCTACTGATGATGCTAACTATTTTTGACATAAAGCTTTAAACTCTATAACCCCGTCAAAGTATTATAGATTTAAATTCGTCCTCAAGGGTAGCAAATATAAACACTAGCTGCAGATCCCCACTTCGGCAAATTCGAGTAATTGGTAGCAAATTTCTAAGCAGAGCTTATCTGCTCTCCTTAGACTCTTGACTTTAACTTTAAGTAGTTTGATATCAGTAGTGTAGGGTATTATGAGGAAAACATGCTGAAATTTATCGGATGAAGAACCCATATTTAAATAATCATCTGATCCAATAAAACTTAAATATACGATTAACATGGAAACTTCGAATACCCAGTGAGGCGGAGACCTAAAGAATTTTGAACGCAGGGATAGGCTTATGTGTGCCTTTAGTGCATTAGCAACTATCTTCCTGCCAAATGTCAGCTTAATAGGTCGAGTAATCGACACGTGGTGGGCCCACAAGCAATCATACAATTTTCACCTTTATAACATTAGTATGATAATTGATTACCCTGGGGTCGAGCTTTTCTATAAAAACACAAACAGTGATACTTTATCAGGTGAGTGTTACTTGGACAGCTTAGAAGTTGTTTTTGGTTATTTTGTTATAATTTGAAACTAAATCACTCAAAAGCCCAATGTTAAAATTTTCAATTTTCAAATGCATCTTTTAGCAAAATTTCAGTTTTCCTGGGGTTATGAACATTGACAATCGACATAAAAATAAATACATATAATAAATATATTGCTCGTAAAGGAGTACATGACTGCGCATAACATGATCCATCTGCGCATAACACTAATCAAATTAAAATACAAATTTGAATTTACCGTCACCATGTGTGTCTTCCCTTACGATAAACACGCAGGGCACAAATGACAAGGAAATGCGTTATAAATCCTGAGCAGAAGTCACGTGAGGTGACAATAAATAAAAGCTGAAAGACCGGGGAAGCGAAGACCACGTTATCACTGTCGGAAGGGGAGGTGACGACTGATAACAGACGTCCTTGAGGGCGAGGGGAGAGCAGGGTCGTGATTTGTACTGAAGGGGAGAGTTTATGATGGTAATTTTTCTTACTCTCGACCCCATGGAGATCCCTACATGACAAACTGTATATCTGATGTCAAGGGACTTCATTCCAACCTGTTACTGTATTGTTATGTAAAGGGAGAGAGACCCGATGAGAAATAAACTGTATTTAGATGTTTTTATTAGCGTATCGGATGTTAATTTAACTACGGGTATTATTAGGTTTGTTAGTATGTATCAATGTGAACTTAAAACATTCATATTTTGTCCTTAAAATGTTTATAGAGTAGCATGATACGTGTTGTTACAATTAACAGGATAAAATAAAACTACATCTGACAAAATACATTTAAACTTATACTGTACTTACATAAATGAGGGTAAATATACAAAAAAAATGGTACAAGGCGATCGATTTCAACCAGTCACACCGGTCATCATCACCTGATTGAGCCTGCATGTAAGTAAAGTTTAAGTGTAAATATATTTTATAGTGTTGTGAGACGTAGTTTTATTTTATCCATTTTAAAATGTATCTGCATTGTAACAGAAGTTTCAAATTTGATAACCGGTATATACGTTTCTCTAGCAGGCACAGGTGTAAAACCCAGTGAGATGTGTTTTTAAAAAAATGTGATTACAAACTTTCAGGTAAAGTTTGCTAATTAGTTGTATAAACTGCGTGAAAAAAGTCTTTTACGTGCGTTAAAAGTATACTCAAATTTGTAACCCTCTCTTTGATGTAAAACATCATCAAAACTGTATAACCGAATGACATTTTAGAGATCTAACTGATATTAGACCTAACACATCGAATGGATAACATCACGTATAAACTTTTGGTAAGTATATCCAGATTATTCCAGTTTTACAGTAACAACTGTAATAAATGTTATACGGCAAACGTTATCGCCGCTAGTTTAAAAATACTTTGTAATGTAAATTGCAGTACATCATTTTCACCGTATAAGAGAGAAATCATGAAATACTCACTAACACCTTACCACAGAGAAGTAATCCATATTGCAACTGGTTTGTGCGGTTTTTTTTCAAAACTACCTATACCTACCTACCTACCTACAATATTACACAAATTTAAAAATAAAAGGATTAAAAGTAGAACATTGAATTAAATCATAAATCAATCGGACACCTAAAACGACATAAATAAAAATCGACGAAGATTCATTAACATGTCACAAAATAAACACTCGTTTTTAAATATATAAATAATGTTAACTTTTATTTTCTGTTTCCCGTAAGCAGAAAGGAACACTAAATCAAGCAGACTACGTAACGAGATATCGAATGAGACCACAATCCAATCAGTTAAAGTTTGACAGACGTGAACAGAGAACAAACCTTCAAAACAAACGTGTGGCCTTTGTGTCTGTCAGGAGAGTTCATTAAAAATCTTCCCCTTGTAGAAGACAGCTCGGCTCACAAAGACACCACCTGTAACCTCCAGAGTGCTGCCTTTGTACACTCACTGTGTCTGCTAGGGAATAGGAGGATTTTATAAATATTGAGTGTAAACCCTGATAGATGGGAGGGATTTACGTGTTTGCGTGATTAAGTAGGGATTTATTTGAAAGAAATTTAGGCGAATTTGTCAAAACCCCTTCAGTTTTAGGTGACACGATGAATAACAGTGGGAGGTACAAGGTTACGTTTTAAATATTTAAAAATTACACATTTAAACTAGATGACAGTCTGAACTTTCTATCTGCCCTACATAGTTGTTTTTTTTTTGTTTTTTAAATTTATGTCCAGGTTTGACTTTAAACATTCATACTATAAACTGTACAAAACTACTTTTGCCCCTTAGACCTTGTTATTCATATGGAGAAGATTTAATTTGCTCTCATTATACTTCATTGTATAATATTATTAACCAAGATAGTTTCTTACGTTCGCCACAGAATGCAGCACATACACTGTTTTATTTCTGGATGTGCATATGCATGATTATGTATGTTCTCTGTACACACTATCTCGTGACTGATTTGCTATGGACGTAGGTTACATTTTTCTCCAATGAGGAAACAATAACCACTCCCCTTTTAACTAGTGTAAATATGTGAAAATACGGTAAGTAGTTAAAAATTTCTTAAATACATGTATCCGTACACTGCCCTCAGAAGACGGTGAGAGAGAAAGATAATTGATTCAAAATGCTTACATCCTCTTGTTCAATTAAAGTTGCTAAAAAAGACTACGGTACTAAATTTCACATATTTTATATACAATACAATACTGAACAATGCAATCGATTTTGACCGGTCACACGATCTTCAGGTCCAATGAGAGAATTATCTTAGTAGAATGACCTTTAATAATTAAAGAATAACTCGCAATATTAGGAAATGCAAGTAATGTTTCTGCTGCCAAGTAAAATATGAAGGTGCACGTATAGAAACTGCATTAAACAATTGAAAGTTCCTTCACGACAACGGACACAACTGAAAACATTCTTTAGATGTTTTTGTTACGTACCGACATGAAAGAATATCATCATCAAGCGGAATGTAAAACACAGCTGCTATCAGTAGACCCTTTGCGGCGTCGACGTTTTGTGGCAAACAGGGTATAATTAAAGGCGGGTTGATCACCGGATGAAAGCCGCAATTTGGGCCCTAACTCGGCTTCAAAGACAACCACCCAGATTAGCGGAATAAAACGATAATGTTAAAGGTAATTACACATGCACCTGAGATTTACTGATTCGTGAGGGTGAACGATGATGGCGTATGTGACGAGAGTGCGAGAAACTACTGTGAAACTGTCTTCTGTTAGGCCTATGGCAAGTGCAACATTCATCAGTTTAAAAAATAATTTAGAGAATTTAAAATTATATTTGCCAATAAGTATGATAGTTTCAACATGAGTTTGGACATATTATTATTATAAGTTCAAATACACTCACACGAGTTAACACAAATTTAAAATTAGGTTTTAATGACATAGTATTTATTTGAATATATTTAATTAAATTAATCCTGATTAAAACAGGTTTGAACATGTGGACACATCCTTAATTAGTGTTCGTGAACTTAACAATATAAAAACAAGGAAGTGATAGTTGAAAATAAATAGAACTCACATTTAAATAGTAATTAAAACTTAAAAATAAGTTATAAAAACGTCACAAACTAAAAACGAAAATTGAGAACTGTAGAAATGTCAGCGGTTTTATAGCAGAGCGTAACTTTATTTTAATTACATGCAAATTATTACGAACCAAATTAATTAAAACTTTATGGCGAACACAGTAGTGAAATTCTAAATTAGTTTTCCGGTGTAATGATATTTCTATGATTAACTCCAGGGTTGAAAGCAACAAATTAAATAACCAACATTAATATGCAAGTACTTATTTATTACAGAGTTACTCATGCAGTAATAATATTTTATTTTATAACAAGTAATGCTAACCAATAACTAGTTAGTATTTAGTTTTATTATTGAAGTCTGGATAATAGTTTCAATTACTTAGAAGGCCAAAGTTGAATAAAATACGGTAAGGAAGAAAGGACCGACCTCTATCCTCCAATTATTGAAATTTGAAATACAATTTAGGTAAGGATAATTGAGGTAGTTTTATTTTATTAAAATGATATCGCGAAAAATAATACAAATATGAACTTCAAACAAATTATTTAAATTACAATACCAGTATCAAACAATACGTTTGTTTGTTTGTGGAAGTTGTAATAACATTAACGAGCTATAACATGCAAATATTTCAGCTGGCCTTGTAGTGCAGTTAAAATAGTGTGTGATAGATAAATAATAAACAATAACATAAAGAACACGTTATTAGCATCAATTTTCTAAAAAAAAACATAGTGCAACTTTTAAAATGGCATATAACAAAAGTTGATACACGTATACTTGAGGTTGATAAAACATTAATAAGTTAATTTTAAAGAAAACTGTTAAATCCCATGCCAAATAAATGTAGAACCGTAGCTAAGCCAACAGAAAAATAATTAAAAATAGATCGTATTTCCGAAAAACAAAAATAATTGGAAGGAGTAAATACCCTTGAGGGTGTAATGGGGTGCAGTTGCAAACCTTCCCGGTCTAGAGTGTAGGTACATCTTACAAATACAAGCTAAATCAAACCTAATAGCTAAAAACCTAAATATATAAACATTCGACCGAAACGAAATTGCATTAGGATCGCATCTACAATGGAATGTAACATTTGAATACTCAATGCCTGATAACAACAACAAAATAATGATGGCTATATGTATTAAATCGAACGTGGCTTCTTAAGGAAAATGGAACGCTGTTCTTAAAGCTATTAAATTCCAAATTATCAGGAAATTCCATTACATAAATCAAGCCCATAACACAATCGCGATAAGTCAACGACGAGAATTAAATAAGGGAGGGGGGGGTGGAGGGGAGGGGGAGGGGGGTCGCGTGCCATCGGTGATAACGGCGAGGCGCCAACAGGAAGTGGGAAGTATGTCTTATCAGACCGGAAGTGCATAGCGGCAACTGAATATTAGTGTCTTCACCGATAACAGATGAGTTAGTTGTAGGGGAGGGGGAGAGTTGGGGTGTGCGGGACACTCGCGTTACGATAGTCGCTTCATCCGTCAAAGCAACACCATCAGTGATATGCAACACCAATGACATGGAAAGAACAGTTTCTTGGTCATTTCCCGTGTACATATTCCGAATGTTAGCTAAAATCTTGAATTGTTATATATGCCATTGGTTTAGAAGCTGGAAAACTTTAAAATGTTGTTTATAACAATATCCTAGAATCCGTCCAGCATTTACATAATATACTATAACATACTTATTAATTAAAATCAGTGAGGTTTAACCTTGGCATATTTGTGCCAGTCGGACAAACAATTATTTGGATCGTGATTTATCATACGCACATTCGTGCTTGACAAACTAATGTACTTAACTTTTGCTTTAAACCAAGCAGTGATACACATAGTTACTTTACTATTCTCTATAAATTGTAAATTTACTAGCATTTACTGCTTATTTTAATAGCGTAATATCATAAAGCCAATAATAATTTTAAAACACAAAGTAAAAAGCAATTGAAATATACAAAAAAGTAAATGGAAATACAGGACTTGTTATACAACTTTAATTAGGAAAATGGTGAAAATGACCCTCAAAGATATTATTTTTCGTCTTTACGGTTATTTTGCGATAAGAGAGTTTAATCAAAAGGTGCTTAATCAGCGGCTATACGATGATAACGTCAAAGCCAAACTCGCGACTTCAAAGACAACCGAGACGGCCCGCTCGGCCGTGATAAAACATTCAAGCGAACTGGAGCTTTCAGATTACACTCTAGATAAAGACGATCGAACAAATATTTTGCCTGCGATTTATTCTAAATTTGTTTACAGGGAAAATCTTTTTAGGAAATATATTTGTATGATTACTAAATGTATAACTATAGAACGGTTCCCAATTTTGTCTCAAGGGTAAGAGCATCCAAATCGTCCTTGTAAAATTCCCTGCCTTTATATTTAAATTCAATCTCTGGGTAGAAAGATCTTTGATAATAATTTTTAACAAGAAAACATAATTTAAAAAGTAACCTTTAATTTGTATATCACGTTAATTGGGGTATGCTTTGTAATTTTTTATCGTTGATAAATGATTTGGATTAAAGCAGTGCAGAACACGTTTGAATACGGACACACCGATAAAATAGTCATTCTTTCTTAAGCTTCTTAAGTACCTGAAAATCTCGTATTAGTTTAAACGTTTTTGACCGTTCCCTGTCATCTTAACTTTAGTACGAGATGGGATTGCTGTATGGGGAGGTTCTACGGCAGGAAACCTACAATGCATCCTGTCCTCCGAAAGCGAACAATCAGAATCATATGTAATTTAAAATCCAGAGAAACCTGCAGAGAAGCCTTCCGTGAGCTAAAGGTCCTTACACTACTCAACTTGTACATCCTAGAAGCAACAACGAACGTCTACATGCTAGAATTAGCAAGCAATGGGCCACAAATCCACCAACACAAGGCATGCCAACAACCTACCTGTATGCATGCCTACTTGTACATAAACTCAGCTCTTCAGAGAAGAAAACCAGTTATATTGGGGTCAAGATGTGGAACTCCTTTACGTAAGAACTAAAGATAAGTGAGGAAGGGTTTTTGGACAGTGTCTGAAGAATGGGCTATAAGACGAAATTTTAATTAACTCTAAATTACTTTTTTAACTGGAATCGAAGATTGTAATTTTAATTTAGTAGTAACCTAAATTCCTAAGATACATTTTTGTGACAATGTAGGCCTCAAAATTCAATGTATTATCTCGATGATAATGTAATAAAGATATTTTGATTGATTTATATCATCTCCTGCTTCTTTCAGGTGCTCACGAAATGGCACAGTAATTCCCTATTCCTAACCAATACATTTTCCGAACCTTCACCATTATTTAGTACGGTGTTTTTTAAATATATTTCAAACATAGACGCGACCCAACAGCCCGGCGACAATGGCAGCCCCCTCCACCTTATAATTCTTCAGTTATCTTAAACGACACTAATTTTCGGTAGTCGGAGATGCACTTCCGGTCTGATAAGAAATACTTCCCACTTCCGGTTGGCGCCTCGCCGTTATCAAGGACGGCACGCGACCTCCCCCTTCTCCCCTCACCAAAAAAAAGCCTCCCGTCAACACATTTATTAATTTATTTCCTCCTAATAAAACTCAGGCCTTTTAAAATTGAAAATAAAAGGGAACATTTTGTTTTGTTACACACATTGATTACGGCATTTATGGATATCTAGGTTTCCATGTAGAACTCGGTTGTTGACTCTTCGTTCTTCAAACAAGTAAAATAGACGTACGTTTTTGCAGGTTGGTATTTATATTTATATGTATAGTTAAAAAGGGGGAGGGGGAACTACAAAACTGACACCTCACCCACCCAATACTTTCGGTTCGACGCAATGCTTTCCCCACCGCCAATTTAACTTTCAGTCTTCAAACTTTCTCTCCTTCATATTAGAAACAGGAATGTTCTAGGATTAAAATGTTCTGAATGTTCCTTATATTCATAAATATAAAAACAACAGTAATATAATGCGCAGTGATATAAATAACTAAAATATTGTTAAAGAATTATACAGCTATACATACAGGTTGATTTTTTTATAGTATTGAAAAAATAGCTGATTAAAAAAATTACTTTAGCATAGTTTTTAATTCAATGAATCCTAGGAATAATAATTTACACGGAAGTGTTATGATTACCATATATTAAACGTGATTAATTAGACGAGGTTTGCATTGCACATTGCAATGTAATTAACACTTGTCGCTGTTTAGTAGTTTAAAAAATAAATAATTTGATTTTTAATTGCAGTTGTTTAAACGAATAAATTTTTAAGAGGAAAAAACACAGAATAATATAAAATACCAAACAAGTAATTTAACCCCGAAATAATTGTATCGCTCCGTAAGTTAGTTAATTCTTAACTAAATTTTTAGTTTGAATGCCTTTAACACACGAAAAAAATTGTGAACTATATAAAATAATTAAAAAGAAAAAAATATCCGACCAGACCAAATTGAAAGGCGAAAAATAGCTTTTTAACAAAATGAATAAATAGCTTACACTTGTGGACAACTTTTAAGGAAGTTTTAAATTAAAGTTTTGATTTGTAATTATCCCCAGGAATATCATTAAAGTTACTAGCAAACTAGATTCCAGTGTGTCGGTTTTTAATTAATTTAGTTCCCTTTGACATAAATACTTCCGTCATTAACATGATAAATTTGAATAAAGATGGAAAGCAATATTGACACTTTAAAAAAATATCATTAATTATTCATTTGTTGAATTCGCCATACGTTGTTGTTCATATGTTCAAATGGAAAAAAAGGTGGTTATATAAGGCCGCTATAAACATTGTGGAAAAAGGCACTGATGTAAAATTTGAATATAAACTTGTTAAAATTAGAATATAGAATTTGTAATAAACCTCGGTCAAATATATTTAATGTTAAAAAAATATATAATTAGAAAGAAGCTAGGCCAATACAAATGAGCATGTAGCAATGCTAATTGTATGTTTTACTTTTTCATTTTGACCCCCATAAACAATTACTTATCCTATTTGACTTCATAAGAACAATAACCATTAATTAAAACAAATTATTCATATAAATCGCAAGAAAAAATATTTGTTTAAATATTTTAACATACAACGCACACTATAGCTAACAGTACTACGAACACATATTTACGACTGTCCATCCACACGAATTATAGCTACATGTTAAGAATTCACGGATGTTACATTTTATTTAATGTAAAAATACGATGTAACACTTACAATTTGTTTGTTTCTCCCTCTTGGCATTTTATTTTCACTATGGTGGAATTTGTGAATCACACTAGACTCTTTAGATGGTTATTAGTACAACACACTACATAGGATATCACCGACTAAATAAGGCCACTGAACTTGGGTACTTAACTCAATTTGGGTGAACATTACACTTGCTCCACTTACCTTGTAGCGCTCTCATTTGATAACACCCTCATTAAAAACTTGTTTTTGTTATTAAAACTAAGAATATTAGGACAACTATAATTTAAGGTTATTTAGAAAAAAGTATCTTTGCGGTTTTAAGCCATTAGTTTTCACCATTCTGCATATAAAGTAAAGAAAAGAATCAGTTAAAATAATATTTGGTAATTTCAATGCTGTACTTTCTTTTTCTAACATATAACTAAAGTAACCAGTACCACCATTGCATAAGACGTTAAAATGCACTTGATTACTAGTTGTTACTAAATATTTTCATATAATTTTAAGCACAGAAAAAGCGTGTTTAAATAAATCTTTTCGAACTTTTAGTTTAGATGAAACTTAAGTTAATGGAATGTCTCCACCCTGATTTAACTTTCATTAAATTTCCAAGTTGGAAGTTGCTTGGTGCTAGTGGACTTTAATCTTCCCACTTAGCAGAAGCCGCAATTTAGCGCTCCATCTCTTAGCAAATTAAAACGTCTTCTTAAAGCGGCCTCTTAATATTAACTTGTTTAATTTCCGCTCACAATTTCTACGTGAGCTCCGTGCTGTGTCCTGTGCCATGAATATTTTCAAAAGTGTGCAGTATACAAACTAGGTTTTCTTTCAGGAGTGTATATTACAATTCACAAAGTTTAGATTACTAACTTATAACCAAACTATAACTTATAACACGTTATAGTTGTATGTGTGTTTTAAAACAAGTAATCCGTTAAGTTAGTCAAAATGTGTCTAGTGGCACAAAACATAGCTTACTTCTTTTTACTGAATAATACAAAGTAATTAATTTAACAATGTCACATACAGCTTCCTGGAAAACACTTATTTTGCTGTTAACGAGGAAAACAACTGTTAATAGTATGATTTTAAAATATATATTTTTTCGACATGTGCAAATAATACATGCAACTGACAACGAAAGCAAACAGTATGAAGTATTGTACCATTCGATACTAACTCTGCATAAACGAACACTTTCGGAATGACTTTCCTATAGCTATAGCTTATAGCAACCTATTTCAAGCAAGAAATGGATGCTGTATGTAATACGTTCGGAAACACGTAATGTGTGCTGTATACTATCCCAAGAATGCATTTACAATTTTTATTGGTGCAATCTCGTATCCTGAATATACTTACGAGTTGTTATACAATTTCAACAGCTCCTCATTTTAACCTCTAACTAATGTGGGTAGTCTGTAAGGTCCTGAACACAGATTTCTCTTTGCAATCTTAGTCAGCTGATTTCCAAGAACAGATGGCCGACGCGAATCATAATGACTTCATCGTGCGAGAATCGTGAATGCGATTTTCCGGCTGAAAGGTAACCGGCCGTGAAGGTCTCACTACAGGCCACTCGCCGAGGAAGGGCTCTCACACTACTGAACTCATATTTCAAGCCATAACATTAAGCTTTTATGTGGATGTAATGGATTTAATCTCATTGGACACCATGTTAGTGTTCAAGACCGTAATGCCTAGTTATTTTGATATATTGGAATGTGCCATTTTACAATGTAGTAGTTTCTTAGGAAATATTACTACAAAATATTAATTTCTGCAATATGACATGCACAGTCGACTCATAAACATTTTTGGCGTGTTAAAGTTAAACCTTAACATAAGCAAGAGGAATGTATTAAAAACGCATAGGCCTACATGGTTTATTACTTCCTATTTCCATACTGGTAATGTAACTGTAAAACCGAAATACTGTAGGCCTACATCGGAGTTTTTTTTATATTATAGAAAAATGGATAACTCGTTGAAAGCTAATTAAAAAAAAAAATAGTTTATAATTCGTACGTATATAAGGGAAAGGGGTTGTTTATTTAGTTCCAAGTGGTATTAGGTCCAAAATTATATTTCAGTTTTTAAGTTCCAAAATAAATAAAATCACCAGTGGCGTTAGGTCCAACACTCAATCTACATATTTAAAAAAATTCCTGCTTTTTGTTCAATCACTTCCTGAAGCTAATACTTAACCGATTTTGTTGATTCTGTTTTCATTTAAAAGATAATTTTAAGTTCTAACTCACTGTCGAGCCAGAATTTCGATTTAGGCCCCAGGACTCTGCCCCACAGGTCTTCCAAGTTTCCATGTTATTCATATGGAGGAGAGTTCTATTTGACTTATGTCACACGTGTTTTTTGTTAATTCAATAAACAGCTGTTATGAAGATTATATCCGCAAAATATTGCGGGGGAGCAGCTCGTAATGATTTAAAATAGGGAGTGGATTTAATTCCAAACGTCGTTGTGTCCAATAGTACAGTCAATATAGAAATTAGAAAATAATGTCTTTAGTAGCCTTATACGTTTGTTACAACGAAACAGGATAAATAAAATAGTCTTACAACACTACAAAGTATATTTAGACTTATACTGTACTTACATACAACACGGTAAAATATACGTAAAAGATGGTACAAGATGGAAAGATGGATTGGGCCTGATGATGACCGGTGTAACTGATTGAAATTGATCGCCTTGTACCATCTTTTGTGTATATTATACCGTCTTGTATGTAAGTACAGTATATGTGTAAATTAACTTTGTAGTGTTGTAAGACGTATTTTATTCATCCTGTTTAGAAATTAGAAATATTTTGTTTAATGTTGGACAGAACGAAACTGGAGACAACGCTACAAACTAGTTGTAAAAAGGGTTAGAGGTTACGATTTATTATAATAGAAGTATTTATCCATGCAAAAGAGTATTTAACCCCCATCTTTACAGAGTTACACATTGTGTATTACAAGTAAAAACACCTCGTATCAGTAAAAACACCAAAGACGTAATGTTCCTTGTTCCTGGATTCTACGAGAAAAGCTTGAGTTGTTTCTTGCAATGGCAAAGGTATTCAGCAACATCTTAAGGTGAATCAGCTCCAGAAGAGGGTGAAAATTGCAAATAGGGGTTAGGGAGCGAAAGTGAGGTGAATATGGAATTCCGGACGTTCTTCCACCGAGAGGAGTGTAGAGGCAACCTCTTGTTAATGCCACGGTGCCGGCGGGCCAGTGCGGCCGGGGCCTGTATAATAGAGACATTACCCTGACAGCTAGTTACAAACCGGTCCGCCTTGGACGGCCAGTGCTCTCTGCCGGCGCGGGCGGGAACTGCGGACGCGGACTGCGGACAACGACGTCACGTGTTTGGCCCGAGGCGGGGGGGTGACCGGAACAACTGATTGGAAATTGTGCCGGATGGGAGAAGGGTTGAGGAATTCAATGACCGAATATAGAGATGAACAGGATAGTCCAAGAGTCTTCGTCACCGAAAGTTGCCAGACGCCATCTTGGAGTTTTGTTCCATAAGGTCTTGTTTTTGACTTTGAGTCTCCGTTACCCCTCATCTGATCGTCACTAAACAATCGTTTGGGTGTCAAATTGGTTCTCAATGGAACTACATTTTCGATTTCCTAAATTTTGGCATTATGGTTTCATAATACTGTAAATAGTTTCATTATCAACTGTATTACTGTACATTTTCTCATTAATTTGCAAAATAAATCTAAATTCTAAATCGCTTTTCACTAGAGGATGATGAAACCTTTTACTTAATTTGACACAAAAATGAGTCGTAAGATCAGGTGAGGAGTAACGAAGGCTCAAATAAAAGTTAACATTGGTCTTATGAAATAAAGCTCTGAGATAGTGTCCGGCAACTTCGGGTGGTAAAGACTCTTAAAAAAGCGTTATGCTTTGGAGATATCATTCTGCACATTGTACAGTAAGACCTACAGCAAGGAAATCTTAAACTCTAAACGTCCCTTTTCGTATTTTATTTATAAAGCTAAACTGCCAGGAACTGTAAGTAGGCTATTATTTTCGGTATATCACTCAGCTGCGCAGGTCAAAGGGCGCAGGTCGTTGAATTGCTCAGCAAAGAGTTGAATGCCCTTACTTTTTTTATGAATTAAACAATTATAAATAACCAATATAAAAACAATAAACATGCACACCGTTATGAGGTGTATAACACTAGTAATGTCTGTAATTTTTACGAGGCACCAATTTGGTTTACTATAAAGGATTTATTTCCAAACGGAAAGGCGTCACAGTGTTTTTGTTGTGCAAAAATGAGCGTAAAACCCATATCACAATGAGAAAAAACCGATTCAAGGCCAAACGGTTAGTGTCGAGGCACGAATTCAATTATTTCTCCCACATCGGAAAGAAAATCCACTAGTTGGAAATGGGACGGGACTCCATCGTCACGTATACAAGTGACATCTGGGGAGGTTCAAAACGTATCGAATATAACTCTTGGAGGCGCTATAAAACAAAACTTTGTTCAAAATTTCCAATGTCGAGCGTACAGTTGTAAAATGATTTCAACGTGTTCCTTTTTAAATAATGCCTGATTATGACAATAAAGATCATTCTTCCTACCTTAATTAGTTAAATGAAAGATTACTTTCATGATAACTATAAATTTTTAGAAAGCTCTCTGAACAAACTTCGAGAATGTGAGGACGATGAGCGAATACAGGGCCAATGTGATTTTAAAACCAAAGTAGCTCTTTGACGGATTGGAGTAAAATGTATATTTATTGGCTCATGTTCACAGAGAATTTGTCTGTGCTCATGTTAAAGAGAAAAATCAACGGAAAACACACAAAAATAATCATTGATCAATTTGATCATTGTTTGCAGACGATCAAAATAACTTTTGTATATTTTCAAATAAAAGATAGATAACTGGTTATTTATTATTAAAAATGAAAAATAATCATTCCCGACCGTATGTTCTGGGGATGCGGCTAATTTGAGTGAGTTCTCTATTTAGGATGAGCTGAAAGGAATGTGATATATTCCTTAGGTGGGGGGCCTAGCGGATACCATACGCTACACAGCTTAGTAATGTCCTAATCTTCAGCATTTATTATTAAAATAATATCATATCAACAATCTACCATCCTAGGATTGGACATGGTCGGAGACAAACCCAACAATCTTAAATTTAGTCATAAAAAGTATATAAAGAACTCCCTTTCTGAAAAATACCACCTTATTAAAAGTCAATTTAAACCCCACTCTCCTGTGAAAAAAGCAATCTAAACCTAAAATGCCACAGGCATCTCAGCCGCGCTGGAGGGCTCGCCGGAGTATGAAGCCATTAACCCAGACTAACCGTGTAAATAAGTGAGGAGCCCGACGATACGAGCGGTATTCAGCCACAACTGGGTCTGGGGTGAGTTAGGGGTTGAAGGGGTGGAGGGGTAATTTTAATGAACTCTTGACACCAGCAACAACGGCGGTTTTGTGTCCTGTAATGACGGAGAGATGCGGGGCTTGATTTGATCTCCCTACAGATATCTGGAGTGTGGAAGATACGGGATTGTATTGTAAAAATGTCCCGGATATCTGGAGGGTGGAAGGTACGGGATTGTTTTTAAAAATGTTCCGAGAGCTTCAGGTGGAGGGGCGAACTGGAAATGGTTTAGGGGGCCTACCCGTATCTGATGGGTGCGGGGTCGCAACATGTTCCAGGATTGTAACAGGGGATATCACATACTGACAAAGGACTTCACATTGTTAAACAATAACGCACGCAATTATGAGATAAGAAATAAATCCGTAGGTGTTTCAACTATGTACACTCTGAACCACCATCAGTAGTTGAATACCAAGTACGTTGGGGGGAGGGCTATTTATTATTTATGCTATTTTAACTGTAATATATATTGATCGGTTTTTAAATAACAAGAGAAAAACTCATAATGTCGAAACGACCATTCTACTATAAACACAAACAAGATTAACAAATAAAAAACGAGGGTTTTAAATGTAAAAAGTCCTTATGTTATAGTTGAACATTATATATACCCATAAAACATTTAGTAAAAATGCTGTTAACATATTTTCTATCAGGTTAAACCTAAAAAAATATTTCTACGAGAAACCCCAAGCAGAAAAGTTTAAAAAATCAAAATTATGAAGCTGGCACATACAATCTAACATAAATTAAAGTGATGTTTGGTAACTTGACAAGGTAATGAAATATTACAAGTTGTATTTTTAAATAACGTGCTCCTCCCCCTGTCTTTCAAGCAGTACATCAACCCGCCCCTCTCTACTCAGGTCCAATCTATTATGCCAATCCCCCCGATGTCACAAAATATATATTCTATTAACTGGTGGCACTGGAAACATTTGTTGTGTCGCGCACCCTCCAATTTCCCGTTTTTGATAAGAGTCACCCTCCCTTTATCAAGTATCTCTGACATTCATCTCCTCACTTAATAACTTTCAAGTCAGCTCGGCCCCTATTTAAAAGCAACATCCAGCTCAGAGGTAGGAATTTACGATTTCTTACGAGGCGTATCAAGACTTGGTTTTTAATACGACTTGGACTAATTCTGAGATATCCCGGTCACAGCAAACCTGCGTACTCAGCGAGTTTCTATTGAATATAAATATATAATTGTCTTAATAACCCATTAAGCTACTTACCAGGATTCATAAGAAATATAATATTCACAAATAAGTGGTATTAAAATTATTAATTATTCTCCATAAGAATAACATTGGGGATGAGTATGCAGGCTTGCTGCGAAAAGGAACGAAAAATAATGGGGTTTTATGCAAATATCAGTAGAATTCATCTAAGTAAAGTCACATACCGTACCAAGTCATAAATACATAATCCATATACATTCATAAATAATCCATATACATCCATATACATATACATCCATATACATTCAGAAATAAGCAATATATAACATTTTAATCATTCTCCATAAGAATAACATGTGGACCTAGTACATTCAGAAATAAGCAATATATAACATTTTAATCATTCTCCATAAGAATAACATGTGGACCGAGTACCTAGGTTTGCTGCTACGGGAACCATAGACGAAAAATTGGGTTTTATTTCAAACAACAACAAATCACAACCAGATGAAACCATACACCAAGTTTTGTCAATTTATGTTTATAAACAAGCGATGTATCAAATTTGTATTTTTCTCCATAAGAATAGCATTAGACAACGTACTGTGTTAAGCACTTTCAATATCTCAGTATCCAATTGGCGTAGAGCAATGATAAAAATGCCAATTCGTTTGTTTTTAAGCTGAATTCAATAAATCAAAATTTGATCTACACAAAAATTACACGCGAAAACCTCCAAAAAAACATGTTTGGGGTACAAACCCCCCCCAAAAACACTACTTCGGATGGTGTGATTCGTCTGGTTTTCGAACTCGTTCAAATAAATGGTACCGTACTTTACACATTTTTACCAAATTTTATGAAGATCGGACCTTTTTTACGAGAGTTATTGTGCTTACGGACATAAATATAAAATTATAAACATATATATAAACATATATATATATAAACATATATATATATATAAACATATATATATATATATATATATATATATATATATATATATATATATATATACATATATATATATATATATATATATACATATATAACAATTAGAACGAATGGTGTTTTTGGCATCTGGGGACCTCAAAACAAAAAGTTGTCATGGTCTCGGACTGAAGTCTTACCATGAGACCTAAGGTAATAGCTTCTTACCTATAGGGGAAATTCGCGCTAAAAGTAGATAATACAGTTTGGTAGTGACTTGTATTTATTGTAGGGGCGGCTGAAGAAATTCCTGTTGTGAGTCCGACAGTGGTAATTTAAAAACACAGAAGTACATAAAACTATAAGGTTGCACGAATTCGTATTCTAAAAAGAGGAATAAGAATTGTGAAGTATTATATAATAATTACAATAATTACAAATCCGTCACCTTTATACAAAAGCCAATGCGAATCAAGGTCGGGCATAACGTCTTCTGCCTTTAGTAGAAACAGCAAAATATTATAACAGTGAAAAATCCTTTATATTGTTTATGTTTTGTGTCCCTGGATAGGTTTTTACAACTAGTTAAGTTGGAATGTCAACATTTTCATCAGAAATACTATTGTTAAATTCATATTAAAAAATTTAAAAAAATGCATAACAAAATAACTAAAAAATTAAGTTTTCATTCAAGCACAAATTCAAAACTTACAATTTAACCACTGTTGGCTAACTAAACATTAGCATAAAACAAAATATAAGAAAAATCTGAATTCGATTGGCTGAGTTTTATTTTAGAATTTATCGCGGTCTCTGAAGATGAGTGATTTATAAACGACGAGGAAAAGAGACATTTTCGTGGAATAAATATTTAAGGAGCTGTTTTCTATCTGAAAGGTTTTACGAAAGGATTAGTTGCTTTAGAATTGGACTGGAGCGAATCAAGCGATCTTCTGTTTGCAAAAGCTTTGATTAAAGGAGTCGGGAGTTGCTGAGGCTGTTTGGGCCTCAGTTCAATTCCATTGACAGAACGAGGCTTCCGTCGATAACACAGCAAATACAGCGTAATATAAACATTTTATTTGAATCAAACTATTTATTTTTTGACATCAGATTAAAAAACGCAATTCTAAAGGGTCTACGTAGATAAGATGGTTTACTTACAAAGGTTTATAAAGCGCTGAAAATAATATATAATTTATATTAGTAATTTATAATAAGTACTGTGCTCCACTAAATTCTTTTTAATATTTCCTAGTATAGGATTAATTAATCAAATGTGTGCATGTTAACAGTCAATTATATACGCCGCCAAGCACAAAATTAGAACAATAAACTTCAAGTTGTCGGATAACCCCGTCAAATAAGAGTTTAGATTTATTTGACATTACGATTAAAGAATCATATTTTATGGTCGTTATATTAACTACACTACATAAATGTCTTGCATTTATTTGTACAATAATGAATCCCCTTCTCGACCATCTTTGGATGGCACGCTTTACAGAACCCGAAGTTGTTGCACCTGATTATAGTTACACACGAAATAGTCATGGAACATTTCAAATTATGTATTTTATTGATTAAATGTAAAAGAAAACTTGAAAATACTATTATAATGTTCAGTTGAAAAGAAATAAATCTATACACTTCTTGCAGATATTTCGATAAAGTTATCTCTTCGCCGTGCGCCGACTAGGTAGCTTATTAGGTCTATTCAAAACTAAGATTGTACTTTTAATTTTGTCCACTTTTGTTTGAATTCATATGTTAGGTGTTTCCCTAGATATGCTTTATTTTAACTGTTGATGTCTTATACGATCGGGTTTATTAATGAGTGCAAAACTTACTGAACAACCATGAAATTAGCCAGCTGTAGGTCAGTCAGCCAAGACGGTATTGCCCAACGGTAAACTGAATTTTCTTTTCACAAAATTTTAAATTGTGGTTCTCCACCTCTCTGTACAATCTTGTATTAAATTGATGATTTTTAGTGCGTAAAATGGGGTTAGCATTTTTAAACATACATTATGGTTTTAAATATATACAACTTTCACAAATTATGCTACGGTAAAATAATTTAATAAACAAAATTATATCACATAAAAAGGAAGAAGTTCTCACAAAAATCTAACTCGATGTTATTATATATATAACCACCCTTAAACTGCCAATATCCCAAGATCTGAAAAATACTGTTTTACAGAATATAATCGTTTAAGCCTAAAAATAATTCTCAAAGCCTTTTTTTGAAGTAACAAGATTCTGTCTAAATTCATTTTTGTTGTTGCACCAAAAACGCTTATATCATAAGATAGATGCGAGTAAATTAATGCAAAATAAACTGTTTTCAAAGAATTAATGTTGGAAATTTTAGCAATTTAACGCAGAGCGTGTAAAGTTCAGAAGACAATGAAATTTGTACCAATACAAATCGATGGGGTAATTTACCACTTAAATTTGTGATATTGAAATACGTCAGAGGGCCTTGAAATAAAAAAAAAATAAAATTCTGTAATAATTAATATAAATTAAGAGAAAACTTAAATATGGTAGAACGGTGTTGTTAAATACAAATTGTGATTGGACAAGCTTTGATTTTTTTAAACTAGTATATTAAATTAAAGCAACATCGTCGAGAGGAACTTAAGAGCAGGCTAAATCCTGTAAGTGAATCTGTAAAGGTAAGAGGGTCGATGATTCAATTAACGGGAATGGAAGGCAGCTCGAGTGATGTCAGTTACCGTTAACCGGTGTCATAATGACGGCGGTGTCATTGTGTCAGCGCGGCTGGGGCTGACAATGTGCCATGTGATAGCTGGCGAGCGCGTCTTTGAGCCTGTCACTTGAGTGTGTGGTGGTAAATGAACCTTGGAATTATTCTGTTAATATCCTTCTGTTACGAAAAGTATAAATTGTTTCCTACAATGTTTTTAAAACAGACCAAGGACTGTTACCAGGACTGTGACATCGATTTTTTCATTGCTAAATATTTCGATAGAGTGCTATGTTTTGTATGGCCACTGGGGCATTCATTTGCATAGTATCTTATTCGTTGTAAAAGAAAAGTAACTAATAATTCGAAGTTGTGGGCACTTGTCTCCAAACTCCTAATGAATTTTAAAGCGATCGTTTATATATTGCTTTTATAAAATTCTTTCACTTGCTTCACGCTACAACTGAGTGGTTTCTTTAATCGTAGAAACTTGATACAAACCATTTGTTACATATGTAAATCTTTGAACAAATTTTGCATTTTTTTTATTAAAGTGGCAAGACGGTTGTAAATCCAGAATATAATATTTACATTAGTAACTCGTAGGATTTTAGGACTTGGTACATATAATCAGCACAAAGAAATGGACGCTCTAAATTTATCACAACTTTCACAAATTATGCTACGGTAAAATAATTTAATAAATAAAATTATATCACATAAAAAGGAAGAAGTTCTCACAAAACATCTAACTCGACTGATATAGTTTAGAAAAACTTTTAACTTTACCACTAATTAGTTCGCGCAATTAAAACGGCTTGGGGAAAGGGGGATTCAATTACTTCTATAATATTAGAGCCTGTGCAAAACTGCTGCAACATATTAACATCTAACATCTAAACGGTGAAATGTAATTATCATCGAGATAGGGAGGAAAGGCAAAAGGAGCAGGACTGGCGATAAACACCGTGTTTTAATTAAAGGAAACCTTCCTTAGTTAATGTAATGAAAAGGGAGCCTTGTAAGTTTAAATCTATGAGGTACGTCGTCTACCATTTAATCTTCAGACTAATTAAATGTCTATGCCACTCTGCAAGGAGGAAAGGAGTTTGTATCGGCAAAGACTGAACGCAATCGACGTCAAACGGAGGGAGAAAACTTTGGAAGTTGGAAGAAAACATTGAATTTAGCGTCTTGAAACATCACAAGTAGTAATGCCGCGCGCTTTGGCCGTAACATGGGGTCTTATGGAGAATAGAATAACATGGGCTCTTATGGGGGAATAGAATAACATGGACTCTTACGGAGAATAGAATAACATGGGCTCTTATGAGGAATGGAATTAGGGTGTAATTGCCTCCATCTGTGGCTCTTTTGCTACCCTCTATGGTTGATTATTTATCTTTTGCATCTCTCTATGTTTAATTATCTACAATTTTGGTAATTATTTAACCCACGTGTCCTTCTGTTGTTAATCATCTAGCCTTCTGTGGTTATAATTTGACCCTCGTGTCATTCTGTTGTTAATCATCTAGCCCCCTGTACATCTAACCTCCACATCCTTCACCCCCTTCTGCGTATCTAACTACAACTCCTGTTCTCTTAGCGTACTGTAGCTGGCGGGTGTAACATTTTAAGTAACCTGATTGGCTGGTATGTTGACCCTTGTGTCCTTCCGTTGTTAATCATCTAGCCTTCAGTGGTAATTATTTCACACCTGTGTCCTTCTGTTGTTAATCATCTAACCTTCTATGGTAATTATCTGACCCTCGTGTCCTTCTGCTGTTAATCATCTAGCCTTCTGTACATCTAACCACAACATCCTCAACATAGTCTCTATCAGCAAATTCGTTGTTACCTGTGGGCTCTGTGATTGAAAGAGACGTGACCCCCACCACAATACCTGCTATCTTGCCGCGCGCTTTCTCTCTCTCTCTTTGCTCCCTGCTCCCGTTGCGATCGGACGTGTCTCTCCGTTCGTTGCGTTTTGCAAAGATTAAACTTGAGCGTTTGCTTCCCATAGCAGCTTCACTTTTCCTAACCTCACTTTTTCTAACCTCACTTTTAATTTGTTTTATTCTGTGTAACATAACCTCACTTTTATTATAGTAATCTTGCGTGTCGTGTGATTTTAGCGTTATCTGACTTGCTAGTGTACAATAACATCAGTTTCTTGTTTGTTCTGGCTAAAGTAGTGTTGTGTTGACTAACATAACCTCACACCCAGTAACCTCAGTTTCTTGTGTCAAGAGTTGTGTCGTACTTGTATTTGTTGACTGACATAACCTTACATCTGTAACCTTTGAGAGTTACCATAACCTCACCTCCTTGTTCTTTTATACAGTAACTTCACAATTTTTGTTTTACTTGGTAGTGTTGTGTTTGTATGTGTTGACTAACATAACAGTAACCTTTGAGAGTCACAAAAGCCTTATTTTATTGTAAGAGTAGTTTTGTGTGTTGTATTTAATTGTTTGATTTGGCTAGATTAGTGTTTGTATGTGCTGACTAACATGCCGGTAACAGTAATCCCACTTCCTTGTGTCAAGAGTTGTGTCGTACTTGTATGTGTTGACTGACAGTAATATCACTTTCTGTCCTTGTTCTTTATTAAGTAACTTCACCATTTTGTTTTACTTGGTAGTGACGTACTTGTATATGCTGACTAACATAACCTCAATCTCAACCATTTTCTTACCATAACCTAATATAACATAGCCTCACTTTTAATTTGTATTTTACATAACCTCACATTGTATTATAGTAATCTTGCGTGTCCTGTGATTTTTAGCATTATCTGACTTGCTAAAGTAACCTACTTTTTCTAACCTCGCCCATTACACTCCAACCTTACTGTATTATATTAATTTTACGTGCATGTTGTACTTAATTTTATTGTCTTGGCTAGAGTAATGTTGTGTTTATATTTAATTGTTTGATTTGGTAGTTTACAGTAAAGAAAGTAACATAACCTCACTTCCTCGTGGCTAAAGTAGTGTTGTGTTGACTAACATAACCTCCAGTAACCTGATTTTTTGCCCTGGTTCTTTTGTACAGTAAATTCACCTCAACAACCTCACACTCTATTCTTGTTCTTTAATTTAGTTTTGGTTAGAGTAGTGTTTGATACCTTCATTAGAGTTAACTTTCGGTAACCTGTAGTTCTGGTTTGACTTTAGTAGTTTGTGTGTTAGTGTTTTTCTGACATGCGTAGTAATGCAGAGGTACTGTGCTCTTTTGTAGATCCTCTGTACCTGTTCTTTTAGAGAACCTGATCGGTGACTTTAAAGTATCAGTTCCAAGTGTTACAGTTACATCATCTATATTGTTCATTTAATATCGATGAAGACTGCCACAAAGTAACAGTTCCAAAAGTAACCGTTCCAATAAAGTAACAGGTCTTACACTACCCATTCCCATTCCCACAGTTTTCAAGGTAACAGTTCCAAAAGTATCAGTTTCATTAGATCAAACAGTGAAAAAGTAACAGGTCCACTCTCTATATATATATATCTTACAACAAGCTCTAGTTCTTCAGTCTGATTCCAGTCGTGACGCTGATCAGACGTGTTTTGTGCTG
This sequence comes from Allygus modestus, assembly GCA_963675035.1. Taxonomy (NCBI): domain Eukaryota; kingdom Metazoa; phylum Arthropoda; class Insecta; order Hemiptera; family Cicadellidae; genus Allygus; species Allygus modestus. The sequence goes on from OY776115.1 coordinate 43,476,714, forward strand.
CTCTTGCGTAAGTGTTCTCTTGCACAGATTATTATTGATTCTGCGTAATTCAGTTGTATCCGTGTGAGTTTGACTCTGTTCGGGGTACTTGCTCTTTTAAGCGTTAGCACAGTTTAGCTTGTGTTCAGTATTTAATTCTCTGTTGAATGATGGACGTTTCTAAAAAGGACCCTCAAAACCCCGTAGATTTAATTAGTAAAGATGAAACCTATGTTAGACACTTTAGGCTTTACGGGACTAACACTGTTTTCAAATTCACTAAACCTCCCAAGGGTATCTCTGAGTTTGATTGGATTCGTAAAGGTTTTAATCAAATTGTAGAGACATCCAAAGCCAACGTTGCACCTACCGACTATCTCGGGTTTAAATTACAGTCTATAAATTTAAAGAGTGCTGAACCGGGCTACATATCTTTGAGACCGGTCTCTGAAGTTAGCGGTGATGTTCTCTGGGATATTTTCGGGGGCATAATTCAAAGTAACTCTGAATCAATTACTAGCAGTGACACGTTTAGAGTTGATGTTACGAGGATTAACGTCCCCGTAGGTAAAGGAAGGGCAAGACCCGACTTTTACAATACCTTTGATGAAGAATCTAAAGCTAGGAAGGGTATTATAGTAATTAATAATAAAGACAATTTATGTTTGGCTAGAGCGTTGGTAGTAGGCAAAGCACTTGCAAAAAATGATCCTCAGTACAAAGCTATTCGCCAGGACATGGGGAAAAGACAAACATTCAGAGCTAATAAACTCATAGCAAAAGCCCGTGTAGAAATGCCGGAGGAGGGTGCAGGAATCCCTGAGCTTGAAAAATTCCAGTCCCATCTTAAAAAATACAAAATCACAGTCTACAACTTTGACAGAAAAGGCCGGGACGTTTATTTTGAGGGAGGTAATGAGAACGCTAAGTTAAAAATTAACCTTCTCTTTCACAACGGTCATTACAATGTAATTAGAAACTTAACTGCCGCATTTGTTTGTAATTTCTTTTGTGAAGCCTGTCATATTCCCTATAGCAACAGACATGAGCATCGATGCTCTAACAGATGCACCTCATGCCATACCATCTCCCCGCCCTGTAAACTAGAACACGGTGGCATCACATGCCGTTTTTGCAACCGTTTCTTCAAAAATGAGCGGTGTTTAGTAGCCCATCAAGGGCAAATTTGTAAAACTGTAAAACTCTGCCGTGACTGTAAGAAAATGATTTATCCAAAAAGACGTAAGACAGCTCATGTATGCGGAGAAGTTTTCTGTAAACCCTGCGAAGCGTTCAAAGACCCGGCACATCAGTGTTTCATGAGGGTAGATAGGAGAACACCGAAAGACCGTGACTTTTTGTTTATTTTCTTTGACTTGGAAACAAGGCAGGATGAGTCACTTCCCTCAGATCCACAACAGAAAGTTCATAAAGTAAACTTGTGTGTATCACAACAGTACTGCTTTAAATGTATTAATGGGGGTGAGTGTGAAACTTGCTCGGAACGGCAAAGAGTATTTGAAAAAGAACCGGTAAAACACTTCATGGACTATATCATGGGAATTCGAAAAAAATTTAAAGATGTCTGTGTAATTGCTCACAACGGGCAGGGTTTTGACTTCCAATTCATTCTACAGTATATTATGGAAGAAACTAAATTTACACCAAAAATAACTCCTCGGGGAACTAAAGCTATATTGATTGAAGTAGCCAACGTAAGGTTTGTGGACTCTCTTAGCTATTTCCCCATGGCTCTCGCTGCGCTCCCTAAAGCTTTTGATCTACCTCCCGAGAAAAAGAAGGGCTACTTTCCCCACTTGTTTAACACTCTGGCGAACCAAAATTATGTAGGTCCTATGCCCGACAAAAAGTATTATTGTCCGGAATCAATGTTTGAGAAACCACACAAAGCCTTTGAAGAATGGTATGACGAACGAGTCGCTGAAGACTACGTGTTTGATTTTAAAAAGGAAATCTTGGAGTACTGTATTTCAGACGTGGAGATTTTAGCTCAGGCATGTATTAAATTTAGAGCCTTACTTCTTCAAGAGTGTAACGTAGATCCTTTTCTCGAGGCTATAACAATCGCCAGTGCATGTAACTTGGCCTTCCGCCGTAACTTCTTAAAAGAAAATACTATAGGACTAATACCAAAATCAGGGTACCGACTTGCAGACAATCAGTCAGCCGTTGCTTTACAATGGTTAACGTGGGAAGAGGAGAAACGTGGAGTAAAGATTCAACATGCGGGTCGGGGCAGAGAAGTTAAAATTAATGGACTAAAAGTTGACGGGTTTGACGGGGAACGAATTTATGAGTTTCACGGGTGTTACTGGCACGGTTGCCCAAAATGTTATCAATACAGCAGAGAAGAACCTCTGCCGGATGATCCCTCAGACAGTTTGCATCTCCGTTACGAGAGAACCAAATCCAAAATGGCAAAATTTAATAGCTATGAAGTTGTAGAGATGTGGGAGTGTGAGTTTAGAGCTTTGAAAAAGGACAAAAAACTAAATCACTTGAACAAACTGTCCATTCTAAACACACTTCCGCTTAATCCTAGGGATTCCTTCTTTGGAGGCAGAACGGGTAATACTAAAACGTATTGTAAATGTGAAGAGGGAGAAACAATCCAATACGTTGATGTCTGTTCCCTTTATCCGTTTGTGAATAAATATTGTAAGTATCCCGTTGGTCATCCTACTGTTTACGTTGGAAATGACTGCCGAGAGAGGGGCCTTGAAGTAGAGGGCTTGTTGAAATGTAAGATTCTACCTCCTTACAACTTGTATCATCCCGTACTCCCCGCTAAAATGAATAATAAATTGATGTTTGTTTTGTGTAGAACTTGCGGTGAGACTTTAAACCAAGGGGAATGTTTTCATGATAGTGAGGAAAGGGCAATGGTAGGAACATGGACTATGGATGAAATTAGAAAAGCTGTAGAAAAAGGCTATGTGATCTTGGACATGTATGAGTTGTGGGAGTATGAGGTAGCCACATACGAGAAAGATGGACTTTTTACAGACTTTATTAATAAATTCTTGAAAGTAAAGCAGGAAGCCTCAGGCTATCCCGCATGGTGTAAAACAGAGGAATATAAAGACAAGTATGTTTCTGATTTCTTTGAGCGTGAGGGTATTCAAATGGAGAAAGGCAAAATTGCTAAAAATGGAGGACTCAGGTCAGTAGCTAAATTAATGTTAAATTCATTCTGGGGCAAGTTTGGTCAACGAGAAAACATGACAAAAACTGAAATCGTGAGGGACTCTAAAGAATTATTCAATTCGTTAACTCAACCAGGAAAGGAAGTAAAGTTTGTTGAAGTAATTAACCAAGAGGTTTTATTAGTTAATTGGCAGAATGTTGATGATGCCGGTGAGGCTCTAAAGACTGTAAATGTTGTTATTGCGGCCTACACCACTGCTCATGCCAGACTTAAACTGTATGAACACTTAGATGCCCTTGGAGGACAGGTCCTGTATTATGACACGGATTCGTGTATTTATTTATACCGGGAAGGATTGTACAGGGTCCCTACGGGAGATTACCTCGGGGAAATGACGGACGAATTGGCAAGTGAGTACGGGCCCGGCTCTTATATCTTAGAGTTTGTTTCTGGGGGACCAAAGACCTACGCATACCTTGTCTGGTCAACCAAAAAGCAAAAGCTAGAAACTGTATGTAAAATCAAGGGCCTCACCCTCAATATGAAGACTTCCGAAACTTTAAACTTTGAAGCTCTGAAAAAGATGGTCCTCAGTGAAGCTGCTGAAATACTAGAAATTGAAGAGAGTAGAATCAGGAGAACAAAGAGACGAGAAGTCGTTACAGTAAGTGAAATTAAAAATTTTAAAATTACAGGACCCAAGAGAAAATTGAATGATGATCACGACACCTTGCCTTTCGGCTTTAAAAAACAAAGAGTTGCTTAAAATAGCTGTCACTCACACGGGTACTGAGTGCATATACCTCTAAACATCAGCTCTATTACCTCATTCTGCTCTGAGACGCGGTACTGAACAGACGTGCCTGTGCTGTTACTGTTTGTCTTTCCTTGTAGAATGTATGTTGAATATATTACACCCGCTATTCAAGCGGTGTTTTTAAAGTTTATATCTAAAAGAAAGTTGAATGAAAATTCTAAATTTCGCATTACATCCTCAGAGTATGAGTTCTTTCTTACTGGGCCAATAGACGTATTAGAATGGCCTTTGATGTTCTCGAAGTACATAGTAGATAAAATAACGGAGAAATCCTCATCAAACACCTACATCGGAGTATTAATAAAGCATGGCGATGTTTCGGGAAATATACCATTCTTTCCTATAGGGAATTTAACACCGTCAGTTTTTGATGATCACTTTGAACAAATATTTTGTAACGTTGAGAAACTATCTGGTGTTTTACGTCTTGAAGTAACACTTGTCTCAATTCCATGTTGCTACCTTCGATAAAGGGAGTACCTTTCCCTACGGAGCAGCGTTACTCTTGTATATACCACTTGTCACTAGTACAGTTACATCATTCTGCTCCAAGTCGTGGTACTGATCAGACGTTCTTTTGCGCTCCTATTGCCTGTACTATTGAGTAAATTGTGACATGGCTGCTAAATTCTATACATTCAATAACAAGCCGGTATTGGTTCTGTTTGATAGTGAAGGAAAGCCATGGTTTAAAGCTAAAGACGTAGCTACTGCTCTAAAGCATGTTAATGGCTGGAGTGCAGTTCGTAAACATGTAGATGACAGTGATAAATTAACTGTTAGTAGTTTTACTGACGCCCAAAAACAGGGCGTTGGACCGATTGAGAAAACAACGGTTTTTATAAACGAAGCCGGATTATGTTCTTTGATGTTAAGATCAAATACTCCTGAAGCAAGACTGTTGGTAAGAAGTCTGTTGCCAGAGAAGTTTTACCTTACTTACACAAATATGAAAGATGAAAGTTCACTTTAAATGTAATTTTTTCTTTAAAATCACAAGTCCCACTGTATGTATGTGTGTGTGTGTGTGTGTGTGTGTGTGTGTGTGTGTGTGTGTGTGTGTGTGTGTGTGTGTGTGTGTGTGTGAATGAAGGTCCCTGGTGCGGGTGACGAAAAGCCCCGTAAACCTGTATGAAGGTCACTGGCGTGGGTGACGAAAAGCCCCGTAAACCTGAATGTGATGAAGGGTTTAGTAGATTGAGACGCCTGGCTAACACCCAGGCTACTCCTTTGAACAACCCGGTGTGAATGAAGGACTTTGTAAATTGAGTAGTCTAGACTACTCCTTCGAACGGTCCGTACGGTGGAGACTTGTAAAAAAAAATATAAAAATAAAATTCTCTGTCTATTTTCTAGGCTAAAATGAACGGACATAGTCTTAGTAAAGAGCCTAGAAACTGAGGACACAAAAATATTCATCGGAGGTAGCATTTTGTTATGGAGTGGCTACCACAGTGAGAGGCGATGGTTGGGGCCTCTCACCCCAGAGGTTTAGGGCTCCTGGCGATGCTCTGGGTAACCAAAAAGAACGCGCCGACGCTCCTACGGCCTAGCCTAACGGCTTACCGTGGTGTGGAAACGTGAGCGTTCAAAATTATTTCACCGGGGTTAGAAGTGGTTGGCCGGGAAATTTAAGAAGTTTTGGTCAAGTTAAATATAGTTCCTGACCAAGTACTTTCAGCGGAGGCAAGAGTAAATGACCGAGAAATTTAAAACACTACGGTCAAATTAATTGTAGCCCCCGTTAAAGTAACTTCACCGGACTTGGACATAATTGACCGGGAAACTTAAAAAGACACTACGGTAAAGTTAAATGTAATCAATGGTAAAGTATTTTTTACCGGACTCTAAAGTAAATGGCCGAGGAATTTAAGAAGTTTCGGTCATGTTAAATACAACCCCCGGTAAAGTATTTTCAGTGGACGTGGAGACGTTTGGCCGAGATATTTAAGACATTACGGTCAAGTTAAATACAACCCCCGGTAAAGTATTTTCAGCGGACGTGGAGACGTTTGGCCGAGATATTTAAGACATTACAGTCAAGTTATATGTAACCCTCAATGAAGTGACTTCAACGGACTCGGAAACGTTCAACTAAGAAATCACACCCTTAAATTGTAGAACGACCGTCGTTTTACAAAACTTGAACGCATATGACCAAGGAATTACATCGTCAAAAGTAAATGCTGCCCCGGGTTTCATGGGAATCATAAATTACCGAGGAGAAAATACCATATAATTTACCATACTAAAGATCGTATTTCACAGTTGGTCGTCTTCTGATATGTACCCATGGTGTATAATTTATGGCCAACCCTCCGATATTGGTGTTGGTTACAATCCTTTTACTAGTAAATTCAGTAAAATGATATATTTCTTTTTTTGTTGGTGTTTCGTAACAGCGTTTTTCAGTAAATGATTTAATAAATACAACTACAGCAAAAAGACAACTCTGTATTTGTTTAACTTTACAAAATACCCTACTGTCACATGTCTTTTTTTACACATTATTTTAAATTCATAAACAGAGGACTTGGCATGTAGCTAGGTCCAACACTTAGAATCATTGTAGGACAGGTCTACCCCACTTCGGGGTAGACCTACTTCCAGTGTAATGTTATGAAAGGGAGGCGTCTCGCCTCTCTTGGGTGTCGGTATAGCTTTTCTTGTCTGCTAGTTTTTACAAGCCTCTTCTCTCCTTTTAGTTAATATAACCTTGAGATTTCTAAACAGTTCAATACATGTAAAGTTGCCCAAAAAGTAATGCTGCTATCATAAGTATAAAGTTCTAAATATTCCTTTAATTTACATACACTACCCCATACACAACAACTAAAGCCCAGCTATTGGTCTATTTATCTAATAAACAAGGCAGATACATATCCCATTAGAACAGCTAAAAAGTCAACATATTTTAACAATAATTACCTTAATTGTAACAGTTAAAAAATAGCCATAGAGCCATTTTAGCAATGGGAGGTGTTTTGGTTCCTTTATTTTCAGTAACTTCTCGTTAAACAGTCAGTCAAAGTATAATTTATTTTGTGTTGGTTTGTAACCAGTTTTCTTGTATGTTTAATATTTTTCAATCACAAGTATTTGACAGCAGTGATAATCCTTGGTTTAAAGCCAGGGAGATTGTTCAAATCCTGGGCTACTCTAACCGACGAAAAGCAATCCGTACCCATGTAAGAGAAAAACACCGCAAAATTTTACCGGAAGTGCAAGGGGGGCGAAACGCCCCCCTTGCACTTTCATTCCCAAACAATCTTTCTTAACCAGCCCGGTCTTTATTCGCTAATTTTAACACAGAGCTAGATTTCTTGTATGTGAGTGTTTGTATAAACTGCTCAACCATGTCAGTGGCATGATTAGCTGAGGTATTGGATGATGTAGAGAAAACAATACCGGAAGTACGGGGGAGTGAAACTCTCCCCCTAACCCATATTGAATAAACCAAGCCTATACTCACTTAATTTTACACAACAAATAGAAGCAAACACCCTGAAAAAACTAGTACAACAGAGCTTGAGATATGGTTCTGTCCAGTTTTTGTGATGTTTCTTCTTTACAGAGTTTAAATTGTAGCGAGGGTTAACAAGTGCAAATTTCCATTACAATTGTCCCATCCGTTCTTAAGATATTGATTTTCTACCCCTTCAACTGTCTTGATACTTATCCACAGTACAGAGTTTAGATTTTGGTATGATGTAGAGGAGGAGGAGATGTACATACATTCCAAGTTTCATGTAAGTCGGTCCTGCCGGTCTCAATAAATTACATTTCAAAGTAGAGCTCCTGCAATTTTTTCGATGCTTACCTTGCAGTACAGGGTTTAGGTTTTTAATGTAGAGGAGGTTAACAGGTACCTATATACCGAGTTTCGTAAAAATCGGCTTAGCCGTTCTTAAGATATTTAATTTTAAATTACTGCCCCTTCATTTATTTTGATACTTGCCCACAGTACAGAGTTTATGTTTTTGTAAATCGTAGCGGAGGTTAACAGAGACATACATGCCAAATTTCATTAAAATCGGCCAAGCCGTTCTTAAGATATTGATTTTTAAAATGTTCACCCTCCATCATCCCCTAAACAACCCCTTTTCCACCCTCCAACAAAATTAAAAGTTAGAGGATGTTAACAAGTACCTACATACCAAGTTTCGTAAAAATCGGCTCAGCCGTTCTCGAGATATTAAAGTTTCTAGTTTCGGCGGCCATCTTGGATCCGCCATTTTGGTTAATATTTTAGTCATGTGGGCGGATGTCCCTCGCGCGCGCCTACACTACGTAGTAGGCGGATTCTGTTATCAGAATCGCTCTAGGACTTACCGTTTTCGAGATATTAGCGATTTTAGGAATATTTTTACTAAAAAAAGAAGAATAAGAAGAAAATTCTGAGATGGAAGGGTAAGGTGGAGGAAGGAAGGTGAGAGGGAGTCAACATAACATAAGAAGAAGAAAACCAGAACACATAACAGGCAGAAGGAGGAGTGAGGGAGAGGAAGGAAGGTGAGAACAACAGAGATCACAAGTGATAACAAGTGGAGTAGGGGTGGCGGTGATATAGCAAGCCAATCAGAAGCCAGCATTTTGGTCACGTGACATTAGGCCCCGCCCCCAAGATGGCGGCGCCCATGTTTCCCGCCAAATTCCCTAACCTCACTTTTTTCCCGCCAAATTCTCGTTACGTCATGGACGGTTAAACTTGAAAACCAAAGAGCATGACCAAAGAAAATAAAGTCATTGATTTATGAATAATGGAGCCATTATGTCACGCTCATGGACAGTTAATGAAGAAAGTCATGGACATCCAAAAAGTCACAGACATTTAAAATACAAAGGACTGCAAAAAAAAAGATTGGCCAGCTATAATCACTGTCTCCCCTACTCCACTTGTTATCACTTGTGATCTCTGTTGTTCTCACCTTCCTTCCTCTCCCTCACTCCTCCTTCTGCCTGTTATGTGTTCTGGTTTTCTTCTTCTTATGTTATGTTGACTCCCTCTCACCTTCCTTCCTCCACCTTACCCTTCCATCTCAGAATTTTCTTCTTATTCTTCTTTTTTTAGTAAAAATATTCCTAAAATCGCTAATATCTCGAAAACGGTAAGTCCTAGAGCGATTCTGATAACAGAATCCGCCTACTACGTAGTGTAGGCGCGCGCGAGGGACATCCGCCCACATGACTAAAATATTAACCAAAATGGCGGATCCAAGATGGCCGCCGAAACTAGAAACTTTAAATATCTCGAGAACGGCTGAGCCGATTTTTACGAAACTTGGTATGTAGGTACTTGTTAACATCCTCTAACTTTTAATTTTGTTGGAGGGTGGAAAAGGGGTTGTTTAGGGGATGATGGAGGGTGAACATTTTAAAAATCAATATCTTAAGAACGGCTTGGCCGATTTTAATGAAATTTGGCATGTATGTCTCTGTTAACCTCCGCTACGATTTACAAAAACATAAACTCTGTACTGTGGGCAAGTATCAAAATAAATGAAGGGGCAGTAATTTAAAATTAAATATCTTAAGAACGGCTAAGCCGATTTTTACGAAACTCGGTATATAGGTACCTGTTAACCTCCTCTACATTAAAAACCTAAACCCTGTACTGCAAGGTAAGCATCGAAAAAATTGCAGGAGCTCTACTTTGAAATGTAATTTATTGAGACCGGCAGGACCGACTTACATGAAACTTGGAATGTATGTACATCTCCTCCTCCTCTACATCATACCAAAATCTAAACTCTGTACTGTGGATAAGTATCAAGACAGTTGAAGGGGTAGAAAATCAATATCTTAAGAACGGATGGGACAATTGTAATGGAAATTTGCACTTGTTAACCCTCGCTACAATTTAAACTCTGTAAAGAAGAAACATCACAAAAACTGGACAGAACCATATCTCAAGCTCTGTTGTACTAGTTTTTTCAGGGTGTTTGCTTCTATTTGTTGTGTAAAATTAAGTGAGTATAGGCTTGGTTTATTCAATATGGGTTAGGGGGAGAGTTTCACTCCCCCGTACTTCCGGTATTGTTTTCTCTACATCATCCAATACCTCAGCTAATCATGCCACTGACATGGTTGAGCAGTTTATACAAACACTCACATACAAGAAATCTAGCTCTGTGTTAAAATTAGCGAATAAAGACCGGGCTGGTTAAGAAAGATTGTTTGGGAATGAAAGTGCAAGGGGGGCGTTTCGCCCCCCTTGCACTTCCGGTAAAATTTTGCGGTGTTTTTCTCTTACATGGGTACGGATTGCTTTTCGTCGGTTAGAGTAGCCCAGGATTTGAACAATCTCCCTGGCTTTAAACCAAGGATTATCACTGCTGTCAAATACTTGTGATTGAAAAATATTAAACATACAAGAAAACTGGTTACAAACCAACACAAAATAAATTATACTTTGACTGACTGTTTAACGAGAAGTTACTGAAAATAAAGGAACCAAAACACCTCCCATTGCTAAAATGGCTCTATGGCTATTTTTTAACTGTTACAATTAAGGTAATTATTGTTAAAATATGTTGACTTTTTAGCTGTTCTAATGGGATATGTATCTGCCTTGTTTATTAGATAAATAGACCAATAGCTGGGCTTTAGTTGTTGTGTATGGGGTAGTGTATGTAAATTAAAGGAATATTTAGAACTTTATACTTATGATAGCAGCATTACTTTTTGGGCAACTTTACATGTATTGAACTGTTTAGAAATCTCAAGGTTATATTAACTAAAAGGAGAGAAGAGGCTTGTAAAAACTAGCAGACAAGAAAAGCTATACCGACACCCAAGAGAGGCGAGACGCCTCCCTTTCATAACATTACACTGGAAGTAGGTCTACCCCGAAGTGGGGTAGACCTGTCCTACAATGATTCTAAGTGTTGGACCTAGCTACATGCCAAGTCCTCTGTTTATGAATTTAAAATAATGTGTAAAAAAAGACATGTGACAGTAGGGTATTTTGTAAAGTTAAACAAATACAGAGTTGTCTTTTTGCTGTAGTTGTATTTATTAAATCATTTACTGAAAAACGCTGTTACGAAACACCAACAAAAAAAGAAATATATCATTTTACTGAATTTACTAGTAAAAGGATTGTAACCAACACCAATATCGGAGGGTTGGCCATAAATTATACACCATGGGTACATATCAGAAGACGACCAACTGTGAAATACGATCTTTAGTATGGTAAATTATATGGTATTTTCTCCTCGGTAATTTATGATTCCCATGAAACCCGGGGCAGCATTTACTTTTGACGATGTAATTCCTTGGTCATATGCGTTCAAGTTTTGTAAAACGACGGTCGTTCTACAATTTAAGGGTGTGATTTCTTAGTTGAACGTTTCCGAGTCCGTTGAAGTCACTTCATTGAGGGTTACATATAACTTGACTGTAATGTCTTAAATATCTCGGCCAAACGTCTCCACGTCCGCTGAAAATACTTTACCGGGGGTTGTATTTAACTTGACCGTAATGTCTTAAATATCTCGGCCAAACGTCTCCACGTCCACTGAAAATACTTTACCGGGGGTTGTATTTAACATGACCGAAACTTCTTAAATTCCTCGGCCATTTACTTTAGAGTCCGGTAAAAAATACTTTACCATTGATTACATTTAACTTTACCGTAGTGTCTTTTTAAGTTTCCCGGTCAATTATGTCCAAGTCCGGTGAAGTTACTTTAACGGGGGCTACAATTAATTTGACCGTAGTGTTTTAAATTTCTCGGTCATTTACTCTTGCCTCCGCTGAAAGTACTTGGTCAGGAACTATATTTAACTTGACCAAAACTTCTTAAATTTCCCGGCCAACCACTTCTAACCCCGGTGAAATAATTTTGAACGCTCACGTTTCCACACCACGGTAAGCCGTTAGGCTAGGCCGTAGGAGCGTCGGCGCGTTCTTTTTGGTTACCCAGAGCATCGCCAGGAGCCCTAAACCTCTGGGGTGAGAGGCCCCAACCATCGCCTCTCACTGTGGTAGCCACTCCATAACAAAATGCTACCTCCGATGAATATTTTTGTGTCCTCAGTTTCTAGGCTCTTTACTAAGACTATGTCCGTTCATTTTAGCCTAGAAAATAGACAGAGAATTTTATTTTTATATTTTTTTTTACAAGTCTCCACCGTACGGACCGTTCGAAGGAGTAGTCTAGACTACTCAATTTACAAAGTCCTTCATTCACACCGGGTTGTTCAAAGGAGTAGCCTGGGTGTTAGCCAGGCGTCTCAATCTACTAAACCCTTCATCACATTCAGGTTTACGGGGCTTTTCGTCACCCACGCCAGTGACCTTCATACAGGTTTACGGGGCTTTTCGTCACCCGCACCAGGGACCTTCATTCACACACACACACACACACACACACACACACACACACACACACACACACACACACACACACACACACACATACATACAGTGGGACTTGTGATTTTAAAGAAAAAATTACATTTAAAGTGAACTTTCATCTTTCATATTTGTGTAAGTAAGGTAAAACTTCTCTGGCAACAGACTTCTTACCAACAGTCTTGCTTCAGGAGTATTTGATCTTAACATCAAAGAACATAATCCGGCTTCGTTTATAAAAACCGTTGTTTTCTCAATCGGTCCAACGCCCTGTTTTTGGGCGTCAGTAAAACTACTAACAGTTAATTTATCACTGTCATCTACATGTTTACGAACTGCACTCCAGCCATTAACATGCTTTAGAGCAGTAGCTACGTCTTTAGCTTTAAACCATGGCTTTCCTTCACTATCAAACAGAACCAATACCGGCTTGTTATTGAATGTATAGAATTTAGCAGCCATGTCACAATTTACTCAATAGTACAGGCAATAGGAGCGCAAAAGAACGTCTGATCAGTACCACGACTTGGAGCAGAATGATGTAACTGTACTAGTGACAAGTGGTATATACAAGAGTAACGCTGCTCCGTAGGGAAAGGTACTCCCTTTATCGAAGGTAGCAACATGGAATTGAGACAAGTGTTACTTCAAGACGTAAAACACCAGATAGTTTCTCAACGTTACAAAATATTTGTTCAAAGTGATCATCAAAAACTGACGGTGTTAAATTCCCTATAGGAAAGAATGGTATATTTCCCGAAACATCGCCATGCTTTATTAATACTCCGATGTAGGTGTTTGATGAGGATTTCTCCGTTATTTTATCTACTATGTACTTCGAGAACATCAAAGGCCATTCTAATACGTCTATTGGCCCAGTAAGAAAGAACTCATACTCTGAGGATGTAATGCGAAATTTAGAATTTTCATTCAACTTTCTTTTAGATATAAACTTTAAAAACACCGCTTGAATAGCGGGTGTAATATATTCAACATACATTCTACAAGGAAAGACAAACAGTAACAGCACAGGCACGTCTGTTCAGTACCGCGTCTCAGAGCAGAATGAGGTAATAGAGCTGATGTTTAGAGGTATATGCACTCAGTACCCGTGTGAGTGACAGCTATTTTAAGCAACTCTTTGTTTTTTAAAGCCGAAAGGCAAGGTGTCGTGATCATCATTCAATTTTCTCTTGGGTCCTGTAATTTTAAAATTTTTAATTTCACTTACTGTAACGACTTCTCGTCTCTTTGTTCTCCTGATTCTACTCTCTTCAATTTCTAGTATTTCAGCAGCTTCACTGAGGACCATCTTTTTCAGAGCTTCAAAGTTTAAAGTTTCGGAAGTCTTCATATTGAGGGTGAGGCCCTTGATTTTACATACAGTTTCTAGCTTTTGCTTTTTGGTTGACCAGACAAGGTATGCGTAGGTCTTTGGTCCCCCAGAAACAAACTCTAAGATATAAGAGCCGGGCCCGTACTCACTTGCCAATTCGTCCGTCATTTCCCCGAGGTAATCTCCCGTAGGGACCCTGTACAATCCTTCCCGGTATAAATAAATACACGAATCCGTGTCATAATACAGGACCTGTCCTCCAAGGGCATCTAAGTGTTCATACAGTTTAAGTCTGGCATGAGCAGTGGTGTAGGCCGCAATAACAACATTTACAGTCTTTAGAGCCTCACCGGCATCATCAACATTCTGCCAATTAACTAATAAAACCTCTTGGTTAATTACTTCAACAAACTTTACTTCCTTTCCTGGTTGAGTTAACGAATTGAATAATTCTTTAGAGTCCCTCACGATTTCAGTTTTTGTCATGTTTTCTCGTTGACCAAACTTGCCCCAGAATGAATTTAACATTAATTTAGCTACTGACCTGAGTCCTCCATTTTTAGCAATTTTGCCTTTCTCCATTTGAATACCCTCACGCTCAAAGAAATCAGAAACATACTTGTCTTTATATTCCTCTGTTTTACACCATGCGGGATAGCCTGAGGCTTCCTGCTTTACTTTCAAGAATTTATTAATAAAGTCTGTAAAAAGTCCATCTTTCTCGTATGTGGCTACCTCATACTCCCACAACTCATACATGTCCAAGATCACATAGCCTTTTTCTACAGCTTTTCTAATTTCATCCATAGTCCATGTTCCTACCATTGCCCTTTCCTCACTATCATGAAAACATTCCCCTTGGTTTAAAGTCTCACCGCAAGTTCTACACAAAACAAACATCAATTTATTATTCATTTTAGCGGGGAGTACGGGATGATACAAGTTGTAAGGAGGTAGAATCTTACATTTCAACAAGCCCTCTACTTCAAGGCCCCTCTCTCGGCAGTCATTTCCAACGTAAACAGTAGGATGACCAACGGGATACTTACAATATTTATTCACAAACGGATAAAGGGAACAGACATCAACGTATTGGATTGTTTCTCCCTCTTCACATTTACAATACGTTTTAGTATTACCCGTTCTGCCTCCAAAGAAGGAATCCCTAGGATTAAGCGGAAGTGTGTTTAGAATGGACAGTTTGTTCAAGTGATTTAGTTTTTTGTCCTTTTTCAAAGCTCTAAACTCACACTCCCACATCTCTACAACTTCATAGCTATTAAATTTTGCCATTTTGGATTTGGTTCTCTCGTAACGGAGATGCAAACTGTCTGAGGGATCATCCGGCAGAGGTTCTTCTCTGCTGTATTGATAACATTTTGGGCAACCGTGCCAGTAACACCCGTGAAACTCATAAATTCGTTCCCCGTCAAACCCGTCAACTTTTAGTCCATTAATTTTAACTTCTCTGCCCCGACCCGCATGTTGAATCTTTACTCCACGTTTCTCCTCTTCCCACGTTAACCATTGTAAAGCAACGGCTGACTGATTGTCTGCAAGTCGGTACCCTGATTTTGGTATTAGTCCTATAGTATTTTCTTTTAAGAAGTTACGGCGGAAGGCCAAGTTACATGCACTGGCGATTGTTATAGCCTCGAGAAAAGGATCTACGTTACACTCTTGAAGAAGTAAGGCTCTAAATTTAATACATGCCTGAGCTAAAATCTCCACGTCTGAAATACAGTACTCCAAGATTTCCTTTTTAAAATCAAACACGTAGTCTTCAGCGACTCGTTCGTCATACCATTCTTCAAAGGCTTTGTGTGGTTTCTCAAACATTGATTCCGGACAATAATACTTTTTGTCGGGCATAGGACCTACATAATTTTGGTTCGCCAGAGTGTTAAACAAGTGGGGAAAGTAGCCCTTCTTTTTCTCGGGAGGTAGATCAAAAGCTTTAGGGAGCGCAGCGAGAGCCATGGGGAAATAGCTAAGAGAGTCCACAAACCTTACGTTGGCTACTTCAATCAATATAGCTTTAGTTCCCCGAGGAGTTATTTTTGGTGTAAATTTAGTTTCTTCCATAATATACTGTAGAATGAATTGGAAGTCAAAACCCTGCCCGTTGTGAGCAATTACACAGACATCTTTAAATTTTTTTCGAATTCCCATGATATAGTCCATGAAGTGTTTTACCGGTTCTTTTTCAAATACTCTTTGCCGTTCCGAGCAAGTTTCACACTCACCCCCATTAATACATTTAAAGCAGTACTGTTGTGATACACACAAGTTTACTTTATGAACTTTCTGTTGTGGATCTGAGGGAAGTGACTCATCCTGCCTTGTTTCCAAGTCAAAGAAAATAAACAAAAAGTCACGGTCTTTCGGTGTTCTCCTATCTACCCTCATGAAACACTGATGTGCCGGGTCTTTGAACGCTTCGCAGGGTTTACAGAAAACTTCTCCGCATACATGAGCTGTCTTACGTCTTTTTGGATAAATCATTTTCTTACAGTCACGGCAGAGTTTTACAGTTTTACAAATTTGCCCTTGATGGGCTACTAAACACCGCTCATTTTTGAAGAAACGGTTGCAAAAACGGCATGTGATGCCACCGTGTTCTAGTTTACAGGGCGGGGAGATGGTATGGCATGAGGTGCATCTGTTAGAGCATCGATGCTCATGTCTGTTGCTATAGGGAATATGACAGGCTTCACAAAAGAAATTACAAACAAATGCGGCAGTTAAGTTTCTAATTACATTGTAATGACCGTTGTGAAAGAGAAGGTTAATTTTTAACTTAGCGTTCTCATTACCTCCCTCAAAATAAACGTCCCGGCCTTTTCTGTCAAAGTTGTAGACTGTGATTTTGTATTTTTTAAGATGGGACTGGAATTTTTCAAGCTCAGGGATTCCTGCACCCTCCTCCGGCATTTCTACACGGGCTTTTGCTATGAGTTTATTAGCTCTGAATGTTTGTCTTTTCCCCATGTCCTGGCGAATAGCTTTGTACTGAGGATCATTTTTTGCAAGTGCTTTGCCTACTACCAACGCTCTAGCCAAACATAAATTGTCTTTATTATTAATTACTATAATACCCTTCCTAGCTTTAGATTCTTCATCAAAGGTATTGTAAAAGTCGGGTCTTGCCCTTCCTTTACCTACGGGGACGTTAATCCTCGTAACATCAACTCTAAACGTGTCACTGCTAGTAATTGATTCAGAGTTACTTTGAATTATGCCCCCGAAAATATCCCAGAGAACATCACCGCTAACTTCAGAGACCGGTCTCAAAGATATGTAGCCCGGTTCAGCACTCTTTAAATTTATAGACTGTAATTTAAACCCGAGATAGTCGGTAGGTGCAACGTTGGCTTTGGATGTCTCTACAATTTGATTAAAACCTTTACGAATCCAATCAAACTCAGAGATACCCTTGGGAGGTTTAGTGAATTTGAAAACAGTGTTAGTCCCGTAAAGCCTAAAGTGTCTAACATAGGTTTCATCTTTACTAATTAAATCTACGGGGTTTTGAGGGTCCTTTTTAGAAACGTCCATCATTCAACAGAGAATTAAATACTGAACACAAGCTAAACTGTGCTAACGCTTAAAAGAGCAAGTACCCCGAACAGAGTCAAACTCACACGGATACAACTGAATTACGCAGAATCAATAATAATCTGTGCAAGAGAACACTTACGCAAGAGCAGCACAAAACACGTCTGATCAGCGTCACGACTGGAATCAGACTGAAGAACTAGAGCTTGTTGTAAGATATATATATATAGAGAGTGGACCTGTTACTTTTTCACTGTTTGATCTAATGAAACTGATACTTTTGGAACTGTTACCTTGAAAACTGTGGGAATGGGAATGGGTAGTGTAAGACCTGTTACTTTATTGGAACGGTTACTTTTGGAACTGTTACTTTGTGGCAGTCTTCATCGATATTAAATGAACAATATAGATGATGTAACTGTAACACTTGGAACTGATACTTTAAAGTCACCGATCAGGTTCTCTAAAAGAACAGGTACAGAGGATCTACAAAAGAGCACAGTACCTCTGCATTACTACGCATGTCAGAAAAACACTAACACACAAACTACTAAAGTCAAACCAGAACTACAGGTTACCGAAAGTTAACTCTAATGAAGGTATCAAACACTACTCTAACCAAAACTAAATTAAAGAACAAGAATAGAGTGTGAGGTTGTTGAGGTGAATTTACTGTACAAAAGAACCAGGGCAAAAAATCAGGTTACTGGAGGTTATGTTAGTCAACACAACACTACTTTAGCCACGAGGAAGTGAGGTTATGTTACTTTCTTTACTGTAAACTACCAAATCAAACAATTAAATATAAACACAACATTACTCTAGCCAAGACAATAAAATTAAGTACAACATGCACGTAAAATTAATATAATACAGTAAGGTTGGAGTGTAATGGGCGAGGTTAGAAAAAGTAGGTTACTTTAGCAAGTCAGATAATGCTAAAAATCACAGGACACGCAAGATTACTATAATACAATGTGAGGTTATGTAAAATACAAATTAAAAGTGAGGCTATGTTATATTAGGTTATGGTAAGAAAATGGTTGAGATTGAGGTTATGTTAGTCAGCATATACAAGTACGTCACTACCAAGTAAAACAAAATGGTGAAGTTACTTAATAAAGAACAAGGACAGAAAGTGATATTACTGTCAGTCAACACATACAAGTACGACACAACTCTTGACACAAGGAAGTGGGATTACTGTTACCGGCATGTTAGTCAGCACATACAAACACTAATCTAGCCAAATCAAACAATTAAATACAACACACAAAACTACTCTTACAATAAAATAAGGCTTTTGTGACTCTCAAAGGTTACTGTTATGTTAGTCAACACATACAAACACAACACTACCAAGTAAAACAAAAATTGTGAAGTTACTGTATAAAAGAACAAGGAGGTGAGGTTATGGTAACTCTCAAAGGTTACAGATGTAAGGTTATGTCAGTCAACAAATACAAGTACGACACAACTCTTGACACAAGAAACTGAGGTTACTGGGTGTGAGGTTATGTTAGTCAACACAACACTACTTTAGCCAGAACAAACAAGAAACTGATGTTATTGTACACTAGCAAGTCAGATAACGCTAAAATCACACGACACGCAAGATTACTATAATAAAAGTGAGGTTATGTTACACAGAATAAAACAAATTAAAAGTGAGGTTAGAAAAAGTGAGGTTAGGAAAAGTGAAGCTGCTATGGGAAGCAAACGCTCAAGTTTAATCTTTGCAAAACGCAACGAACGGAGAGACACGTCCGATCGCAACGGGAGCAGGGAGCAAAGAGAGAGAGAGAAAGCGCGCGGCAAGATAGCAGGTATTGTGGTGGGGGTCACGTCTCTTTCAATCACAGAGCCCACAGGTAACAACGAATTTGCTGATAGAGACTATGTTGAGGATGTTGTGGTTAGATGTACAGAAGGCTAGATGATTAACAGCAGAAGGACACGAGGGTCAGATAATTACCATAGAAGGTTAGATGATTAACAACAGAAGGACACAGGTGTGAAATAATTACCACTGAAGGCTAGATGATTAACAACGGAAGGACACAAGGGTCAACATACCAGCCAATCAGGTTACTTAAAATGTTACACCCGCCAGCTACAGTACGCTAAGAGAACAGGAGTTGTAGTTAGATACGCAGAAGGGGGTGAAGGATGTGGAGGTTAGATGTACAGGGGGCTAGATGATTAACAACAGAATGACACGAGGGTCAAATTATAACCACAGAAGGCTAGATGATTAACAACAGAAGGACACGTGGGTTAAATAATTACCAAAATTGTAGATAATTAAACATAGAGAGATGCAAAAGATAAATAATCAACCATAGAGGGTAGCAAAAGAGCCACAGATGGAGGCAATTACACCCTAATTCCATTCCTCATAAGAGCCCATGTTATTCTATTCTCCGTAAGAGTCCATGTTATTCTATTCCCCCATAAGAGCCCATGTTATTCTATTCTCCATAAGACCCCATGTTACGGCCAAAGCGCGCGGCATTACTACTATCACAGCCTCTGTTATACATGGTATTACTAAGTGTTTATGTTTATGAAGTTTGTTATGGTACACGAACTTTGGAAAACATGGGAACTAGTCATAGTGATCTATAGAAACTTTGTTGAAAAAAATATTCCTGATAAATTCTGTAACTGTAACATCTAACGAAATTTAAAATAAATCCTTTACAAAAGATAACAGTCCTGCTTAAACATTATTATTCTATGACACAGAGAAAACTAGCAGGTTTAGAATCACACGTCAAGTTTGCCAAATCTAACAGTAAATAATTAACGAAATTTTAAAACAGCTCGTAAATTGTAAATTTATGAATAATACTCATAAACTATTTATTTTACTTTGCCAAGTAGCAATTCGCCGGCATATTTATATCTTGCAAGTCTCTAAGATCACGAAGTCTCTGAAGATTATGTGACATGAAGTCCAGGTCTACTTGACAATATATATGTTACATGACAATATTTTACCCAAATTACAATAAATAGTTCTTTTAGGCTGTAAAGTATGACGTAAATGAAAACATGAAAATAATTATGACAGTGAAAAACATGTTAAACAACGATTAGAAAAAAGTGAACCGTCGGTGAAGTTTACCATCTTGTATGTAAGTACAATATAAGTGTAAATATATTTTGTATTGTTGTGAGACGTAGTTTAAAAAAGTTTAATAAAGTGACATACTATTTACAATGTCACCAGCAAAGCCAAATTAGTAGCGGTGATATTATTATCAAACCTCATATTCAGACTTGTTAAACACAAAATCCAAATTAGTCTTTCGTCTAAACACAAATGGAAGTCATTTGTCATGTAAAAACCCAAAACTCCATTCACCCTCTGATTTCACCTAAACATCTACAATGTAAATGCATTATTTACAACCCCAGTAAGAGCTCCCCCCTCCACCCATCCCCACCCCTGTTCGTGTCAATACTGCGGGTTTATTATCACAATAAAGAACACCGAGTGTCTGTTCCCCGTCTTGCCTCAATCCCCGCCACATTTCAACATGTCATTTCCGCGCAGATAACACACCCTTCCTGTCAGTTATCTGAGGCTGTCATCCCCCACCCCCGCCCGCCGACATGCAATTGTTTTCCGTTTATAGTCTTGTACTAATATGAGTGACGGGAAAAGATCGATTAGAAAGGTTAGCTTTTTTAGGTCTTATGTATATTAAAAAATAAGTGTATGTGTCTATACTAGCCGTCAAATAAATTGCTAGTTGAGGGTGTGGGTTGCCGGGCTATAAACCAAGGTCAGCCAATAGTACTGTAGATGTGCTGCATTGCTAAAACCCCACACCAGCAGATCGGAATAACATTTGACTGATATTTTTCTCTGCCAAAATGGCTACAGTGACAGCGTACAACCATGCTATTGGGTACAGCCCAACTGCCAATTTATTTGCCGACGATTATAAAACAAAAACTATTACATTACAACGATTATACATACAACAAATTCAATTTTTCATTTAAAGTAGCAAGTCCTCTACTGTTGAGTAATTCAAAAAATGAAGATCCGGAGGTAATCTCCATTATATGTACGTTGTCTTAAAACATTAAACGACCTCTCAACTACATCAAGTACTCGATTATTTTGTCGGGGATAATCAAGAATTAATAAAAAAATAAATCATATATTTAACATATTGAGTTAACAGTAGGTTTGCTCAGAAAAAGTAAATGCGATGAACTAAGTGCGTTTAATTAACTAAAACCGAGAAAATATACATATTATAATTCGGGTAAATGATGATTTAGGACTCTTTTACCCGAATTAAAAGATCGTTTTTCACCTTTTTGGGTACCTTTTGGCATTAATTTACTTTATTGACACTGTAACAGGATATAATCAAATTTTGTAATTTGACAGACTGCGGCCTTCATGCAAAAACTGGATAGAAATGTGCAATTTACTGTATTAAGTTAACAATGCATTATCTAACCGAGGTGATTCATTCACAATCACTAGAGTGCAATACAGGGGTAATTAATGTACAACATACCATAATATTTACTTGATCTAAAACAACTTAAACCGTTTATTAATGGAATGTACTATTTCAAATCGTTTCTACGTAACATAAACGCGTATAATTCAAATGATAACTTAAAAAACATCAAGAGTAGAATACAAAATAAATCTGTTAGGGTTAAAAGAAGCGAGAACGATGTCAGTCGCAAGTTAGACCAGAACGGTGGGAACCAACAGATGGTCCAACTGATTTCTGCTGCTTCTTTCTGCTAACCTAACTCATTCCAGTGATTCTACAGAATTACTCGAAAGTCCGTTTATACCTGCTGCTTACCTGCTGATACCTGATGTTTATACCTTTACCTGCTATATCTTCGTGCTAACTTCACTTATTAAAATTACCGAGCATATTACGTCGAATTTATACTTTCACTAAGTAAACACTTCCGTTAATAATTGCGACCGTACATACAATAAACTTTATAAATAAAAAATAATCTTTCACAACGTATTTAAGAATATAACTGATTTCTTGAAGATATTAAAACAACGAGAATCAATTTAAAAACCGTTTAACTCCAAACCCGTAGGGGAGGTGAGCCGGAAACTCTGATCTCCAAATTTTTCTATTTTTTATATCCCTTAGGTAAAGAGACCTCCCTCCCCAAATCTTCTTCCTATTTTATCCCTGCTTAAGTGTACGTTTACTTAAATGTTTGCATTAAAAGACAATTGTACCTTCTGGCCTGAACAAATTAATCATTAACCAAAAACAGACTAACATTTTGATATGATTTCTTTAAACCCAGTTTAACAGGATATTTAATAACCGAATGATAAAGAATGAATAACACCACAATATTAACGTGTAAAAACATAACAGAGCTGTACCTAATTATTGCTTCTTCTAAAGAATATTACAACGAGATTGAACGGCGTGGAGCGGGACCGAGGAAGACCAGATTTCATCCAATTTCCGCTTTTGTCATTATCTTTCCTTCTTTCTTCGACATTGTTTTTGTAACGGAATATACAGTCCGTAAAATATTAAATGCAATTGCAATTAGAAAATAAATTTTAGAAATATAAAGCCAAATACATGAGGGATAATTAATCAATAAATATTCCTACAATGATTAAAACATGGTTTACATTTTTCGTGAGAATTTTTCCCATTTGAATTCCTTTACATGGCAACAAAACTAAAATAAAAAATCATGTAAAAATAGTAAGAGCACACTAAACTTGTAAGTGACTGTGTTGAACTGGTATAATATCCACCTGATTTGCAAAGAATATGGCTCACAATTGAAATAAAAGTTACATTATTGATGGATACACTATCAATCTAAAGAAACCGGATGAAACTACAACCAGTTAACAGAATACGGAGATGAAGTATAGCACAGTTAATACTCACAAACCGGCGATGTTTGGAAAAGGGATGATATTTAAGTTCACAAACCTGAAACAAATGAAAAAATAATGTTACTCAACACAAACCAAGACAAATGGACATTTAACTATAAAATTAAACTGAATTGGTTTTGTTTGGATAATAAATAAAATCAGTTTAAAAAAGACTATTAGTGTTAAAACTTGTGTAAGCTATTCTATTGACTACAGCTTAGGTCCGTGGTGATTATAAATATGTCAAAACTATTTTATCTTGTTCTTCGTATGAACAGTTATGCGGTCCAGTCTGGGATGAAAAGCGACTCGTACGAGCAACGCAAATTGTATACGCTAAAAGCCAGCGTTAGCGGTGGGGCGTTCTTCTAATGAACACCCCCTTCAGAAAGCAAATACCAAAATCGATTGATTGGACTCTACAACATTATAACATCGGTATATATATATATATATATATATATATATATCAAGCTATAAATCTATCATTACAATTTACTGAGCAAAAAATAGTGAATAGCCTAATTGCTATTAGTGGATGGTATTTATTCTTTATTTTGAAAAAAAAGAATTGTTTATCAGTAAATAAAACTAACCACGAATTTTTTTCTGAAACGAACAACGGGTGTATTATTAGTGTGGTCCAAGGCTCTGATACTTATTAAGAGCCTGCGTCGGGCAAGTTTAATTGGCTTAATTGCAATTAAATTATACCACTCATTAAGGGGCTCAGCGCCCCGACGAGGAACGGAGTCAAGTACAGTAACAAGTGACCAGCGCAAGCTTAGAGAATCTAACATCGGTGATATTATATTTGGGATAGTATAGTATAAAGATTGTCACGTATAAATGACGTGACATATGTCACGTAGTCCGAAATGTGTTTGGATCGGCACTATTTCGATACTAAAAATTTCAGATATAATCCTATTACCCGAAACTAAAAAACTATGAGGTTAAAAAGTATAATGTTTAAGGTATAATAATTAACGGTTAATAGTACACGTTATTTGTCTGTAAAACTATTAGATATATATTTTTTCTAAAATGTTAGTTTGTTGAGAATGCCTGTGAAATATTACGCTATTGAGGTTTACGTCTAAATGCGCCTATTCAAATAAAAAAAACCCGCCTTAGAAAGCAAACAAATTTGTAATCAAATTTAAGTATGTACATATCATTTTTTAAACTTATCCGAAACATACCTATGCGAGATAAATTCGTGCAAGCCCATCCAAAAAATTAACAATCAATTTATGGAAGGCTTTTAGCAAAATATCCAACAAGATTCTTGGAAAGCAATAATTATGTTTGATCGGGTTTGACCATGCCGCAAAAGAGTGAGATTGTGAGATTTGGTTCTTTGTTGGAGAAGATTTAAAGATGGCTGTTGTGTATTGTTCTGCAAGAGACGAGAGAGGGAGAGAAGATGATAGTAAGAGATCGTTAAAACTGTCCCACCACAATGACGTTTCCTCATTTTAATTAAAACCTGCAATGGCATCACCTCATTTGTTTAAAACATAACCGAAAAATTTAAAAACTATTTTCTGGAACGTGTGGTTTAATATTATCATTTTTTACTATATTTTAATGACGTCTTAATAGTTTTAATATCATTCGAAATAACAAATTGGTGTTATCAAATAATTGTACGGTTTTAGTGAACAGATAAATTTGTGATAATGGTACCAATTATGATATATTTGTATGTAAAGGTTATCAACCTATTGCATGGAATGACGTGGTGGGTCCATTCCTAACTTGTCATTTTTAAAACCATGATTTTGAGTAGAAAAATTGTGTGTTTTTTAAATGGCTTCATGGCGTGTTTGAATTCAAATTTAGCTCTCTTTCAGTTTAGATAGTCGTAGTGGCACACACACAGTAAACAAAAGTAAAAGTAGCAAAATCAAGAGTTGAACATGTGCAACTCAAAAAGATAACACATCCTGTCAACTTCTAAGCTAGCCTGCCACCGTTTATTCCACCTGCTCCCACCCCACCAACGTTGCCTCAGATCGGTTAACTCATTGAGAGTTGCAAAACAGGTCAGTTTTGGTGATGAGCGGGAATCAGAGCAGAGCATTATCTTTTTAATATTAAAACTACTCTTTGGGAAGTATATAATAGTTAGTATATGATAAAAAGCGTTTCAGATGTTTCAGGTAGTTCCCCTAGACAAATCCTTTATTTGGTACACATATAATGATAATGATATAAAGATAACCATCAGTAATTACAGTCAAACTAACGCACGTGTAGTTGCAACTATGTGTGTTCACGGATGTTAAGCAAACGTACCTCGCAGCGAGATATATCCGATAGGGAAACCAACTAACTGGAAACACATTGCTGGTATACACTATTTACTATCCTCGAGATGAAAAAACGTATTTACTAAAGCTGCATTTCCAAAGCCAATTAATTAACTGTTACAATAGCGCAAAGTAATTATTGCACAAGGAAAATTCAGATGCAAATATGTTCGAGATACCGATGAAAATATTGAAGTTTAATTATGAAAGCGTTCATGTTTTGTGATGCTCCTGAAGATACTTCTCCTAAACAGCGTAAAAGAAGGCAAGGATATAACGCTTTAAGAAGCTCACAGACAACAGTTCTTCCTCGTTCAGTATAGTACAAAATACAATATTTAATACTGAAACCTACCAAAAACGTGGCAGATGTTTAAATTAATTAGTTTGTAATACCTGTTATCATATTTGCTGTATTACCGTACAAACATAAGCACTTCCTGAAGAAATGTTCCTAAAGTGCTAAGACGTAAGTTTGTGGAGATAACTCGCTCTAGGAACATTTATTGTACAAGTTTACTTTTCAAACGAGTATACCTTTTTTTTTATTTCACCAGGTAAGGTAAATTCGAATAGCCAAGAAACGCTATTTTGATCACCCATCGGAAAGTTAACTTGATACGGGAAGCACGGAATTTATTTGTTTGTAAGGCTAAGATTTGTTTGGGATTATCAGTACAGTGGATACAACTCATCAATATTTGTTTAGGATAATTTTGTTTTCCTCTAATGCCGACCTACTCTAATTAACTAGGTGTGCTAAATTTCAAGACTGTAGAACTATATATATATATATATTTCTTTAAACGCCACTTAACTCTTTAGTAAACGTAATGGTTATTTTTGCACTCATTGATCATTTGTCACCGCGAGTCCTCCGAACATAGTGTCTTTTTAAATCACGGAAATAAAAAATTATGACAACATACGTACTAAACAAAACATTTAGAAGTATCTCGCTACGCTAACGGTTAGCACCTAGGACTTCGGTTCAAAAGGTCACGGGTTCAAATCCCGGGGAGTCCAAAATAATCTGAGCGGTTTGGACCGCTTTACATTAATAGCGTTTTTAATAAGCTCTGTACCGAAATGCCGTTGGCGTAAAACTAAAAACAAAATAAGATCCTATTATAATTAGGTTACAAGGTCCTCTAATTATAAGATGCTCTAATTCTAATGTAGAGGTTATGACAGAAAGTTCTGTCATGGATGCAAGTACAGAAACAAATTACCAAACGATTATCAAGTAAATAAAGGGTATCAGGAAACTGTCACATACTTTCTCCCTTTTAGCCCAACTTTAACGAATAAATTACTTTTTATTTACTAAATATAGAATACAAAGCACGGTCAAATGTACAGAAAATCTTGTAAACAAGTTGTTTTAAAAAACAACCACCCAAATCCCTGCTTTGGAGGCCCTACAGAATCCATTGCTACACTCGTGGTTTTAAGAGGGGAAATGCCCCCTATTCCCCCCCAGGGTTATTAAGGGGCAACATATTTCGAATTTCCTCTGTTGGCCAATGCTAAATTGACAAGCATATCAAGTTTGAATGAAATTTATCAGTAAATAAGAGAGAAATAATAATTTTTGAATTCCCCATAAGAATAACATTGGACAACGTACTGCGTTTTCCGCAAAATAAAAATTTCAATTTTCTCCGAAACCAGCAATCGTAGAATAGTAATTCAAAATACTAAATTATTTAGTTTTTTGAGCTCTTTTTAGTGGTGAATAGTAATATTTTTTTTTATTTATGTATTTTTATGAAAAATTCAAAAAACTGAATTTTTGATGTTTTAAGTCCTGTAATTTCTGAACCCGAATTTTTACAGAAATGCGGGTGGTGTCATTTTGTTGGAGGACTAAAGTTCTTCAAACGACTAAAGTTTAATCAAAATCGTTAGAGCCGTTTTTGATAAATTTGGATTTTTCATGTTTTTTGGCGGTTTTTGGGGGATAATTACCCTTAAAAATCAAAAATGAAAAAAATGAAAAAAATGCCTGGAGATATCGTGGATTAGTACCTACATACCAAATTTCATCAAAATTGGCCCATTGGTTAGGGCTCTAGCTCTGTACACATCCACACAGACACACACACGGACACACACACACACACAGACAGACATCACGTAAAAACCACTTTTTTGGGTTCAGGGAGCACCAAAACGAATATTTCCACTAACAACTCAAATTCGAAATTTTTTACGAAAACAATACTTTCTCCATATCCTACTATGTATAGGAGGAGAAAGTAAAAGAGGTCATTTAGAAGTTTAAAGTTATTTAGCTAACAGATATCAAGTAGCCAAGTCAGATAATATAGGTCAGAGGAGGCGCGAGGCGGTGCGTGCGCGGATGGTGGCGTGCGGGTAATGTTGCATAATAGCGGCCGGCTCCCGTCTGTCTGACGAATTTTCGTCAAAACTGCCCACAAACTGCGGGTTGGGCTATCTACGAACGGTTTTGCGTGCTGAATGTATTTGGGGTGTTTGTATGTTTCCTGGTATTAAAAAATAATGTATTCATGCTATTTGCCTCCTGGATTGATGTATGACAAAAAATAAGGTTACATACCTTGTCGTCATCAAACCACTAGTGATTATCCACTAGTGGATTGATGACGAAAAGGTATGTAACCTTCTTTTTAAGTCAAAAATAATGTGTTCATGAGTTGATTACGATATTGTCAATTCAAACTTTCGTCAAGGATCGATAGTTCACCTGGTTCTGTGTACTGTCTATCGGAGTGTGACTCGCAGGGAGATTCGTTAAAAAGATAAGCCAAAAAGCGAACTCCAAAGTGGAACAGTTTGGAATCGTCACGATCGATGTCACATCGTTACCACCCCCAGTGCATCGTCGGGGGTTTGGTGTACAGGCAACACTGAGTTGGAATCAGTAATATATATATATATATGTTGACGAAATAAATCATTAAAACAATTATGAGAACAAATTTACTGTAATAGTATCACGGTATCGTACGGTTTGGAGGTTTATGTGGTTGCTGTGGTAAAAACAGATAAACCAATTAAATAATCAAAAATTACCATAAAAATCGCACAATTATTTGTCTGGTTTTAACAAATGTTAGGTAATATATTCAATATTGTTATGCATTTCATAATAATTCTGTTATTATAAAAAACAAGTACAGTGTTTAATATGCTGTTAGTGATATTCCAACGTCACACATCAAGTAAAAGTAATTAAGAGAATGTATATAAACTATACAACTAATAAACGCTAAATTGAATAAACAACTGTTCCTAACTCCCTATCAAGAAAAGTTTGTTCCTATGTACTTGCAATGTATTAGGTGTATTACTAACCGGGCTCACGAAATTTATTGTACATGGACTAAATTATTATAAACTTGCATGGTAAAACTAAAATACGATTTAACTTGATATGATATTATTAAAAGTTTTAAGAAATTACAGTTTGGGTGAAGTACTAAAGTAAGTAAGATATACTGTAGCACCTAATTAAACCAACATTTTTTTAAACATTTTAATTTTCCACAAAAAACGATAGACGTAACAAAACTAAGAGCGAAAAGCAGAACGAGAATAATGACATAGATTGTGATATAATGAAATCTGCTCTCTCATAATTAGTTTCTTCT
The DNA here is from genome assembly GCA_963675035.1 of Allygus modestus. NCBI lineage: Eukaryota > Metazoa > Arthropoda > Insecta > Hemiptera > Cicadellidae > Allygus > Allygus modestus. The sequence goes on from OY776115.1 coordinate 43,505,816, forward strand.
CATCTCGTGCTTGTCAATTCATACAAACAATGTACATGTTATCAACGATCTTTCATAAACCGTAAGTTAATTTGATGTCAGATGTTGTATAACTCGCTAAGAATTAGGCTGAAAGAACCGTTATTATAATCCAATCAACGTTTCATCAGTTGAGTTGAAATGTCTTTGGAATAAAATAGGTCACACAAATAATTCTACCGTCTTACCTAAAAGATACGAGAATTTAGGTTATGATCGTTGTTCAAATAATGAGCAAATATCTTGTTCATTGAGCACAACCACTGTATAAAAAAATAAAAGGAAAACCTTTCAATATTATAAATAAACGTAAGCTTATTTATATATTTTTGTTAAGCTTAAAGCACTTCAAATGTGGGCCCCCTAAGGGCACAAGCTACGACTAAAACTCTGTAAAATATACTACAGTAATAATTAAATAATAATGAGATTATGCCTAGAAGCCCATTGGTGTAGATGTAAAGTTCAACAATAGCTAACTCATAATCCAACAAATTGTATTGGCTTAATCGAGAAGCATTCAAACACTGTGCCCAACTCGTTTACACCTCCTTCAAATCGAGTGAAATTTATTCGTTTAGAAGCGATTATGCACCGATTATAAATTTAAATTAACTACTTAAAATTTTCAATTTACATTAATGTGCAAACTTAGAATAATAAACGAATTTGTTCAGTTGACAAATCGTAATTGAATAATTAACTTACAATAAATTTACAAATAAAAACATTTTAATTTATTAAAATACGATTTTAAGACTATGGTTTCATGGTTTAAGAAATAAAATGTAGTGAATCAAAGTGATTAATGGATTTAATAAATTTGTAATAAAGAAGATTATAAATGATTCGAAATAAAGTAAATACATTGTTAAGATTTAATACGTGGAATAAAACACTGGCCAGATAAACGAACAAATTTAACGAGATCAATCAGGTACTTTTTTAAATAAGGACCCTGATTGACTCTTATATTTATTATTTTCTTAAATTTACTTTTCAGTATCTTTAAAATCCTTGATAAATCTGAAGTCGATTGGAAGACGTATGTTACTAAGTTTGCAGTAATATATATCATAGTAAGTAAACAACTTTAAATACATAATATTTACGTTTGATATTTTAGTAGCCACTAACATTCATTACATTAAACTATACAATAATCAGACAATTAAGTTTTTTTCTTTTAAATTAAATGTATTAAACATAATTCAATAAATCACATTGCAGTTAAACGTTTTTTATTTCTCACAAACAATCCAATACACGTCTTTAAAGTGGCCAAAATCTCCTAAATAAACACACAAACGATAAACCTAAATACTGAAAGTTCTGATTTGTGCAAACCAATTTTGCCGTTCCGTGACAGAAAGAGAATGTCACACGCAGGGCTAAGTTTAAGTTCTAAGTTTATGTCCCATTTAACTTTTGTGTGACTTTAAAGTTACGGCACCGCTAAATTAACTGGCTTCCAAACTTTTGCACCTTTTAATGTTTTACTACAGCAAAGAAGAAAACGTCAGTTAAGGGTGAGATTCTTTAAAAAGATCAAGTTCAAGCATATTTGAAAAGTATTTATTCCCTCTAGATTAATTTGTTACTGGCCATCGATAATACACAATTCTTATGCTAACACCCATCGCAACATGTATGAGCAGTAATAGTATTCTAGAATTCTCTTATGTGCTTATTATGTTCCTTTGCCAATAATAAGAACAATCTGTAAATTTACTCATATTATTTGTACAACTAACAGACAAAATCACATAAATGTCACAGTCACAACTCTTATGTTATTAACAATGTTGTTACCTATTCTATACCTATCCGATACATTCTAAATTAAAAAATACAATATAAAATATTGTACTAACAGACAAAATCACATAAATGTCACAACTCTTATGTTATTAACAATGTTGTTACCTATTCTATACCTATCCGATACATTCTAAATTAAAAAATACAATATAAAATATTGCAGTGGAAAAAGGGGAGAGTGCAATTGTAATATTAAAGGTATTTATAAAAAGCGAATTTAACACAGAATTATAACGTTTTATACTTTATTTTTTATTCAGATTAATCGCAATTTTTCAATAGTTCAAATCACCTACATTAATATTTAATCAGTGTTTGCAAATCCATCGGGAATGGTGCAGTGGAACCACAAAAAAGGTACTATAATAACAACGTGATTCCAGCACCACTGCGAGGGGTTGAGGCTCAACCCAGGCGGCAAGCGGGCAAATTGATTCGTCAGGAAATGAAATGGAAACAATTGAACACATGAATCTCCGAACTGCAATGTGCAATATACATGTCTTTTCAACTGGAAACTAATAATTCAAGATTATTGGATGTATGGTTTCGAATATAATTACGTGATCATTCTTTTATACCTATGGGCATAAATACAATGATATGATTCGTTATCAAATTAAATTAGGTAAAAGAATTTTAAGATACCATAAATTTGTAGCATAATTTAGAAAACGAGTGACAGACAATAGGTGCAGGTATTATACTGATAAAAACTTTGATATACAAATAATTAAAGCCTTTAAGTTTGTTTTTAGCAAAATAGTCAAACTAAAACAACAGTGTGAAACGTGAAAAATAGTTTTTATGGACACCATGAAACGCGTAAATCAGACAAAGTTGGAGATAGTTGGCTGACAGGCTTCCCTGTTATCTACCGTTGGCTTTGTGTTATCAGGACAAATGTTCACTCTGCTGAATTTATTTCTGAGCTTCACTCACCTCATTTCTTCTGGGACTCGTGTGGTGAATCACACGTTCTTATAAAACACGTATGAGGTGTTAAAAAGGTTCAGTTAAAAGCGGTGGTGACAAATGAATTAAAATTAGAAACAAATCAGCAGATATATTAACGTCAATCATAAAAATATCAGTGTTTGTGTTAACAAAGACTATTTTTTTCTTGAGGAAAAAGTAAAATCTATGTTTATTGACGATTTTGTACTGTCATAAATATACTTATAAGATATATTCATGACACAAATGTGAGATACATTTGTTACAATAAATATCCTAAAGGAGAAAATGGACAGACTTAATGTGCATTTGAAAAGAAAAGGGTGATCCAAATAATATCAGTCGGCTGTTATGTCTAACTAATTAATAAATCAATAGCCACCAACAATTAAAAACGTATTAACTAAAAATAGGATCGCAACGAAAAAACATTCTGTTGGGAGTTTGAAAATTGCAGAACAGGTTAAAGACCATCTAGTCCGTGGAACAAGCGTACAAATATTTCACTTCCGGACACCAGAACCAAACTTTGGGGATCGAATAAATACATGTAAAGGAGTAAAAATCAGCCGGGAGCCAAGCTCAGAAATGATGACGTCACGACCTGTGACGTCATCAAAATGGCCGCTCAGTGAGTTTGTTAAAGTCCCATATCTCGGTAACCGCTAATCCGATTTTGATAAATGAGGTTTCATTTTTAAAATCTTGTTATTTCCCAAAATAAGGGTTTGTACATGTTTTGCTGTAAACTTAAGAGCTTTTGAGTAAATTTAAAAATAGTGATTTTATTAAAAAATTCTGCATTTTAGTGAATTTTTTCGTAGGAAATACGTTACTATCGCAATTAGTATGACAGTAAGCTTGGGGGTGTAATAAATTGTCGTTTTGAGGCCCAAACGTGTTACAAATTCGGCAATTAACTAAATGTAGGTATACGATTTAAAATGTACGCTTTTTGTTTGAATTCATGACAACTTTTAAGAATGAAGTTTAATTTTGATAATGTTTGGGGCAATCGTTTAAAGATAATTTATTTAGTATGATAAAAACAATATATTATACGCATTGTATACGTTGGTACGCATTGTAAGATCAACACAATAATACAATAAAAATAATTATTAATAATAGATAAATAAGAACTATATATTTTTATCTGACAAATTAATTTTTATTCAACAATAAAACGTTAAGCTGTACTTGTGTGGTATTCCTTAAGTTATGCAAGCTTACTGTCAATGCTACTTTATAAAATTAAAATACAACTTTAAAATCATAGAAATTTCTTCCTTAGTAGTTAAACGTAAGACTTCCAGTTTGTGAGCTCAGTTAATACCATAAAAGCTTGCTAGTCATCAATCCTGGACCAGTGACCTTCACAGGCACATAATAGAGTGCACCGAAGTCTTATTTTGACACACAGGCACTGAACACACCGATTTTTACACTTGCTAAATGACCGTACTAAATGAATTATCTTTGAACGATTGCCGCAAAGATTATCAAAATTATAAACTTCAGTCTTAAAAGTTGTCGTGTCATAAAAAACTATATTTTAAAATTTATACATTTTGTTAATTGCTGAATTTTTAACATGTTTGGGCCTCAAAACGACAATTTATATCACGCCCGAGCTTACTCTCATACTAATTGCGATAGTAACATATTGCCTACGAAAAAATTGACAAAAAATGCAGAAGTTTTAGATAAAACCACTATTTTTAAATTTACTCAAAACCTCTTAAGCTTACAGCAAATCATGTAATAACATATCTTTAAAAATACAAAAAGGTTTTCAAAATGAAACTTCATTTACCAAAATCGGAGAAGCTAACACCAATAAGCTAACTAAGATATAGGACTTTAAAAAATTCGCTAAGCGGCCATTTTTATTACGTCACGAGCCGTGATGTCATCATTTCTGAGCTTGGCTCCCGGCTGATTTTTACTCCTTTACATGTATTTATTCGATCCCCAAAGTTTGGTGCTGGTGTCCGGAAGTGAAATATTTGTATGATATAAGACAATTGTTCAACGGACTAAATCATCGACTACTAAACCTTACAGTTCAATATTAAATAATGGTGCACTGTGTCTCAACAAAAGATGCAACTTATACGGTTGGAGTAGCAACGATAACAGAAGAGTCAGTTCTCACTCTCACAGCTGGCACCTCACCCTTCTCCTTTCACACTCCAAACACATTATACGATATGACTTTGTAGCCACAGATACATTTATAATACCACTGACAAGGCGTTATATCAAATATTTTCTCATTTCTAATATTAACCACGGTGAAGACAGAAAGTGTTATAATTATGTAAAACAGAAAATAATCCATATTTTGTAACAATCGTACGCAATTGAATGTTTACTTAGTAAATCAATTTTACTACGAATAGTATTTGTAGAATATAATATTACTTACTAAGACATAATAATGTTAAAATGCATTTAATAATTATCAATAGTACTAACCTTCCAATGTAAAATACTGTATAACTCTTATCGCAGAATTTTCAACAATTTATAAAATTTCAAAACCCATAGGAATCACATGCTACTTTGGCTGAACAGTTGAGCATTCGAATTGTTTATTATTATGAAAGAAAACAAATGTTCGGAATATTCGGGTTCACAAACATATTTGGGATCATAGATATAACATTTTAAAATGTTTGTATGAATGACCACCATCAAAAACGTACAAATAATATATCATTTCTAAACAGTGAACAAAAGATAATAACATTAAATCATAATTCGCTTTTAATCTTAATTTAGTATAGTAGATATAATGAAAACCCAATTAAGGATGTCCGGATTCACAGGTATTGTCCATTACTATACTACGTTTTCTGATCATAATTTGATCAAATAAACAATTTTCATTAATCCAAAAACTATAAAAGAACTTTTAATTACTTAGCTAAAAACAGTACTGTAAATTCGTGTTTGATACTTTTGAATTAAGACGGATAATCTAGATTATCAGAGGAGTAATTTAACATTAATGGAACAATTAAACACAATGATTGCCTGCCGGTAATAATCAATGAAAGATACATATTGTTGGCGTGATTATATCATCAATATTGGTATTTGCGATTGCCTTCCAGTAAACGAGTTAGTTCAACCTGAATTCAGTAAATATTAGAGGGGATGAAATATTGGAAACGTAAATAAAATTTATTCATAACCGAAAAATTTACATTACTAAGCTCTTATTTAGTAAGAATTGTAAAGCAAAACATAATTAAAGTTAAGCCTAATATTACATGTTTGAATTAGATGGAACAGTGTTATCACAAAATGCAACGCTATTTTTAATTGTGCTGTTTTATAATTGATTTTCTATTGTAGTTGACTTAAACGTACTCACAGTTTGAACATATTTTTGATGATCTAGTTAAAGTAAAATTGAATTAGTTATAGTATAACTAATGGTCATTTGGTATTTTGGAAAAATACCAGATTATCTCAGGTGTCAAGGCTAATGTATTAATGATTATTGTCTTTGTAGGGGTTGGGGGGATTTTAAAACCCCCAATAGATGAAACTTATGATTACAATCCGTTATAGACAGTTGCTTTTCTATCTAAGTATTTTGTCATATATTAAAACAGTAAATAGGGATTTAATTGCCTTGGTCGGTTACAAAACTAAAGGCTTCAGTACACACATTCGAATAGCCTACATTTATTATAATTGAAGATACCATTGGGTAAATACGGGCGCAGGGATGAAGGTTAAAAGAACTGCTGAAACACCCCCAAAAAGAAAGGTTGGAACTAATTTCTGAAAATTTTTCGATTACGTTACTTTATACCGAGTAAACCAAGACAAAATATATGAAGATTTTGGCAAACAATTCAAATACATATTTTAATTTAATAATATTCAATTTACCTATTATTAAATACATAAATGAATAAGTTATGAATTTACTTGAATTAATAAATTTTCAGTATTTTAATTGATTAAACTATGTTAATTGACTATTGACAAGTTGTTACAAGCTTATTTAATTAGTAAAGCTGGATTCCCAAAGCCAATTAATTAACTGTTACAATAGCGCTGATGTAATCCACATGTAGTGGAAAGTGCAAATTAAATAAGAGAATAATAATGAAAATAAAACAATTAAGTTTGGTTCTTATAACGATACATTTATTAGTTGTTTTTTTTAACACTTTCGTTAAGAATCTGAGCAGAATCCGATAAACTCAGTAGGCTCTTGTGCTACTGCTAAAATAAAAACTTACATAACACATGTTTGGCTTTTAACTCATCTGGTTTTTATACATACATGGGCATGCAAAAAAATGAGATAAGGTTTTGTTTAGTGGCCAAAATGACGGTGCGTGCATGACACTATTGCGTGCACAGATAATATTGTATAATGGCGAAAGTTCCGTGAGGTCTAAACAAAATGTTGTCAAATTGGCCACCAACCGATGACGGTCTACACACATTGTAACTAGGCAATAATTGCGTGGAGAGCATATTGCAGATGATATAGATAATCTGCAAACAGTAATTAAACAGTGTTGAACCTCACGAAACCGATAAAACAAGGGTTAAGGCACATATTTATGTCTGGCAAAAATCTGCAGGTTACGTTTAGGCTGTAAAAAATTGAAGAATTAAGCCTAACATGGGACATCCTAAATAATGTTTATCCTTTTTTTGCACGTTAAATACTACTAACGTTTTTCGTAGTTGAAATAAAATCATCAAAAAACTTACCTAAACTCATACATCAGCCAAAAACCAGAAAAACAACCAAAAAAACTTACCACCAGCCATAGCATACGCCAAAAACCTTTGGCACCTTTGCTTTTTGGTGTTGTTAGGAGTGGTTTTCCAATTTGTTTTATTTCTAAGAGGAAAAAGTAAAGTAAAGAATCTTCATGAATATTGAATCATTGGAAATATTCTGAAACAAAGAATCGTCCCGTGCAGAATCAGGGCCTCCAAACTCAACGACTGGAATCACAAAATAAATGGTCAAATTAATGTTACTAAACCGTTTGAATCAACCAACATTTAACATTTACCACCTTTTGTCGTTAATGTTGAGCTTAACAAACTCAAATACTATGAGGGTAAACAAACTTATGCTGGGTCAAACCTCATACTGTGAAAGGTTGTGTAGGAAAGTCCTTAAAAAAGAAATTATTTATGTGGCTTGTTTCAAGACCCTTTTACAATACATACGAGTTCTTAGATTGGGAGTACAAGCAAAATTTGAAAGGTTCATCTACAACCTATCTTATATACAAAAACCTATGTATGTATATATATATAGACCTATATATATATATCTCAGTGACTTAATATTTTTAATTGTTTTTTGTTTGTAAAGATTTTATTTGACGCTATTTCAGGTCTCATTTCATGATCTCGAATTTTCTCTCTCTCTTAAACCCTAAACTTGTCCAATTTGCTACATGATTAGTCTGTCTGAGCGTTCAAAAGCAGGTTTGGTGAGACAGTAGGCCTTTGACAGTGCGAAGCTTCATTTAGGAGGTGTCGAATTGATTTTCCGTGCATTGTCGGCTGGCGGGGCTCGGGCGCTATTGTTGCCGCGCTTTTGTCAGCAGAGGCTCTCTAGAAGACAGAGAACACTTTAATGGGTGTATTATCACTGTAGCTGATTTGGATTTGGATTTACAACTAGTTTAGTGACGATTGGTTTACATTTACAAGTTGCCTGGTTAAGACGATCTTTGTTAGAATTAAAATGAGGAATCGGAAATTTAAGAATTCATCACTACGAATATACGTATGTTAGAGGGTTTTGTAATCCCCCCCCCGGTTTAGTTATAAAATTATATTTTTCTCTTTAAGTGAAGCAGATGAGAAGATAACAATCTGATTTAATTAGTTTTTAAAACCTTCAGTTATCTTTTATCGAAAAACAAATGGTTTCTTCCTATTTTATTAGAATATTTTTAATTCTATGATGTTACTGCTGTATCTCAGACTTAATTGTTTTCAAAGAATCCTGGTTTGTTTTAGCTTCATATACATAGTAAAAACAAAAAGAAAAGTGAATAGAATATGTAATAAACTACTGAATTTTCAAGACATGTTAAAAATCGACTTGCGAGTGTCATTTAACTACTAGGACGTAAAAAATAAGTGAAACATTTATTATGTTACGAAAGTAATCTACACACTCGTTATAATCACTCGTTAAATTCAATACTTAAAGACAAGGACCAATATGTTTTTGGCTAAACACAGCAGCATTTATACTCTGCGTGAAAAAAGATTAATGTACAGATCAGATTTATCGAGTCCAATTTCGCAGTTCTGTAACAGAAAATAATGTTACACCAGCGCTAAGTCGGTTAAGACCAAGGTTTCCGACCAATTTAACTTTCGTGTGAATTTAAAGTCGCCGGCGCCGGTACGACAGCGACAAGGGAACATTAACTAGACTCCAACTTTTGCACCTTTTGGTGTTTTATAACGGTTGTAACTGGTACGGAGTGTGAAAAGGCCAAGACTCGCATTTAACAGTTAGAATTTTAATAATTTAAACATAGTTTTAACGAGAAATTTCAATAAAATAGATTTATAAATATCACAATTCGGAAAAAACTACTTGAACATAATTGTGTAAGAGAATATTTATATACATCGTTCAAATTTTAATTTTAACTAATTTTAGTTCTAACTGATTATTTAATAAGTGCACTTTTTAAACCAAATTTGTTTATTTTCAGCTATAGAATTTTTTACCTATACAACTTTAAGGCAGAAAAAATTTAGTCAGTATCTAATTGTTTACATTCAAAGCTGTTTGCATTAGGATTAGTTCAGATAGAGTTTGTGTAGATCTCCAGATAAAAGGACTTTTATAACGGGAAATACTGAAGAAAAACTAATTCCTCTTCTTTATCAAATAATTGAATCTACAGTATAAGTGTATACTCAATGATACTATCAACTGTTATACATTTTACAAGGTATTTTACAAAGGTACTCAACTCAAAAGAAATTTTACATCTTGGATCTCTTATCTCAAGAGATTGGAAATCAAGGGAACTCGTTCAGTTGCATTTCTGCAAATTATGTAGACATGAAACCCCCAAAGCGGTAGTCTGATGGCTTGTCATACTGAGTCCCACAGTGACGTCACGGCAAAGCTCATGTCGGTGAAGGTTACGTACCGTTAGTAAAAATTATTTTATAATCCTGTAGATCGGTTAGTTGGTTAGTTTAATCACAACCTTGCAAGTTCCTATAAGTTTTACCTCTCTTATAAAAAAGGAAACACCCTAATTTACTATCTTTTCCCAGCATAAACATATAATTCTTGGACGACATGAACATTATTTTTACACAACATATCTACAATTAAAACATGATAAAAATTAAAACATGATACACATATCACATCCTTTGCATAGCTAATATCCAAAATAATCATTTGACACAGTGCACTCATTAACACAAAATAAATATATTTTCTAATACAAAGGTTTGTTACTTTTCAATATTTTAAATATATTTATAAATTTAATGTAAACGCGGGTATTTAATATTTTTATTACGTTGTAAATTCACTGTGAATTCAATACTTTTAGATATTACTTAATATTTGTACTTCACGACAGCAATTTAAACACACTGAATAATACAAATAAATAATGTTTAAGATATTTTCTCACCTGAAGACGGGATCAGATTCCAAATTCCAAAACTTCGTGAAACCTTTTCTAATAAGTGATGGAAAATGTCCGCAATCATTTCTTAAATACAAAATAAATAGTAAAAACTGTTATTAAAAGCGAGTAATCTTAAATAAATTAGTAACATACTTATAGCAGTAATTGTTACTTATAGCAGTAATTGTTCTGAAACAAAGATCATTCTTTACTCTCTTTTCTTTAAAAACTTATTTGCTTGACATTTAACAGTTTTTTATTTGAAATCTAACGAATAGTTTTCATAGACAGAACCAGAAAACACACTATCAGGCAGGCTAGATGGGGGTTGATTGCCACCGCGCAGGTTATCTATAAGCTAAATACAACTAAATACCGGTTATCACCGCCAGGACGAGTGACCATTTTATCTATCCCAATTCCCTACTATCTCCCTTCATGTAAGTCACACTAACACCAAGATTCGGCTATGCATTTTTGTTTCCGTTTGTATATCAATCTAAGGCCGATTTTTAGTACACGTAGGAGAAAACCTTTTGTCAAGCACTGTTCTATTTAAAGAATTGTATGCTATGAATTCAAGTATTATCTAATGTATATTCTAATCACTTTGTTACTAATAAACGAGAAATTCTATTTAATTAAGAATTATGAACAATTTAGTAATTTTATACCATACACCGGTTTAATATAAACGTATTTGCGTAAATCAAGAAGTTAAAGTAACTGAGAGTTTATTTTTGAAAGTTCAAATATTCAATCCAGTAAACAAATAAAACTTTGTTTGTGTAAAGCAAACCTGTAATTGATTCAGGGCAGTAATGAGCAATAAAAACGTAATTTGAACAGATCCGGAAGTTTCCAATTGGCCAACAATAGAAATATATTCGCTCCGGGTCGAACGTGTAAACAAAATAAACCGATTCTGGTATTTTAATACAATAAATACAATAACGTCTATTAGATTTTAGATTTTAACAGACTCACTAAATATTAAGCAAATTAATTAGAATGATAATGCTCTATTGAATTTTACTTTAACTGGCCATTAAAACATATGAGATACTCCTATACAGCTTAACAAAAAAATGTCTTTAATGAAACACTTTTTTTAGCTTAGCGTTATCTGAATCACAAAATCGTTAAGGTAATTGTTCAACCAAATTGAACGGGGCAATTGTTAATTAAAAACTGTGTGGTTGGAAGTTAAGAATTTTTATAAGGAAATTGCACAAATATAAAAAGCACAGTCATTTATAAATCAACACGCTTTAAAAAATTACCACAACTGTATTACCGTTGCTGGTAAACTAATAACGGTTATTATAAGTTATTTCTTCAGTAATCTCACTATCAAAATTAACTGAGATTTCAAAATTAAAATGCTAAGTTAGACTTGAAAAGGAAAAATACCTCACCGTACTGCCTGATGAAGACGTAACCTTTTCATGAGGAACACGAGGTTCATTTGTGCCCATTCGCCGCCCTTCCGGCAGTTTCTTTAATTACAGCGGTGCGTTGAATCAGCGGCGGAAGGGAAATAGCGTCAGCCTCGCATCGGGGTACGCACACTGATTGTGCTGCCGGGTATTTTCACACTCCCAGGCACGTTCGAAGGGTGGTATCCCTGCGTAGTTGGTATTCCTGCTAGTCAATTGGTATCCCTGCTTGCTAATTGGTATCCCTGCTCCTTAATTGGTATCACTGCTCGTTACTTTGGTGTATCCCTGCTCGTTAGTCATAACTGCTTGCTTATTGGTACCCCTGTTAATGAATTGGTATCCCTGCTTGTTATTTTGAGGCTATACTTGTTACTATTTGGTTCGACACGTCTAAAGAAACAACTTATATAAGCGAGCAGTCAGAATTCCATGCAAAATACGACCTGTCAAGCCGTAAAACTCTTTGAAAGAAACAAATTATCTCAATTTTGGATTTTATAATATAGAAATGTTAAAATTCTAAGTAAGCGAACAAAGCGAAATAAAAAACTACAATTTTACCATAATTATAATACCAGAAAACTATTTATAGTACACTAAATTCACAAAACTACCTCATATAAACATTTTTTCCTAATGGATGATGGGAAGAGTAATAAATAAAATTATGGAAGTGTACAATATAGGTAAATGAAATAAATCAAAAAGGTAAATAAATTCAGAGTAATAATTCTTAATATTCAATAAACTATTTATTTACTACAAGAAGACTAACGACCCACCTCCCTCCACAAAAAAAATAGAAATATATTTTTAGACAATTTTGTTACAACCTACACAATTTGCAATTGTTTTAGCTTATTAATATATTAGCATGTAATATATTAATAATATTACTTGGTTTAACTGCTAGTTAGCTACCTGCAGTTTAGTTAGTACTTGGGTATCCTTCTCGTTAGTTGGGTTGGTTTTAATTTCAACTAGTTATTGTTTCTGCTTAGTACTTGGTTCCCATGTTTGTTAGTTGACACTCCTTGGCAGTTAATTGTTATCTCAGCTTGTGATTTGGTGTCTTTGTCAGTTAACTGCTTTCACTGCTCGGTAGTTACCCCTAGTTGTTAGTTAATACCCTGCTTAACTTTGGAATCCCTGGTTTGCAAGTGGTATCTTTGCTTGTTAGTCACTCTGGCTTATTAGTTGGTATAGTATGTCGATTGTTAGCATCAGTGCTTGTTTGATAGTACAACATGAGAATACAACGCTCGCCCAGGAACCATTCAAAGTCTTTTGTGTCCAAAATGTAAGAGTCAATTAAGAGAATGGCTACTGGCAAGGCTAATGTACTCCTTGGTTGAATTTGTCCAACGGACGTTTTCGATAATTTTGTCAAAGTGCCTATTTAAACTCACTGCCATCTGATAATATGTGCAATCAACAGTATATTTGATTTGACTCTGTTTATCCAGCAGTGTTGGTCATCGATGTCAAGTAAGGTAATTAAGCAGTTCGTTGGCTACCACATAATTTGTACCACCACCAAAGCAGTTTCAGAATAAATATATACACTGTATTCTATGAAAATTTATTTTAAAATAAACAGTTTACTTATGTAAATAACCTCAAGATACTTTGTCTAAAATTATAAGCTGGACAGGCGTAAACTTCTCTACTTTTTATTAAAAGATAACAATCAACTGTTCGAAGTTGCTTCTAATTTGTTGTTAGCGCCAAGCGCCGGTGGTCGGGGAAAAACGAGAAATCAGTTGCACCAGCTGTCGGTTCCCGCGTTGTTGACCAACTTGCACCTGATACCCTCGCTTTTCATTTCTTATAATTGTTAAGTTATATTTAAAAATGATTTAATGCATCTCAGCTTATGCAGTAATTGAACTTGTAATCTCTAAATCAATATTAACACTGAAGTATTCATTTACATTTACATATAGAGATGTGTAAATTTAAACTTATAAGCTGCTCCTACTAGCTTATCGAATACGTTAAGGACAAAACACGAAATTATAAAAATGTCCAAAATTGAGACTGAATTATAAAAACATCGTAACAGTTCAAAGGTGTACTCGAAACTTTCAAACTGGCCATAAATCTTGTGATTTCTGGGATACCATAAAACGGTTTGTATGTTTGTGTAAAATACACGGTTAGCGTCTTGAACTTCGGTTCAAGGGGTTACGGGTTCAAATCCCGGGGTGTCAACATCCATTTGAGGGGTTTGGTCCGCTTTCCCTAAAAGCGTTTGTGTACGTTATTTAAAAAATGCCGTTGGTGTTGAAATACAAAAAAGATCACAATACATACAGCATCAGACGTCAACATCATTTCCCACCTCTGTGGTTGATTACACACAAATATTGTAGATAACAGCAGTACAAAGCAACTATTATTTGAAACATTAATTTTTAATACTTGCCGTTCTCATTTCACTTAGTACAGTAGTAAAAAATAGGGTTTTGATTTTATATGGGAATATAAATGGGGAGTTAATAAACCAACTGTTTACGTAACGCATAACTCAGAGTAGACGAGGCGTTGTGTAAGGTGAATATCAGTTTCAAACTTGCTCTCGCTTTGTGTCACCATATCCCACTCGATAACTCCTCGCTTAATATCACTTACAGTTTACAACGTCACGCTGGGTTAAGTTACACGACTTGTAAGGTCAGAGGTCAGTTTTCATTACAAATGTGTTAAGAACAAAATAGTCCCTACAATTATTCCAAATTATACGACTAAATACTTACAAAAATTAAGTAAACTGGAACTGAAAAATTAAAGACGCATCCCGCCATTAGGGTCAACAAACCTGAAACAAACAAAAGAAGAAATAAACGAAAGCCTTACCAAGGTGCATTGTCACAATATTTTAATTTTTCAACAATAGAGGTATAGAGACGATGTAATAACGGAATCTAAAATAACAATAATTCGCCACAATAACTTCTGTTGGCACTAATTTTACAAACAGTAAGAACATATTTAAATTACAGAAAATAACTGTGCGCACTATTGTAGGAGCTAAGAAAAGAGAGCCCTAAACGCGATTTTTTGTTTAAGACATTCTTATTTTTAACTCTGTAATATATGATGCATTGCCTCATGTACTTAACAAAACTGCACCTAATTAATTTTCGAAACTCTGATCATAATTATAAAACCAGCAACATTGATATTTTACCATTTAGATTGTATAAAAGCGACAATGGCACATTACCAACACTTTTAGATTCTATAATAAGTTACCTGTAAATGTTTGAGATTTCCAAATTATAAATTAACAGAGGTGACAGTGAACTTTTTGTTTAAAATAGATTTTTATTGTATTACGGAATAAATTTGTTATCATATCGATTACACTAACGGAAAAATGTGGGAAGTTATAAACAAGTGTAGTATATGATGTATATAAATAAATTACAATACACTTTAATGCAAATGGATGGATTTAGGTGAACCAACAGAAAATAAAACCTTTAAGATTTCAATTGGACCTTTAAGGTTCAATAGTTAAGAAAAACGCTTAGATCTTGTTCAGGAATACCTATAAACAACATTTGATCGGATTTGTGTGAGCTGTCAATGTGGTGACGGTTGCCTTTTGTTAGAAAGAGGCGACGATCTTTGTATATTGTTATAAGTGAAGGGATGACGATGGCGTGGTTGCTTGGAGGGGGGAGGTTGATAACAAGAGTTCATTAAAAAGTCCCACCCCAAGAACCACAAATGATGTCTTCTGTTTTCGCATCGAACCCTTTGAAGACAAGCAACCCGTTTGTTACAATCAGCAAGTCGTTTCTTGAGTCGGTCTCTCGGAAGGAAAATACCACGACAGAGTTCGTTAACAAGTTGATTTATTACTGTGGAAACGAAATGTAACTTATTTTACCCGTGAAGTTAGACCATATTTTGTTTGCACGAATTTAAAGAATATTTCGTCATTTTAACGAATAAGTATTAAGATGGGAGAGTTAATCCAAAATATCAACGCCAGCAGTTAATAGGGTGATATGTTCTAAATTCATTAGGATAATAATTAAAAATGTATTAGAAACAAACATTCTATTAACTAAAACATCATTCAAAGAGATCTTTTTGCAGACAACTGTGGAAATTACTTTTAAGCTTCAACTATTCAGGGGGTTACTACCAGCTGCGCCGCACGGTCATAGGTATTCGGAGGGTGCCCCGCATTCCTAAAAAGGGCTATGCCAACTGCGCCGGGAAACGCCTGAGCCCCTTACCGAGGACTGCGCCGGGAAACCTTGATTGGTCGGTAATATCTCTAGTAGATAACTAACAAATTTAAACACCCATAAATAAAACAATGGTGTGGTGACTTAGTTTGAACACTTACTTAAATAAAATCTAAACGAACGTTCGTAATCCCACGATCGCTTATTGGGTCGTTTTAATGTGATTAAAAATATACTCTCCCTTTATCAACATGGAAATTATATATATATCACAAAAACGCATTGAACAGGATTTTGAATTATATAAATGATGGATGAGCCGACTCAGATACAACGGCGACCCCAAATGTATTTTATTTACGTTTTACATTTAATCTGTCTAAATAGTAATATCCACACATCTATCAATGAGTAAAGTACATTTGTATAATTTTTAATATTACTCTGCAGAATGACCGCGCCGTGCAGTTTGTATAGTGTCCGAGGAGGGACCTTTTTGACCGCGCGGCGCAGCTGGTGAGGGTAATTAGGATTTTTCTGACCAGGCGGCGCAGTTGGTATACCCCCTTTTCAGGATCCTTGAGCCGCAGCAATGTAAGCAAAGCTGCAAATTAATAAGGTGCAATAATGGGTTATTATACCAACTGCGCCGCGCGGTCATAGGAATTCGAAAGGTACCCCACATTCCTGAAAAAGGGCTACGCCTACTGCGCCAGGAAACGCCTGAGCCCCTTTAAACCAAGGATGGCGCTGGGAATCCTTGATTGGTCGGTAATATCTCCAGCAAATAACTCTCAAAGATAAACACCCAGAAATAAAACAGTTGTATGGTGACTTGGTTTAAACACTTACTTAAATAAAAATTGAAACGGACGATCGTAATCCTACGATTGATTTGATAGTTTTTCATGTGATCAAAATTATACCCTCCCTTACTATATATAAACTTATCACGCACATTTTAACTGACTTAGCACATTTTAAAACGGTAGTTTAAATCTGTGATGACATCTAGTCATATACATCTATCCTAAAAAACGCACTTTCACCGGATTTTGAATTACATAAATTATTATAGATGAGGCTACACAGATATATAAGCGTGAACCCCGGTGTGTATTACGTTTTACTTTTAATCATTATTTACAAATATTACAGACAATTTAAAAACTATATTGGTGTATATTTCTATTAATTAATAGTTTTACCTTGATATTTTTGTGTTAGTAATCTAAAAATAGTCTAAACTCTGCCATACTGTACAGGGAGTCGTTAAGAACGTATTACAATACCAATAACAACTTTATTTTACTATAAAACATTTATTACAGTCGTGAAGTGTTTTTTACCTTATTTATTCTACATATTTATTCAAAGATTAAATACAACATTCTTGACTTGTTGCATTCGGGAAAAATTACTTTAATATAAACTATTCTAGCTAACTAATAATATGCATACATCTAATCAAGAATGAAGTACAACTGTATAATTTATTATATTATTCTGCACAACAACCGCGCGGCGCAGTTGGTGAGGGTAATTACAATGTATGAATTTTCTAACCGCGCGGCGCAGTTGGTATATATCCGCAATAATAGATAACATTTATACACTGAATTGTAAGAAATAAATACAATATAAAAGTTTTGCTACCAATGCTGATATGTTCCAGGAATTCTGGCACCTGAAAACGGGATTCGATACCATACCCCGAAACGTCGTGAAACTAGTTTTTCCTCGCACATGATAGCAAATATCAAAACTTATTTATGAAACAACGCAAACCAAACCTTACCGAAAAGGATTTTTTAGTAAATAAAAAGGCTAGTTCCCCAAGAACACTAACATAAAAGAAACTCGATTGAACTTTCCCCGATGCAACACAATCATTTGTTTGTTTCTTTCTACGTATATTTATTTATTACAAGCATTCAAGAACTACATTGATCGCTAAACCTTTCTTATTTGCTACACGATTAGTCCATTTGAGCGTTCAAAAGCAGGTTTGGTGAGACAGTAGGCCTTTGACAGTGCGAAGCTTCATTTAGGAGGTGTCGCATTGATTTCCCGCGCATTGTCGGCTGGCGGGACTCGACGCTATTGTTGCCGCGTTCCAGGGTAGAACGGAAGTATACAGAGTATTATGATTTACATTTGAAACTTATGCACAACTTGTTATTAGCTTACTTATGAATAAACACGACTAATGAATACTGCACCTGTCTATTTTAATTTAGTGTCGAGTTTATTATTGTAGATGTGCAAATATTATACGTCGTCTTGAACGTTTTTCAATTCTTCATGAATAAAACGAGAATTCATTTCCTCCATAGTTTTTGGGGACTAAGGCCCGGCGAGAAAATCTAGACATTTCAGATTTAATTCTACGGCACAGACAACTATTTATTTTATTCCTTGAGATTCTTAACTATAATGTTTAGTTTGCACTTCTTCAGACGATAAAGTAAAGCAAATCCGTTATGAAATGAAATCCGTTATGCTAAATGCGATATTAAAACACTATCATGCATATTGCAAGTGACGTTTACACAAATATGTTGTCAAAGGGGAAGAAGGAAGTAAAATCGTACAGAATTGGCCTAATAACTGGTAACTAATAATACAAATATCCTAAAAAGTGAATATCTCAAAAAAATAAATTAAGAATAAAACCAATGATAGCCAAAAAAGTCAGCCGATTTGTTTTACTTGATATCTGGCAAATTTAATAATAGTACAGAACATCTTTTTAAATTTTAATATTAATAAGCTAAATAAAAGTTTCTTTTGAACTTAACAAAACAAAGATCTAATATATTTTTTATCACTGAAATAAATATTCATGTTTGTTAATATACCAAAACACATGTTTTTTATGTTTTTTTTATGGGATCTAGTGCATGGTATTCAAAATTTGTAGGAAAAAGGATACCAACCTATTCCAACCGAGTGTAAGATGCATTTCTTGCAGCCTTGAATATTAGACTGCATGTTTATTTATCTGCATGCATTGTAAATGTTACCCAAGAAGTATTTCATGTGGAGAAACCAATAAATTGAATTGCATATTATTAACAGTTTAGAACTGTTCAAAAAGGTAAACAAAGGGTAAATACCGATCAAGCAAACAAATATAACTTTAGTTTATATTAATTAGATTGATTAGATTGATTTATATTAATTAGATTGATATTGAACTGTACGTATTGCGAATATTTTATAAAAGGATTATTAAATAAAAACGCAGCAATACAATGTCATTTGTACTTATGGACTTTGTTCCATGGTTATGAGTAGAGGGCAAATGTCCCCTACTGTTATGTCATATATAGATTAATAATTAAGTCTAATATGTTTTTAATTACTAAATTTTTACAGTTAATTGTATATTAGCCACGAAAACCCCTGAACTAAATGCCAGTTTTAAGTCGCTTTGATACATAAAAAATAAAGTGTTCACTAGACAAAATTAGCTACTGATTATAAATAAATATATGTGGACGTACAGTAAAAAGGCGTTATTTTTTTGTTTACATCAATTATGTTTGTGACGTAAAAAATCAATCATACTCTAAAGTGTTAAGAAATGCGAAAATCTGCACTGTTAAAACGTCAAATCGGTTTTAATCGTAATAAATAATACTGAATATTAAGATTTTATTTGCTATTTCACTTGCACACACATCAATTGCTGACCTCTTTTCGTAATTATGTAATGAACAGTTATAAAATTACTGATCACATAAAAAGCTAATAAAAATGCTACTAAAGAGTTTTGTTGATGAAACTTCACTTTAATCAATGATAACTACCTTGACAATAGATAATAGTAGTTCGTCTGCACACTGTTGGGGTTTTGAGGTGTCCGGTATATTAATATCGGTAACATGACGGCAGTAGAGTAACATGACGGGTCATAGAGTTAGAGTTGATTAACACTTGGTGTCATACGCGGTAAACTGTAATAGCTACAGGTTGATCGTAGGACCTGGGGTCGTGGTGGTAACTGAAATAGTCAACGTGACAAAACGAACAGTGAAATAAAATATAAAAATATTATACTGTGAACCTAAACTTTTTAAAATATCTATCCAGTTGCTCGACTTCAATTGCAGAACTTAGCTTGAAAAAACTGTTCATGATTATGTACTGTATTTTTTAGTATCAACAAGTGCTGTTAAATGTTTAATACTATAAACATCGGAACTTTAAAAACCCCGGGGGCAGAACCCTGAAGGTTGCCCAAAAGGCACAATTTAGGCGGTTAAGGCACTCAAATAACACATAAACTATGATTCGAGAAAAAATAGTTTTGCCAATAGCCTGCTCATAACAATCAGTTTGTCCTTTTAATAAATATATTTTGCTGTCACACTACAATTAAATATTGAAATACTGAAATCTGAAATATTGAAATACTGATTTTAAAATTATTAAGTAAAAAACTGTATTTTTATACAAATTTAAAGAAATATCGAACCGATGCAAATTCTACTACTTTTTACAATTAAAATCTTCATTGAATAAATTTCCTGGACAAATCGGAACAAAACTGCCAAAGCTAGAGATAACAAATCTAGAAATAAAACGTAACATCTGGAGACTCCCAGGCGTTATCCGCTTTTTCCTACACTTAACAAAATTTGGCTTGAAATTATTCTGATCGTTTATTATAAATGGTTTAAAGGTCTAGATTTTTTAAATTTACTAAACAGGTTTTCAGGCGATTAAAAGGGTGGATCTTTAAACTTGATAAAAATAAAACTTGAAATTATATGGTTATTAAATAAGTGACAAGTAAACTATTTGTACATAATTCAAAAGGAAGATATTTTATGACAACACACTGACAATAGTCCAATAGTTTAATAGTCTCAGAAAAACTAAGAAAGAAAACAAAAACCAAGCTCGTATGTTTTAAGTTCAAACTAACAAATATGTATGAATAGTAAACAACACGCAGATGTTTCAGTCCCTGCAAATGTTTAATAGATCCCATAAAAGGTGTTAAAGCCATTTAAACAAGAATTATGATGTATAAAATACTGCGATTTTACAATGTTTATCAAGGTTGGTAAGACTATTGTCGCCCGAAGTTATCGTGAGTTGAAACATAATTGAATTCAACTGAAATTATCAATTGGGAACTTCGTCGTACCGTAATCACGATCTCCAGCTTCAGTCTGGAAACGAATCTTAATCAAGAAAGTTAAACAATTGAAGTTAAGATAATGAAAGATTCGCCAGTCGCTTTCGCAGAAGTTTCGATTGGAGACGGATGCGTTCTTTTTAGCTTTTTCGATTAATTAATTTGTTTTCTTTACAAATCATATTGATATCTATTTTAGTTAATGTAGCAAAGGAATGCCTAATTAAAAATTTGCAATGGTGGCACACAAATGTCTACTTTTCAAAATTATTTACATAATAGGAATCCGATAAGAAATTTTACGTTTTATGTCGTTTGGGGGGTGTTAATTACATCCACAAGATGTTACATTCATGAACTGAACAGGGAGATCAATATTATTATAGTTTTTTTTAAGCTACAGATTTGTATCGACTTATTTATAAAATTAAATAAAATCATAGGTTATGGGTATCTATAGAAATCTCTTTTTTATCTATTTATTTAATGTTATTACCTTTCTTAACAACTGAAGAAAACCTTACAAAGGTTTTATTCAACAATCTTAATATTTGTTTAGTACAAAAATTATCATAGAAAGACAAAAGTGTTTACAATCTTAACAAACACTTCAATACAAAATAACATTTGTAAATCGCCTGAGAAAGATTTCTCAAAGTTCTACCGTATTTGTGTAAACTAACTTTGCAGTTCCGTGGCAGAAAGAGAATGTCACACACAGGGGTGAGTTGGTTAAGCCTCAAGTTAACGCCCCATTTAGCTTCCGTGTGACTTTAAAGTTACGACGCCGCTAAATTAATTGGCTTTCCAACTTTTCTACATTTTATTAACATTAAACCACGGTTGACATTGGCCAGTGCAAATTAAAAACATTCTATTTTTAAATTGGTTTCGTGTTGCATGGTTTGGAGTAACAACTATAAAGCATTTTTTGTTGCCCTTTTAAACCTACATCTATTTAGTAAAATGCTATGTATTTTAATTAAATACACTTCAGTGGAAGGTATTAACAATGAATATATGGTTTATGTAGTCAACGGTATTAATTTATAACCGCTCTCTGAAAACGTGTGACTTAAATCATCAACCATACTGCTATAATTATAAATGCCATTTATGTAATTACCAATTAATCCGTATATTTATATAACAGTTAAAGTAGTTGAATTTTATTGAGAGATGAGAGGTAATAGTTATTGTTTAGATGGTCAGTCTAAGCTAGTTCAGTTTGGATGAAAGCTTAAATAGACGGACATTTTTAACAATTAAACAAAAATACTACGTAAAAATGAAGCTGATATTACTTAGACTAAACTTCAAAAATGATTTTTTAAAGTTTTACAAACAATATTTAACTTAGTTGGCCTACAACGTGCTGTTAAACATGTACAGAATTTTTAGACTAGTCTGAGAAAGTAAAAAATAGGTTTCAACAAAGACCTTCCAACACTAAAGCCTCGATAGTTTAATATGTATTAGATAAGTAGAAGGTATTAATATGTATTAGGTAGAGTGTGGTGTGGAAATGAATGTGAATGTGAGAAATAAATGTAGCAATATCGAACGATCATGACATATCATGACAGTCATGTGTTGTATTAAAGTGACGTCACCAGAAGCGTCGCCGGCGGGGGTTATATGGTTAACATCACCTGGCTTTACCTTACATAATTGTAGTAACACTAACTGAATCATTTAATGTCTTAGTTTACAACTTAATAATTCTTTTGTGATAGTAAATATTCTAATATAATTTTGAAAAGGGTGACACGATTAGCGTACATAGGTTTAAACTACATAGGTTTACAAGTCTACAAACTTAAGAACTCACACAAGTACGGAGAAAACTTATGACAAACATTTATATTCAATTATCTAACACCGACAAATTTTCGATGTAAGATATCTAATTATAACAGCCTAAATAAATTTCCAAAAATAAACTATACTTTTAACTAATTTCTTTATGGTTCACATTATTAAGGATATTAATGGTCGGAAACATTGTTATTTTTTAACACAGAACCAGACAGAGAAATATATATTTATTTTAGGAAATATCATCCAGAGAAAATACATTTTATTGTTTATAGGGAGTTTTGTGCGAAGCCAGCCTTCTTTCGAAGTATTCAACTATAGCCTATATCTAGGCTGGCTAAGGGCAATTCTTTTAAACTGTAAATGATTTAGAAACAAATTAAACACATTTGTACTGCCCAAAATAGTTGTGCTTCATATGTACTTTTACCACTCGCTAAATATTGCATTTGTTTGACTAAAATAGTAATCCAGATCAAATTGGCGTCTTTAAAAACACATTATGAAAATTAACTAGCCCAAACTATTCTAGATATTTTCCAATAAACAATTAAAACAAATTTCACTGTTTGATTTAACAAATAAGTTTACTCTCATAAAACATTTTTAGTTCAAATTTATGGCTAAATAGTAAAAATGTTAGGCGGCAGATTCATTGAAATTAATAAAGTTATTACTTTGACATTTGTTTACCTTTTTTAGGTTGTAATACAGCTTCTGAAAACGACAAAGTTTCTAGAATACCATAAAAAAACACAATGTGCAACTTGGTCTGAAATCTTGTGATAGCTGAACTGTCTGTTAAGTACTTACTATAAATGTAAAATAACACCTCTTTAGCCTGTAGTATATAGTATTTCATTGCAATTTACCATTTTTGTCACAAAGCTAAGGCCCGTAATACTAACAAACAAACTTCGAATGTACTGAGTTATAAAGTGAGTTACATTCAACTTCTGTGAAACATTAGAGGGAAAAACAAAGCGAACACCTCAGTGAGTAACCGGGTGGAATTTCTATGACGCTGTTACTTAATTTATTTCGCTATTAAGTTTTATTTTTTATTTTTAGTAAAACAGATTGTTTTAAAAATTCCTCACCTAATTTAGCTAAATAATTATTATTAACAACAAAATATACCGCCCTAATATGATTGTATAATGCCAAGTAACACCAACATAATAATTAGGAGGGCAACGGTGATAAATGCGGAAAAAACTATTCGAATTAACTAAAATTATACTTGGGGAAGATAATGAATAATCTGTATATGACCGCTTCAGTAGCAGACCATTTGCGGTCATTAATAGGCCAACAAGAGGAACCCATTTGCTACGATTGGAACACGTAAACAAAACAAAATTGATTGTGGTCTTTATAAAGGGTGAAAACACAATAATGACTGGATTTCGGAACTATGAATCTGTGGCAAAATAGAATACACCGAACTTTGTATTATGAGCAATTAACATTGTTTAATGACTCTCAACTGTTTAATTAGCGAAGAATATAATATTATTCAGAAACCCATTTTAAACATAGAAACAGGGTTTTGTTAAAAAACATGATAATGTGTTCTTTTGTAAAATTATAATATGATAAATATTAGAAAAGGTATTATTTAGACAACAATAACGGTAATGTAAACAATCTGAAGTAATACGTGCTTTTGAATAAGTGGAAAAATAGGTAGACAAAATAGGTTTACTAGACCAATAACAGTGATAGAGACTTACAAACATTAACTGACGGTTTCATACTTCTATTTTACCTTAACACTTGTAATTATTTTTATATTAAAAGCAACATATAACCAAAAGAAAACGAATGTTACATATAAGGCACAATAAATATTTAAAGCGTTTAGAAAATACATATTATCGGGTTCTACAAAATAAAGTAAAATACACTATTAATAGTTTTTAAATTTACAAGAATTATATCAAGATTATAGTAAAATAAGAAAACAGAATTGCGTGAGGATTAGATAAGAGATAATCGACAGGTTAACAAAAGAGCTTAACAACAAATTAGATCTCCCAACTGATAACGGTGTTTGAGAGTGTTTATTATAATTATCGAATATATAACTAAAAGGTCAGTTTATTTGTGATGTCGGATTCATGAAGAACATTGCTTCGATAAACCATTAAACGTAACCAATTGAACGGAGTAATTAGGCCAAATAAATGTACAGTATTAATGCCCGTTGCCCCTTTTGTCTCTTTATATACTCAGTAACGATATAATATTTGAAAATTTTATTTAAAACACGTATATAAATATAACTTTATCAAAAGTTATTAGATAAATCTTACAAAGTTTAATTTTTGTTGTTTTAAAATGTAAATCAAGAAATCTTTAATACTTTTTTACACAGATTACATTTTGATAAATGTTTTCAAATAACCACGTTTCTAATTATTGTTATTTGCTAATTAATACATTTATTGCTTCAGGAATATTCAATATTACATGAATACTTGAATTCGCCCACGAATATTTGTATTTTTACACGGGTTTTGTAACACTTTAATATTCACACGGCTTTTCTTATTTGTAAACGGAATCGTGTCTCTAGACAACAAATATTATTTGCACGCGCCTACTCATATGTTTGCGCAAATACTCGAATTTGACCACGAATAAACTCCACAGCTAAATTAGAGATATACAATGACCAGAGAAGCGAGGTTGGTGTCAACTGATGTGTGGTGATAAAGAGTGATAAGGGGCGGCAGGATTGGCTGTTATCACCTCTGGCTATTCGTTATCAGGACTGATGTGTTTTGTTATTCACTGGTTCTCTCTCTTTCCACTAGAACCAGTCATATAGGGAGAACCAATTAGTAATGGTAACATTGTAATCCGCCTAGATATGATTTGGCCATTAAGAGATCAACAATAGAAATCCATTTGCCCGGATTGCCAAACAAAACTGATTGTGTCATTCTAATTGTACACACATTATTTAGAACCCGTCGCGGCTTCGCTCGCGATCATTGTGCAATGTTATATTTAAAAAGTTAGATACATTTGTTAAAGCACTTCTTCACATGGGGGACACCGAGCTTTGCTTGAAAAACCAGCCAGTTTGTTCACAACGTCTAACTTCACGGTTCCTCTCCAAGGCGAGCATATTTACGTTGCTTATTTGCTAGTTTCGTTTTATTTTGGACATATCCACATTATATTCAATTTTATATTAATTTGTAATGGATCTAGAATTTATACATAACCTAATAATCTAAACATTAAATTTATATACATTGGTTCTAATCACTATTCTCACACAAATCAGATGCTGATACTTTACCAAGAGAGTGTTCTTTTTAAAATTTACCGGTTGTTTTTGAACAGCTGTTAAGGTACTTTTGATTTTATTTAAAAATCTTAACCCTAACCCCAATGTTATTTATTCGAACAACATTGGGGTTAGGGTTAAGATCAGTGTTGTTTGAATTAAAATGTTGAAGTCCCAAACGGAACAAAGAACATACGAGACGGAAAGTATAGGCCTATTTCTGCTTATGGTACATTGTCATTGCCTGCTTTCACTAAATTTCACTGCTATAAGCTATGTAGAAACAAAACTTATTTTATTTATATAGACAAATACTTTCCTTACTTGTAACATCTGGTATTGCTAATATTCCTAACCTGTCCATAATAAAATTGAAATAAAATTATTCCTCATGTTAATCTTAAGGGCAAAAAATGAACTTTGAGGAAAGCCCGTGCCCATGAGAATAAAAATATCTCAAATTAAAAACCTTATTGAAAAACTGAGACGAATTTCTCTTCACTTCAAACATTAAAATTGGTCAAGAAATTAGGGAGGAGTTACGTTTACAAAAAACTGCTTCACGTATTATATATAAGGATTTAGTTAGTTAATGTTATTATATTAAACTAGCAAATAAATAGATAACGAGTTCGCACGCAGCACGCTGACGTGAGGGAAGTGAATTTCCACATAAAAACTTTTAAAACTCAAAATCAATACATTTGTCAAATTTTTATTGAAATCTGAAAACACTGATTTTTTGGCTGTTCTGATACTCCTGGTTTCATTTACTTGCAAAGCTGGGAATACAATTTTGCGCATTATAAGGTTAGGAGAAGGTCCAGACAGGCTTGAAAGTAGACGTGAGGTTGCTGGGGATGATAAAAGTACTCTAACAAAGGAATAACAGGCTTTTCTAGTGTAAAACCCCCATAAGACAACGTACTGTGTTTGGTCGATACACATTTTCTTTAATAACTCGGTAAATATTTATGCTAGAATGACGAGAGAGGGCTCAAAACTTTCGCCTCTCTAATTCCCATCTTTTCCCATGCTTTGATTTTACATCTGGGGCTTTTCTGACCCTTTTTGGGCCCAAAAACTCGAAATTTGAAAGATCAATCCCCCCAAAAAGGGGTTTAAAGTTTTCCGATTGTTTTGCCCAACGAAATTGTCCAACTGATTACAGAAAGAAACGTCCCTACCAAATTTGAAGTAAATCGGACAAAAAATGCGACCGCTAGAGTGCAAACACACACACACATATATATATATATATATATATATATATGTGTTTGCACATATATATATGTAAATATATGTCTATACATATATATATATATATATGTGTTTGCACATATATATATGTAAATATATGTCTATACATATATATATATATATATATAAAATTTTGAACGACCCCGCAAAACGTGTTCAGGGGGTCACGATAGGAACTTCATGGTGGCCCCGGGCTTAAGTTTCACCGTGCGGGTCATGCTAATAGTTCACTTTCCAAAGGAAATTCACTAATAAGCAATAGCTTAACTCAATTAATTAATAGCTATGTGGGTATAACCAAACAAAATATACTGTAGCTCTTTGCTACAGTATTTTTTTAAGGCAACCTTTAGCATAATGTCTAACTAGACGATTTATAAACTGTTACCGTACCCCTCATCGGCTCGCAAGGTATCCCGTAGAAAATAATGAATAGGGAACTAACTACACGTGGCACAATCTGAGTGCCTAGTAAATGACACTGTGTGTGTACTGTATGCCACAGTGGTATGAATGGGCCAGATAGTTCTTTCTTCGTGATTGTACTACGTTTAAAATAAACCACATAATACGAGTTACCTTGTAAGTGGTAGGATACATCAGGCATAATTGGCTGGGGTTAAACAGATTAGTCCATTTAATGGCTTAAATTTCTAACTGAAAACAAGCTAAGAACTAGCAATACATTTTTAGGCTGGAATAAAATGTTTAAATCTATGGAAACCTATTACATAATGTCCTATGCTAAAATATATCAAATAATTTAAAATTATTATTAATAACAAATTGAATCTAATTCTACATAAACGGGTTTCACGTCAAATATTACAGTAAACCTCTCTATGAGTATTTTGTTAAAAATAGCTAATGTATAATTATAAATTTACATTACAAAGTGAATAAACATGGTAAAAAAATCAGCTAATCTAAAGACTGTGAAAGTATAGATTGATAATCACAAATTTATTGGGAAACCCAGGGCAAAATAGGTCTAAGTATTTTTAAGAAAGTAATTGACATTTGAACAAACCATTTTAATAGTTTCGCAGTAATTATGGCATATTATGAGGCGAAGACAAAACGCGCGGCCTTTTTTATAGACCTAATTCTTTCTACGCATCGATGAAAAACGTTCCAGTACCTAACGTGAAGTCAGCGAACTAAATGCTCTTTCAGCTTCAAACAACTGTTTCGAAGAATTGACGTAATAAAGGGAACAAAAGGACCCAACCCAACCACGGTGTGCCGCCTTGCGCGGGGTAGGGGACACAAGGGCTCATTTGGGGCTCGTTCTGCACAGTTTCGGCGGTTCCTATAATTGCGGAGGAGCGTTGAATCAGCGGCGGAAGGGGAAGTCAGCGTTAGGTTCACCAAGGGGCGACACGGATTTGTTCAAAGTAATTGTCACGCTTCTAGACACGAACGTAGTGATGAGGGTCGAGACGATTTGTGCATGGCCTTCTGTTCTACTCTATTAGGTGAGCATTATTTTCTATCTCTTTCAAGGATTTGTTTAAGGTTGTAAATAACATTTTACCGCTTTGGTCACTAAAATTAGAGATTTTAAAATTAGTTTCGATGTTGCAAAGATTTAGTGAACTTTTTTGAGAACCTTGGACTGCGGAATAATTTGTAATAAAAACGTATTGATAGTAAAAATATGTTAAAATAAATTACAGAATTTTTTGCAAAGCGAAATAAAATATCAATACCTCCGTAGCAGCAAACCTGCATACTCAGCGAATTTCAAGTGCATATTAATTTATCTTAATACCACATAAAGCCACATACCAAGTTTTATCAATATACATTCATAAATTAACGATTTATGACATTTTATTTATTCTCCACAAGAATAATATGGCGGCTGAGTATGCAGGTTTGCTGAAATAAGGAACACTAAAAATGGGTTTTTATATAAATATCAGTATAACTCAACTAGGTGAAGCCACATACCAAGTTCTATTAATTTATGTTTTATTAAAAGGAGATAACACGTTACTTATTCTCCATAACAATAAAATGGGGCTGAGTATGCAGGTTTACTGCTACGGGAACTATCGGCCAAAAAATGGGTTTTTGTGAAATATCAATAGACCACAATGAAATGAAGTAATATACCAAGTTTAGTCAGGATAAGTTAATAAATAAGCGAGATGTACAATTTTTCTTATCCTCCATAAGAATAACATTGGACAAGTACTGAGTTTAGAACTTTCAATATCTCAGTAACAAATTGACGTAGAGCAATGGTTAAAACACCAAATTGTGCGTATTTTTAAGCTGATACTGTAAAAATTGAAAAAATAAAATTTTACTTTTTCAAAAACTATGTGTAAAAACTCAAAAAACCCATTTTTGGGTTACAACCCCCCCCCCAAAATACCCCTTTGGATAGGTCAATCTGTCTGGTTTTCGAACTTAAAGTCATAAATAGTGCTTTACAGTTGTAGTGAAATGAAAGACACAATCGCATAACAAAATATACTAATTTATTCCTAACCCAGGAATCTCCTTAAACCAAAACAATAACCAAATAATTATTTTAGGTTACCTAGCAACCACTATGAAACAACTGTTTTTAAATTATTTTCAAACTCTGGACGCCGCATCAGCCCCCCGCGGAGACCGGAGGTCTGGGAGACGGAAACGCACTCGCCGAAAGGCACGGGTGGTCCTGGCAGGGCTCGAGACGGCGGTGCAGTTTGAGGAGGCTCGAAAGGTGTCCATGAAGGCTGGTTTCACCCGATCTAGGCTGACCCGTTTCTCCAATCCGTTGACTAAGATTGTGATGGTCTTCTCGTCTCGGCGAACGACGGTATGCGGGCCCGTATATGGTGACTCCAGGGAACGTCTTATCCTGTCTTCCCGTAGGAAAACATGTCCGCATGACTTGGGCTCTTGGAAGACAAACGGGTTCTGTGTGTTATGCCGTGACGCCGGAAAGGGGCGGAGCTGTGACATTTGCTGTCGCAGGCGGGCGACGAAGTTGCTAACATCGCCGCTCGACCGTGGTCCGGGCAACGGTGCGATAAACTCCGCTGGCAAGCGTAAGGGTTCCCCGTAGACAAGCTCGGCTGGGGAGGTTCGGCGGTCTTCTTTGACAACACTGCGCAAACCGAGTAAAACGAGTGGTAAGGCGTCCACCCACGTTAGGTGGGGGTGGCAACGGAGAGCCGCCTCCAGCTGACGGTGAAAGCATTCGACCATCCCGTTTGAGCACGGGTGATAACCACAGGTGCGACACCTGGTGATGCCGAAAGTCTTGCCTAGGGCCCGGAAAAGCTGGGATTCAAACTGTTGGCCCTGGTCAGTGGTGACGCAGACGGGGGCCCCGAATCGTGAAATCCAGCAGCGTAGAAATGCGTCGGCGACTTCATCGGCGGTTTTCGTAAATAATGGCCAAACTTCGGGCCACCTGGTAAATCTGTCGACAGCAGTGAGGCAGTATCGGTACCCTTTAGCATGGCTAAACGGGCCAATGATGTCGAGATGTATGTGTTGAAAACGGAAAGATGGCGTTACGAAGGTGCCGGTAGGGGCGTGGACGTGACGGGAAACCTTGTTTCGTTGACAGTTCAGGCAGCTTCGTGTCCAGGCCCGGCAATCTTGCTGAACCCGAGGCCAGACAAAACGTTGTGACACAAGTTTGGCAGTAGTGCGGGTGCCTGGGTGGCTAAGGTTGTGGCAAGCGCCGAAGACTTGACGACGCATGGAGGCAGGCACATAAGGGCGTGGTTGGGCTGTACTGGTGTCACAATATAGGAACACATCGGAACCAGGAATACGAATAGTCTCCAGGTGCAGGGCCGACTCACGGTTTAGTAGGTCGCGAAGTTCAGCATCATTTTCTTGAGCGGCTGCGAGGGCGAATAAATCGACAGAGTAACTATCCGGGTCGGCTGCAGTGACGGAGTCTACGCGGCTCATCGTGTCGGCCACTATGTTGCCGGAGCCACTGATATGACGAATGTCTGTGGTGAATTGCGCGATGAAGGAAAGCTGATTTAATTGTACTGGGGGTAGCTTCTCACGAGTTTGTTGGAAGGCAAATGTGAGGGGTTTGTGATCAGTGAAAATGATGCAGTGCTGCGCCTCGAGTATGTGCCGATAATGTTGAACGGCGAGATAAACAGCGTGCAATTCCCTGTAGTAGGCTGGCCAGCGCACTTCTCTGGGCGTAAGTTTCCGGGAAAACAAAGCCAGGGGTTGCCAAGCGTTGTCGACGAACTGTTGAAGGCACGCACCTACTGAGTGGGCACTCGCATCAGTGAAGAGGCCGAGAGTCGCAGACGGCTACGGGTGAGCTAACAAAACGGCATTGGCGAGGCTGTCTTTGCAGGCTTGGAACGCGAGCTCCAATTCGGATGTCCAGGGGAAAGGTTGATTTCCTCGCAGACCAGATCGTGCCATGTTGAGGAGTGCTTGGTATTCTGCGGCATGAGGTACGAAACGACGATAAAAGTTATTAATCATGCCGAGGAAACGGGAGACGCCCTTCACAGTGGATGGTTTGGGGTATATACGGAGGTCAGAGACGCGATCTGGAAGAGGCCGTGTGCCCTGAACGGATACCTCATAGCCGAGAAAAGAGACCTTGTCCACACCGAAGATGCTTTTTTTGACATTGAGCAGAATGCCATACTGGTCAAGTCGTTCCAACAGGGAGCGTAGGTGGCGGCAATGGTCCTCTGGAGATTTCGAAAACACTAAGATGTCGTCAATGTACGCGAAACAGAAATCGAGGCCAGTCAACATTTCGTCTATGAAGCGCTGAAAGGTCTGTCCAGCGTGCGGAGGCCAAAGGACATGAAGGGGAATTCGAAAAGACCGAAAGGAGTAGTAATGGCCGTTTTCGCAATGTCTGCTGGATTGACTGGGATTTGATTGTACGCCTTAACAAGGTCGATGGTGGAGAAGATGGTCGAGCCGCGAAGATTGTTCTCGAAGTCGTGAATATGACGCACTGGGTATTTGTCGGGAATAGTCCTCGCATTGAGCGCCCTGTAGTCGCCGCAGGGACGCCAGCTGTCAGGCTTCTTGGGTACCATATGGAGAGGCGATGACTAAGGCCCATCAGAGCGGCGTGCAATGCCCTCTCGCATCATGGTTTCGAACGCTGCTGTGGCGATGCGGAGACGGTCTGGAGCTAAACAACGAGGGCGACTCGAGACAGGAGGTCCTGGGGTAGTACGGATATAATGGACAGTGCGATGTTTGACCTGATGCTCCATCCCTCTAGGTCGAGTGAGGTGGGGAAATTCAGCTAAGATGCCGGCGAAGACGGAAGACACAGCCGGTCGGATGAGTTTCACGCTGGGCTGGTTAGTAGTGCAGCGCGCGCAGTGGGTGGAGATACCGGTCGTGGAGTCAAGTAGGCGGTTGTGAGCGCAGTCCACCAACAGTCCATAGTGGGCCAAGAAGTCTGAACCTATGATTGGGACGGATACATCAGCGCTTGTGAAAGACCAGGTGTGTTTGCGGGCGAGACCGAGGTCTATGGTTAACAGCACCGTGCCATAGGTTCTTATTTTGGAGTTGTTGGCTGCCTGCAGATCGTAATGGGCGTCAAGATGATGGCCTGGAAGGAGTCTGCAAGGATAGCAGCTCAAGTCAGAGCCGGTGTCTGCAAGGAGGTGTATCCTACTGATCCTGTCGAGTAGGAAGACGCGGCTATGAATCGTAGTTTGGCACCCGACCGCCGCTAATGTCGGTTGCCGTTGGAGTTTGACGAAAATGTGCAGGGAGCCAAGCACTTCCTGGCCTGACGACCGAACTTTCGGTGATACCAGCACACACCGGAGTAGTCGGACGTCGTAGAGTCAGCAGATGAGCGTCTCCGAGTAGGTGGCGTCTGACTGCGGTGTTGGGAGCGACGGGACAGAGTTTGGAGCGTGGACTGAATGGAGTCAAACTGTCGAGCGAGGTCATCTATACGTGCTGATGTCGAGTCAGTAGAGGAGTCGGTGGCAACGGTCGCTGATGTAGAAGCAGTAGCGGGAACAATTACCCGATTGACGGCAGGATTGTGTGATGCGACGGAAGCGAATTGAGCTGGCACGGCTGGCGTCACTTCTAAAATGTTGTCAGCAATTGAGGCAAGTCGGTCCATGGTGATGGTGGGATCAATCTTATGTGGTTGGATGATTGCCTGGACATGTGAGGGTAAACGCTGTGTCCAAAGCGTACGCAAAATGAAGTCAGGCACAGCGCCGGATAAAGAGCGGAGATGGCGGAGGAACTGTGACGGTGTGCGATCTCCAAGTTCCTCACCGGTTAATAGTTGACGGACACGCTGCTGCTCGGATACGCTGACGCGTCTGATGAGTTCATCCTTAAGAGTCGTGTACGGTGCGTCTGCGGGTGGTGCCCGAATGATGTCCGCGATCTCCTGTGCCCCTTGCGCGTCAAGCTGACCGATGATGTAGGTGAATTTGGAGACTTCGTCGACTACATTGTGAAACCGGAACAGTGCCTCTACCTGAGCAAACCACAGCCGTGGGTCGTTGCTAAAAAACGGGGGCAACTTTATGGTAGCACGATTTTGTGGATGTAGCTGAACCATATTTTGCTGCAGATGGGTGATGGCGGCTTGTTGTTGTTGTGTGATAGCGAACAAGCCTTGCAAAGCTTCGTGAAGGTGAGCGATGTTGCCGGCGTCATCCTGTGGCTGTTGAATCGGTGACTGTTGATGGTCATTATTTGGCTGCGGCTGCTGTTGTGGTTGTTGTTCCTCGGCCGCTTGTCGATGTCCCTCGCGAGTAAGAACCATCGTTTAATCACGTCGGGGTCACCAAATGTAGTGAAATGAAAGACACAATCGCATAACCAAATATACTAATTTATTCCTAACCCAGGAATCTCCTTAAACCAAAACAATAACCAAATAATTATTTTAGGTTACCTAGCAACCACTATGAAACAACTTTTTTAAAATTATTTTCAAACTCTGGACGCCGCACAGTTTGTACCAAATTTCATCAAAATCGGACCGTTTTTACGAGAGTTATCGCACCTACGGACACACACACACACACACACACACACACACACACACACACACACACACATGTGTATATATATATATATATATATATACAGTTTCGAACGAGTGGTGTTTTGGGGTCTGGGGACCTCAAAACAAAAAGTTATCATGGTCCCGGACCTAGGTCTTTCCATGCCGACTACGGTAACAGCTTCTTCCCTATAGGGGAAATTCGCTAAAATGAAGCTTGCTCAAATGTATTAAACATTCAGTTAATTTTTATCAATTGTTGGATTGAAAACTGGTCAACTGTTTAGTTCGTAACTGGTTAAACAACTAGTTAAATTGACAACAAGGAAGTGTAATCAAGGTCCCGGTTTAGATATTTACAAGGCAACATTTCTATTAAGACACTCATAACACAAGAAATCCCTAATAGTAAACAACAATACCCCCGTAGCAGCAAACCTGCATACTCAGCGAATTTCCAATGCATATTAATTTATCTTAATACCACATAAAGCCACATACCAAGTTTCATCAATATACATTCATAAATAAACGATTTATGACATTTTAATTATTCTCCATAAGAATAACATGGCGGCTGAGTATGCAGGTTTGCTGAAATAAGGAACACTAAAAATGGGCTTTTATACAAATATGATTATAACTCAACTAGGTAAAGCCACATACCAAGTTCTATTAATTTATGTTCATAATTAAAGGAGATAACACGTTAATTATTCTCCATAAGAATAACATGGGCTGAGTATGCAGGTTTGCTGCTACGGGAACTATCGGGCAAAAAATGGATTTTTTTGCAAATATCAATAGACCACAACCAAATAAAGCCATATACCAAATTTTGCCAGTTTACGTTCATAAATAAGCGAGATATACAATTTTTCTTTTTCTCCATAAGAATAACATTAGACAACGTACTGTGTTTAGCACTTTCAATATCTCGGTAACCAATTGACGTAGAGCAATGATCAAAATACCAAATTGTTTGTTTTTTTAAGCTGAATTTAATGGTATAAATTAAAATTTGATTTAAATTAAAATTACATGTGAAAACCCCAAAAAACACATTTTTGGGGTACAAAACCCCCCAAAAACCCCCCTTCGGATGGTGCGATTCATCTGGTTTTCGAACTCGTTCAAATAAATGGTACTTTACAAATTTGTACCAAATTTCATTAAGATCGGACATTTTTTACGAGAGTTATCGTGCTTACGGACACACACACACATATACAGGGTGAATCTCGTAAGTTGTCCAGTATTGATTTCAGACAAACCGTTGGTCCTACGATGATGAAATAAAATTATTTCCCACTAAACCAACCCCAAGGAATAACGTAAAAATATTTTTAACGATTTTTAAATACAGGGTGTACCAGAAACTGAGGGTCACTAGTCCGAATCTACGAAATATCAAATACAAACGTATATCATGATATACATCAAATTAAAGCTCTTTTCAATCCAAACCATTTAGCGGAATCGGATTTTGATTATTATTGATTCATTTCAAAATGGCGGCTGTTTTTGTGAAAAAATTAGTATTTTTTTGAATACCCTGTATTTTTCTTAAAAATGCAGATATCTTGATTCTGATTCAAATATCGCATTCCTTATGAGCTAAGCTTTATTTTGATATGCAACACTTCAATATTATCTCAAAAACAAAAAGTTTCAAAAATATCAGTTTTTGAAAATATGTACATAGCCAAAACTCAAAAATTTCAAATAGCACCATATGTCAAATAGCATATCATTTTAAAGGTATTGCAATTCTAAGAAACTTTCAAATTTAAACCTTATGCGTATCTATTTTGGTTTTCGAGTTATCAACAAAAAACATGTTTTCCCACATTAAAACCCATGTTATTTGTTAAACATGGTGGTAATAGTCAGCTTTACCAGCCTTTACCACCATGTTTAACAAATAACATGTGTTTTAATGTGGGAAAACATGTTTTTTGTTGATAACTCGAAAACCAAAATAGATACGCATAAGGTTTAAATTTGAAAGTTTCTTAGAATTGCAATACCTTTAAAATGATATGCTATTTGACATATGGAGCTATTTGAAATTTTTGAGTTTTGGCTATGTACATATTTTCAAAAACTGATATTTTTGAAACTTTTTGTTTTTGAGATAATATTGAAGTGTTGCATATCAAAATAAAGCTTAGCTCATAAGGAATGCGATATTTGAATCAGAATCAAGATATCTGCATTTTTAAGAAAAATACAGAGTATTCAAAAAAATACTAATTTTTTCACAAAAACAGCCGCCATTTTGAAATGAATCAATAATAATCAAAATCCGATTCCGCCAAATGGTTTGGATTGAAAAGAGCTTTAATTTGATGTATATCATGATATACGTTTGTATTTGATATTTCGTAGATTCGGACTAGTGACCCTCAGTTTCTGGTACACCCTGTATTTAAAAATCGTTAAAAATATTTTTACGTTATTCCTTGGGGTTGGTTTAGTGGGAAATAATTTTATTTCATCATCGTAGGACCAACGGTTTGTCTGAAATCAATACTGGACAACTTACGAGATTCACCCTGTATATATATATATATATATACACATATATAAAAATTTGAACGAATGGTGTTTTTGGCATCTGGGGACCTCAAAATGAAAAGTTATCATGGTCTCGGGCTTAAGTCTTACCATGAGACCTACGGTAATAGCTTCTTCCCTATAGGGGAAATTCGCTAAAAACGTTCAAGAATTTAATGAAGACGCATACAATTTACAATTAAATAAACAATACCTAAACTAAAATATTTATTTATTTATTGAAAAAATACTACAAAACAGGCATGCGCCCAATTACAATGTAGCATTCAATTAATTATAAAAGAATATATGGGAGAGTTCATGCCGGTCCTTTTTCACTTTCTTCGTGCACACAACAATGCAACGCATATGAGAGATTACGTACTAAACCTACTTACAAAAAATAGCAAAAATTCATAAAGACAAATAAATAGTTATTCGTTACAAAATACAATACATAACGTGCCAAAAAAAAACAAAAAAAAACAAACAAATACAAAATACAGTTTCATAAAAATAAAAATAGTTAGGATGCAGCAATATTTAATCAGGTAATACACTAGATAGCTAATAGCTGATAAATAAACAAAACAGCCGCTACTACATTAAACCGTACATTAATAATCACACAATCGCAAAACATTCATTATAACTAATAACACCTACTACAGAAGCGCTCGCATCACGACCGTCGCACACCCATGGGCAAACTACTTTGATGTTAAATGAAACAGAAACAACTGAACGCAGTTATTGTCGTCCAATTTGCAGTAGAACGCGTCGCTCCGGCCGCCCATGACTATGCCTACACACAACTGAAATAGGTAATTACGATAGAACAAAAATAGACTGATCATTTTATCGACAGCTTTGCTACATCAGGTGTAGCACTCAAAGAGAAACATATTGTTAGGGCATATCAAGAGGGGGGAATAGAAATATAGACGTTTGATTTGTTGTTTGTAAAAATGATTAAAAATTTAGTACAGTAAGGAATAAAAAGTAACATTAGAAAACAAAATTAGTTGGGCTTGGGTGTAACTATAACTATATGGTACCTCAGAAAACATCTCAATAGCAAAATTAACTAAATAATTACAGAAGAAGGTATTACAAATCTATAAATTCTAACAAATGCTTATCAAGATATTAGTGGAGTTTCATAATTATCCCATATAAAAAAAAAACAAAAAAAAACACTGGCGTTTGAACCACCAGAATGCATCGAGGGCGTGTTTAAAAGGCTATAATTTATCCCGGTAAATTAACTAACAACATGAGAGATTTTTCCACAACAATGTCCGATGTCCAGCCAGGCGGGGAGATAACAAGTGGCGTGTGGTGATAAGGAGTGATAAGAGTCGCGGGCTTGCCAGATCGCTACCATTGGTCATGCGTTATCACTACTAACGTCACTTTACTGCCACTGAGACTGTTAATTTTCTAGTGTTAAAAAACAAATGGGGATTTTGATAAAATATCAACGTAAACAATGTAGTATGAATGTATCAGTAATTGATAACGTATTAGAAACGTATTAAAAGTACATAAATAATAATAGTAAACTAGTCAAATAATGTGGAATTATAAATATGGTCGTTTTACGGAACGGGGTTTATAGATGTTTATTGATATTAATTATTGATATTAATTAATCAAATCTACGTCACAGGAATCCAGTTTTAAAGTTCAATTTAAATAATGTTCGTTTCAATCTTCCAGATCCATAAGTCTTCTGGTCTTTAACCGTTGTTTAATCCCAATTCATGTAAAACTCGTAATGGATTTAAAATTGTCGCATCTCTCCTCTTGTAAGATGTTGCAAAAACGATATTGCAGAATCTGTTTGATATAAACAAATTATCTATATTATTAATACGCAATATGCAAACTTTGTAAACAATAAGGCTTTTTGTTTTAAGATTTATCCCCACATATTATATACCAAAACGCGTGTCTAGGTGTGTAGATGTGCAAACTGGCTTTAGATTTTGGATTTGTGCCTCAGGGCCCTGTCCCACGGGACTTCCAGTCCCCATGTTATTCATACGGAGGAGAGTTTTGCATTTGGTTTATGTCACATGTGTTTTTTTTAAATTCAATTCAATTAAATACACAGCTGTTATAAGGGTTATATCTAACTACAGACTGTCATTGTTTTGTTGACTATTTGCTCCTCAAAACGGGATGCGCAAGATGCGCACAGGATATTCTAGTATATATTAATTATATAAAAATATATTACAGTAATCAACAGAAAGTACGAGATAACTGACGGAGCAGCAACAGAGAAATTGAAGAAATCAGTTCCGCCAGCTGTTGTTCCTCGCCCCCACTCTCATACGGCGAGCGGTGATCCGACGATTATTGTACCAATTGTTTTTTTTTTTCAATTTTGCTCTCGTTTGTTTGTTTTAAATTTTATAATCATTGTCTTATATCGGTTGAACTTATGCAAAATATTTACTTTTTTTAATAATAAGAGTATTATGTTCGGTTATGATTATCAATGTAATTTGAATGGAAATACTTCAAGTACACTCTTTCTTTCTGCATTGATGACATCAAATAGGTAGTGAAGTAAGTGCTGCGGCCTTTTATTGATCAAAGTAGTTTCAATGGTCAAGTTACAATGGTATAATACTTATACCCGGTGGATAAGGTATTAGTGCCGAACTCGGGGAGTTATTCAATGCTCATTACCTCCTCATTCAAGAGTTTTTTTTAATTTTTATTAAGGCAATGCTAAAACCAGTAGTGAAGGAAAGGAAATCAAGTATCGGTGTTATTTCACCATAAGGCAAAAAATACAAATATCATTAACTACAAATATTTTCACACCCAAACAATGTATGTTCGAGTAAGTGTATAAATATTAAACGCACTTTAGTTCATAAAGTCTGATGTGATATAGAAAGATAAGCATCCTATTCAGTTTAAAGTTACAGAAAACCTTAGATCCTTTACAGTACAAAATGTTTCAGTAATTAAAAATCATAAATGTACTTTTTCAGATTTACTTTAAAATTACCCGAGAGGCTCAAACTTTTGTTTTCTCTTCCCTATTCAAAGTCCGCGTATCTTCTCCCTCAATCGCGAACTGGTGGAAATTGGCCCGCTGTGACACCTTCTTTGATAAACCTTTATTCCTCAACAACTTCTTTTAATAGGTTAAGCGATTTTAAAGACGGGTGGAATTCCGTATCATTTTAGAGCTGGAAACAATATTATAAAATATTAAACTAAACCATAAATTACTTAATCTGTCATTGATTTATTGCATTGACAGAAATAAAAATAAAATAGTATTACTGACATCAACAATTATTCTTTACAGTGTGGGTAATAAGTTTAACATGTAAATATTCATTTACATACATTCATTTCAAGAATGTTTATTAAGTTCCATGTCATATAAATGCGTAAAATGTACACGTATTTGACAAAAATAGTATGAAAAATGTATTTATTTTGTACATATTTAAACAGTATTTAATGCAGTAATAATAACATAAATTAAAAACTACTATTTTGTATTTAACGCGACGATAAAAAGGTCCCCCCTTTGGTTTTCAGTTGAATACTTGTATATACCTAAAATCAGATACGTTATAAATTAATGACTTAGTATAAATACACATTTTTTACAATGTAAAATAGAATATATACGTTCGTAAATGTTATGATTAAAGTTTGAAATAAACCACAAATTATCCGATTTGTACATATTTTACAAACATTTTAAATTACATCAACGAGTTAATTTTGGATTAAACAAAACAAAATTGTAGTAAACAAATAAAAGGTCAACACGGTTATTTTATTTCAATGACAAAACCAACTAAAGTCATTTTTTATTAAAAAAAAAACTCAACTTTCCGTCGCCATAGGCCACTCGGCCTGTGCGGCGATCATAAGACAGCTAGGCACCGTTAACGGGAATAGTCAGTCACATGGGCAAGTCAGTGGTGACCACTTGTGAAAAAGTATTATAGCAGTCAGCCAGGATCGAACCTCCCTTGACCCACGGCTGGCTTCTCTCCCAAACATCTCTCGAAGTTGAAATTAATTCAAGACGCAACGCATTTACCAGAGTGTTGCATTAACTTGACAGCTTGTTGTTATTTGGAGGGACTCGAGACTTGGCAGAACAGGAGTGAGTGAGAAGGGTAGCTATTGTCTGTCTCTTCCCTCTCGCTCGCACATCCCGCTTGTCAAATGTTTTGAAAGGAGTCATATTAAACAATCGCCCTCAACCTGTCAGACGCTCAACACTGGAGTCGGTTACAGGAGATTCTCTGACAGCTGCTTCATTTCGCAGCTTAGTCTAACTTTAAAGAGTTTTCAGACAACTAGATTTTGTCACAGGAAAGGGCTAATTCACACGTTTCCATGAAATAGTAAAAGAGTTGGTTAAATCTGGTCCCTAAATTAATTTTTTATGTGAAAATTAATTAAAAAATAAAATTGGCTAAAGAAGAAATTAGTTTAAAACCCCTTATTTAAAGGATTTTGATCTGCAAATCTTCAATCAGTGCTCGCATATGTTGGGAAATTTACTCTATGCCATAAAACCACTGTAATATATTCTAAAAGCGGCTTCAAACTAAATAAAAAGACATTGTTCTGTTACAAAAACAAGTCTATAAAAAATGTTGAATAATCGTAACTACAATAAAAGAAAAACATATCTCAGAAGAGGTAACATTGGTAGATTTTGCAAACAAGGTTTCACATAGTTTCCACTCAAAGCGGAAATGCGGCAGTGAGAAATGGATATATATCACCAACACGAGGACGTGTTGCCGGCCACACAACAACTGATGGCGGGCTACGGAAAACGATGAATCGCCGCAACAAACCGTACTGCCCGCTTTGGTGGCCCAACAATCCGCGGCTTCGACAGCAAAGCAGTCAGTTCAAAGGCATGGATATGTGACAAGTGAGGGGGGATTGGTGGAGGAGGGGTATTTCGTAAATTAGCACAAATAATATTACTACTTATCAATACTTACTACTAATTATTACTTAAATTACTGAAGTTGTTTTGGGCCCTAGACACGTTGGATGGTGTAACATATATTTTATTAGCTATTCAATAATTATAAAAAGAAAAAACTAGAAAATATGTTTTATATTGAAAGCCATTCAATCAGAAGGAAATCAATTACATTAGTATTTTCTACCTCTAAATAACGGATGAAAAAAAAGTTATCAGTATTTCTCATTTGTTATAGAGAACAAATGTAGTTTGAATAAACAATTCAAATCGGCCCAACCCAAGAGGAAGGCTAAACGGTTTATCGGTGCTTTGTTATTTACCAACATTAAACGTTTCACCAAAATATTCAGGGAGAATATTAATTAAATGAACAAGAAAAACAAACTGTGGAAGTGGCACTAAACGCCAGCGGCATCCCTGGCCACGGGTTGCCTTTAAAATGAATTTCTTTGCTCACTGATAATATACCTGTACAGCCCCCAAAAATGAGAGTGATTTTAAAAAACTTGTGAGACATTTGAACATAAATATGCATTATGACAGTTAAATTAATTTGGATAAGATATATTTACATAATGTGGAGCCTGTATTTAAATACAGCTGAAATACTTAAGTATTTCAGTATTTAGTTTAACATGAAGTATTTATTTATTGTTTTAGCGAATTTCCCCTATAGGGAAGAAGCTATTACCGTAGTCGGCATGGTAAGACCTAGGCCCGGGACCATGATAACTTTTCGTTTTGAGGTCCCCAGACCCCAAAAACACCATTCGTGCGAAACTCTCTCTCTCTCTCTCTCTTTCTATATATATATATATATATATATATATATATATATATATATATATATATATATATATATATATATATATATATATAGTGTGTGTGTGTGTGTGTGTGTGTGTGTGTGTGTGTGTGTGTGTGTGTGTGTGTGTGTGTGTGTGTGTGTGTGTGTGTGTGTGCGCGCGCGCGCGCG
Source organism: Allygus modestus (assembly GCA_963675035.1). Taxonomy (NCBI): domain Eukaryota; kingdom Metazoa; phylum Arthropoda; class Insecta; order Hemiptera; family Cicadellidae; genus Allygus; species Allygus modestus. The sequence continues at coordinate 43,549,033 of OY776115.1, forward strand.
CGCGCGCGATAACTCTAGTAAACAAGGTCCGATTTTGATGAAATTTGGTACAATAGTGTAAAGCAGCACTTATGACTGAAGTTCGTAAACCAGACGGATCGAGCTATCCGAAGGGGTATTTTGGGGGGGTTTTGTACCCCAAAAATGGGTTTTTTGAGTTTTTTACAAACAATTTTTGAAAAGGTAAAATTTTATTTTTTCCCATTGGAATCAGCTTAAGAAGACACACAATTTGATGTTTTAATCATTGCTCTACGTCAATTGGTTACTGAGATATTGAAAGTGTTTAACACAGTACGTTGTCCAATGTTATTCTTATGGAAGATAAGAAAAATTGTACATCTCGCTTATTTATCAACTTATCCTGACGAAACTTGGTATATTGCTTCCTTTTATTGTGGTCTATTGATATTTGCACAAAAACCCATTTTTTGGCCGATAGTTCCCGTAGTAGCAAACCTGCATACTCAGCCCCATGTTATTCTTATGGAGAATAATTAACGTGTTATCTCCTTTAATTATGAACATAAATTAATAGAACTTGGTATGTGGCTTTACCTAGTTGAGTTATATTGATATTTGTATAAAAGCCAATTTTTAGTGTTCATTATTTCAGCAAACCTGCATACTCAGCCGCCATGTTATTCTTATGGAGAATAATTAAAATGTCATAAATCGTTTATTTATGAATGTATATTGACGAAACTTGGTATGTGGCTTTATGTGGTATTAAGATAAATTAATATGCATTGTAAATTCGCTGAGTATGCAGGTTTGCTGCTACGGGGGTATTTTTGTTTACAAAGAAATATTTGCGAAGATTGATCTATATAAGTTCTGCCTCTCAATTACATTTATTTATATCATAATACTTTGTTTAACGTTATTTAATCATTACTAATCACTTTTTTAAGTCCCAGAATTGTAAACATGTTGTGTTGCCAAAAAATATATATTTTATAAGAAATTAAATTGAATTTCATATTTAATATATTTATTTTTATATTGGCCAAGGGAAGAAAAACCCTCCTTTGGTATTTGTTTGTTGTGTTTTCAATTATCCTTGTTTTGCAATTTTGACAAAAACATTTAACAACAACAGTTAATTAGATAAAATAAACACAGAAAAATCGTGCCACTAAATCAAAATTGAGTGAATACCTTAACAAAGTGTTAATTAGCGGAGAATATTTGTTTTATTAAATCTTCTTTTTATAATAAATATAAAATTTAGGTATGAATAATATATTATCATTTAAACAGCTCCGTTATTCAGCTTATAATAATCAGGAGCGTTAAGCGTTATAGCTTTGTAATCAGGAAGACCTAAAGGTAACTAAATAAGCTCAAACGTGTTCAAAACAGCTGAGCCCGCGGGAGGAACGTCAAATCAAACATCGGGGTTGTCAAAATTGACTTAGGCCTCCATAAAAAGTTGCACTGAACAAAAGCTTTGTTGCTTTGAAACAACCTGATAAATGACAAATTCTAGTTGTTCATAAATATTATTTCTTTAAAAACTGGTATTGATAAGTGAGTGTAAAACATGAGTTTAAAAAAGCAATAAGCAACTCCTTTCTTATATTTGTGCACACTCTAATTAAAACTTGGTTGTGCTTGTGCAATGGATGCAATTATTTGCTGCTAATTACTTTCTTAATTACGTCAGAACATTATAACCAATACAGTTCAGGGGACAGGGTGATGGGATTATTACAGTAATCCCGATAAATATTATTAAAGAGCACAGTGTTCGTGATCATTTTAGGATATTAGCATGCCAATGGTCGTGATTGTTAGTTGAATAAATAATTATAAAATCCTCATTTTTGTTTGCCGCATCACGTCCGGGAAAGATCACGTGCATGGGGTTCTACGTGCTGGGACGTGGAGGAGGTATTTACAATGACATCATCTACCAGTCCTCACCACCCTTGTGCAAAACATCAGCGCTTCACTGTCGCAACAAGGTCCCTTTTATAATATATATTTTGCAAAATTATCAACCGAACAATGTTGCGCATGCAAATCATAATTGGGTTTTTAACAATTATTGTGAGTGGTTTTTTTACACTATAAACAATCATTAACATTTTTAAAGAAAATTTGTGCTTATACAAATTAAGTTATACAATTATAAGGTACCGATAATGCACAGTTACTAAAAGGTAATAAAATAGGCTGGTTTTTAATAGGCACACTCTGATTCTGGTTTTTTAATAGGCACACTCTGATTGTTAAAGACGTTGAACAAGTTGTTGATACTCTCGAACACATAATGGTTGTAAGGGATGATTCATCTTTATTTTCTTAAATCTAAGTTGCCGTTTATGAGTAATTACAGACAAGTAATTTATTATTACTTACCGTTGGAGAAAGCCACAAAGGTTTTAACGAATATTAATTTTAACACAACTCATAACAATACGGATTTTTAATTCATAAAACAGTTGACAATAATAATTACATTATTATTACTAGGTAACAAGTAATTACTAATTCGTAGTTTACATAGGTTACATAAATTGTAAAGATCTATTGCGAACACGGCCAAAACGCAAAATAAACATATGAAGAACGTTTAAAACGACGTCAGACAACATATTGTGAAATATTTGCAAGAACTCATGTATATTATTGTATTTGTAGTTTAAAATAACTAAACACTGCTTGATTAAGCTTAATTTGAGCTTAATCTGTTAAGTGCTTAATTTGAGTTAAATTACAAAAATTTAAACATCTTAAAACGCAATCATTTAGAGTTTAAAGCCAAACGAGAAAACGAATATTATACAACTTTAAATAGCACTATTAATACAATGAGGCCTCTATAAGTTTTAAAATATATTATGTAGCGTAAATTAAATCAATTGCAGAACTACATGAATAGTTTATCGTAAAAATATATTTTACTTATATCCTTATCTTCTTAAGCGTATAAAAATATACTTGAAAATAAAATAATCACTTGCAAAACAGTTTAACGAACCTATACGTTTAAAGGTTACATTAATATATACTTAAATCAATACTAAGTTCCATGAAAATGCCTAGTCATGCATGGATCAACATATTGGTTCATGAACTTATCCTACAGCTAATCGCGAGTAGTTAAGTTCCCGGGAGGTGGTAGGTATCAAGTGACGGGTGATAAAGAGTGATAAGGGACGGCAGGATTGGCTGTTATCACCTCTGGCTATCCGTTATCAGGACAGATGTGCTTCGTTCTTCACTGATTTCCTCTCTTTCCACTAGAACTAGTTATACAGCGAGAACCAATTAATAATGGTAACAATGTAATCCGCCGAGATCGGATTTGTCCATCTATTTGGCCATTAGCAGATCAACAATAGAAATCCATTTGCCCAGCTTGCCAAACAAAACTGATTGTGGTATGTAAAGAAGGATTGTGGTATTGTAGAGGGATTTATTAATGGATTTTTATTTTTATTTGAATAGGCGGATTGAAAACCTTCAATTATATAACAAACGATTCGTTCGTTTTTTACTTTAATTCTATAAGTTTTTATTTAAGAAGCTCTATCGACTGTTAAAGTTTAACAATGTAATTAATTATACATTTTGTAACTGAAAAATAAATGCATGTTAACAATAAATTACAGTAAAGATTCATACTCCGTACTTAAAAAATAGCTCTAACCTATAGCAGAACTAATGTGTACGTCTAAAAAAATTCAGCTACAACTATTTCAAGACAAAGAAAAACATTTAAGGATGACCTAGTTTATTACGGAACAACTAGTGGACATGAAATAACGACCATTAAGACATTATACCTAAAATCCTACTAGGATTCCTTTTAGATAAAGTAATACATTTGCCTTTTATTTTGGACAATTTTTCACTGAAAGCAGGTATAAATTTAAAATTACATACTATCAACAACCTATGCTAATTGCGTTATTATAAAATCCTCAAATAGTTGATGGAAATGTTTTATTACAAAATATTATCTTGAATCACGTATCACGGTTGTCGTCTTGGCCGCACTGCGTAAGTTACAGATAGCGTGATAAATTAAAGTCTTGATTGCCTCTTTGTTGTCAAGCGAAAATAAAACACGCGACTTGTTACTTAATCTTCCTTAACTGAAAGCCTAATTTATCCTTAAACTATGGTGCATGTATAAGTTACCCACTAATATATTGCTAACGGTAAACTGTAGCAAAAACTGACGATTATATGAATGTATATTATTAAAATCCTGTTACAAAACAATTTAAATATATTTATTTGAAATATTTTAATGGTGACGGTGAACTTGATGTTTAACTAGTGTGAGACAAATTCGATTTTATCCTCATATGCTTGTAATCACTAGTAAACAGAAAAAAGAAAACAAGACGACATTTTAAATTAAACGCATAATTTGCTTAGTTAAAACAAAATACAAATCAGTAATAAATTTTGTTACTGAAACCCTGCTTGGTTATTTATTCTCATAGTCTGACATCGACCGTGAGACAATTTAATCTTTTTAAAAGTTAATAATAATTTTAATGAAACAGATAAAAACACACCACAGACGCAGAAATTAAGATACAGCATTTTTGAAGACTTAGCAAAACAAGTATATTTCTGATTTGGAGATTTTCTCTTCCTGAACCTTACCCAACCGCAGTGTCCCGACAAAAGAAAATCTAGTGACTTAAATCCTTTCAGTAGATAATTTTACAGATATTAACAAATTGTTCCCGCTCAATTTATCTTAGCAAAATTATTGAACCATAGGTGGTGCCATCTTGCGCAGGGTAGGGGGACACAAGGGCTCATTAGGGACTGGTTCTGCAGTTTCGGCGGTTCCTTTAATTTCGGAGGAACGTTGAATCAGCGGCGGAAGGGGAAGTCAGCGTTAGGTTCACCGAGGGGCTACACAGATTTGTTCAAAGTAATGTTCACTCTTCAAGACACGTACGTAGGGGGCCGGGGCGAAACGCGATCTTGATTTTTTACATCCTTTAGAATAAGCCTTTTATTCTTCTTCTATTACAGTAAATGCTAATGCCCTAAAAGAACACCCAACTGCATAAATTAATAATATTGGAGCGCTCTAGGTTTTTACAAATGCTATAGTGGTTTTGAATGTTGTAACGAAGCCTGAACAGCAGTAATTTTCGATAGTAATATACAAATAGTGAATAGTACGCTTACAATTATAATGCGGTAGTAAACTGACTGTTTTACACAGATTAGGAATAAAAATAACATTTAAAATGATATAATATTCATACAAATTTAATTAACTGTTGAATTTATACCCGGTCGGATATTAGGTTCAAGAACACATCATCAAATAATTGATAACAAGGCCTCTGATCTAACGTCTACTACGCGTCCTCTCTATAAACTAATTGGTTAAAGCTTGAACAAAAATCTCTAGACGTAAACTGTTTATATCTAGAGCATTTGTTTCTCTTTAGCCAATTTGAGGTCGCATTTCAGTTAGGTACTGTAAACAAATATTGAAAATTTAGTTTAATTAATTCAAGTTTAATTGGACCGCATACAATTAAATATTCACAAGGAATAGTATCAAGACAAAAATAGCAGGAAATTTAGTTATAACAAAATATTCATAAACACTAGATTACTTTTAAATTACTAAGAAGTCTATCATAATAACTTCTTCTTCTTCTTTAGCTCTCCTTATTAATTACAAATTTTATATTAATAAATACATTGATCAATAAGTTTAATTTGTATTTATAAAAATAAAAACTTATAAAATAAAAAAATAAACTTATTGAGTAATGAATTCAACAATTTAAAAAATAGTAATTTGATTTAATTAAACACCCGTTTGAATAAAATAAAACGCATTAGTTATTTAACCAAGCAAATGTGGTTACATAAGCAAAGAAACTATATTATTAATTAAATATATTGTATGAGTTGGTTTAAAGCGCTTGCAACGCAAACCTAGCAGCACACCTACTGGCAAATTACTTTGATGCTAAATTAAACAGAAACAAGTGAACGCGGTTATTGTATTTGCAGTAGGACGCCTCGCTCCGGCCGCCCATGATCCAACTCGCACAACTGGAGAGTGTATAAAATTTACTCGATTAGAATGTTAAATTAATTTCAACTATATTGGTAGTTGTAAATTTTCTAAAAAAGACAACACGTCATCATAAATCTGGTGTGGTGGAAGGGCTGTTATTCATGCCTGCGAAACTTAAACTAGTCATGAGAGATTTTTCCACTACATTGTCCGATGTCAAGCGAGGCGGGGAGATAACAAGTGACGTGCGGTGATAAGGAGTGATAACAGTCGCGGGGTAGCCAGATCGCAACACTGGACTACCGTCACTTAACCGCCGCTTTCTCCCTCCAATTTTTACCGCATAAAAGGTTAAAATAACATTGCGACAATATAGGTTTTAAAACAAACTTTACCCACGTTTTATAATCAACAAAAATATAGTTTTTAAGTAAAAATCATCAGGTGTTAAAATCACCAATGTAAATGTCACACTTATTACACCAAATTGAACGACAGTCAAGTGACACAATCACACAAAACTTTCAATGTGTCTACTAAACTCTCTGCATACACAGAAATCTTAGGGAATCTTAGAACCTGGACAAGTTTAGGATTCGTCACGGAATATTTGTAAAAATTACAAAAGCCAGGAAACTTGAAGGTGGTCTCAAATTCGGATGTTTGTCCAGCATTCTTTATAAGCCATCTTACTTAAAACATAGTTTTTATAAGTAATTTAAAAACACAACGCGGTTCAAGTATCCTTAAAGTGAAATTCTATTCAACGTAAATAGCATAATTTCTTTGATTAAGTAAAAGTAATTTATTTCCAAACAAATTAATCAAGTGGCAAAGAGTTTCACTCAAGATTAGTTGAACTGTGTTGGAATTTTATTAATACAAATTTCACTTCCAATAATGAGAGTTTAATTTCCAAAATTTAATGGCCTCCTAGGTTTTGATTAAATATTTTATTTCTATTGGTTACTAAACATTTAAATTTGTAGTCTCCCGTCTTTGGAAAGCGTATAAGTCACAGTAATATAGTAATATAGTAACATAGTGCAGTTGGTAATGCAAAATAAACAAAATATAAAAAAATGTTTAAAGTTGATAGAAAGACGAGAAAATTGTTAAATAATGTATAAAAAACCGATAGCAAAACAACCGAAACATGAAGACATTAACGCGTTGAGCAGGAGATAATCGTCAGAGCAGAAACAGAGAAATTGAAGAAATCAGTTCCAACAGCTGTTGTTCACTGGAGGCGCTACGCCAAGCGATAAATCCGACTGTTATTTGATTTCTGATACTTACTTTAGTAAAATAAATAGTAGTCCTGAATTTGTAATTTTTATATTGCTTTAAAATCAAAGCTCCGCAATAAATTAACATGCGGTAAAAACATTTTTACTTAAAAACACTACAGTTCATTCAAGTGATCGTAATTTGTTCTGCAATGTATTCTTAATTTAACAATTGTAACATTTTTAGGGCTTAAGGTGGAAACAAACTAAACATTAGGCGAAGAGAGAGAGACCTATTTAAATATAACTCAAACACATATTGGATTATGAATGTGTTTATATTCCAATATGTTATTGTATAAAATAACAAATGGCGATGTGGTGTTATCATCATAAAATCAAAAAATCATAAAACAATTTTCACAATTTTATTATGATTGTTAAAAGCCTTTTTTTTCTTTTAAAATTTTAACATCTATATGGCTTAAGGCGTAAACAAACTGAACATAATAATTAGACCGAGAGAGAGAACTAATGAAATATAACTTAAACACATATTGGATTATGAATGCGGTTGATTTCCTTCGTTGAACGTTTGATTAGTATAGTTTACCTGTGGGTAAAGTAAGCAGGTTTACTTCATTTTGCAGTGTTTTTTTCATCCTTCCAATAAATGTGATTTCATGTTTAGGTTAATAAATTAGGAATGAAATCCGGTAATATTGTTTAATATTCATAATAATGAAACCATATTTTCATAAATAAATAATGTATTGAACCAAGAGCTGATATAAAGCATATCAGTAAAAATTACTGAATTTTAAATCAATAAAACTAGGTTTGAGCGCGCCGCATGCACTGTATTACCGTTCGTATGTTTTACTCCTTGATTGCCCCCGACGTGGTTAATCAACTCGTAAAACATGCGACTTGTTACGTCGCTCTGCTGGTTAACATCTGAAGTCAAGAAAAAGAGAAGTATGAAAATTATAAGTACAGTTTACAACTTGTGATGATTTTCATGGCAACGCAACGGAAACAAATGCCGGAGTATGTAATTTCAATATGAACTTAATAAGCGAGGTGAATATATAGTATATTTAGATTTTTAAAATGTCTGTCATATTGAGACCCGACTTAAAATTTTGGTGCTCAAATAGCTTGAATTTGTTATAATTTAACAAAATAGTATGCCTGACAATTGTTCATTATTAATAATAACATAAAATTCATGTTTGTAGAAAAAATATGCAAAAGCGAACTATTGTTTTTTAAATGAGGCAAACTATAAAACGTAGTTGCCTCAAACATATCTTTACACAAACGACCCCCCCCCCCCCAATATCTCACGTAGTCGAAATTAATTCAAGATATAATGCATTTAGCAGAGTGTTGCATTAACTTGACGGCTTGTTGTTTGGAGGGACTCACGACTTGTCAAAATAGGAACGACTGAGAAGGGTAGCTATTGTCTGCCTCTTCCCTCTCCCTCACACTCCCTGCTTGTCAAATGTGTTGAAAGGAGTCATATGAAACAATCTCTCTTAACTCCTCAGACGCTTAATACTGGAGCCGAAATATTCCGACAGCTGCTATACCAACGTCTAATTTTGAAGAGTTTACAGACCAGTAAGGAGGTGGTCAAAACAGCTTTTAAATTTGGCGAGAGTGATAAGCAATTTATAATTAGCCAATAAAAACTTGCACTATACTTCATGAAAATAATTGTTCGTCTGGAAGAAGCTCTATTTCTGTTAGCATTAAGATATAACTGGGCCAAAAAATAAATAAAAAAGAAATAAATCAATGTAAAATATATCATTTAAAAATATTGTTTTAGAGTTAGTAAAATAGGCTTGATTTCATGCAATGACAAAACATTAGCATGTTAAAAGCTTAATAATGTACTAAAAATCGTTATCACATTGTGAAAAATAACTCAGTGGGGGACACATTGATTTATTTTACAATTACGGTTTAGGCCTTTTCAAAAGCCAAAGCGGAAATGTGGCGGCGAGAAATTGAAATATTTCACCAACACGAGTACGTGATGCCGGCCCCAAAACAACCAATGGCGCGGGTTACGGAAAACAATGAATAGCCGCAACAAACCGTACTGCACGGTTTGGTTCAGTCCAACAATCCTCGGTTTCAAAACATAGCAGTACAAAGGGAAGCCACCGAGCTATTCAGACACACGTGGATGTGGGACACGATTTAATTTAATTGGGACGTTACGGTTCACTTTACTATATTGTAATGTAGTTTGCGGTCTTTGACTAGTTGGATAGACCTAGTATTAAAAAAATGATTCAGTGTCGATTCATATGTTTGAAAAAAAACTTAATCAATGTTTATGTTGCGTCTCAAAGTCATATAGCATAATATGATACTGATTAAATATTAGATAACTTACAAAAAATGTATTCAATAATTATGTCTAAAATATTGTAATAATTTTATTTAGAATAGGTACAACGGTATTTACCAAACTGAAGGAAATTGGACATGTAAAACTTGTTACAGAAAATTTAAAAAATGACCATTATATATTACCTATTTATCGTTTAAGTGTTTAAACTATTATAATATAATAACAAATAATTTCCATATCGTAGTTTAAAAATAATTTAATATTTCCTTCCTAGTAAAACGAATGTAAGAACAACTTTCTTTTCGATAAATCTTTTTGTTAGTGTTATTTTGAAATTATTTTGTTGCATTGGTTTAACGTAGTTACAGCCACACTTCATAAATCAGAACGCATTTTTAAAATAAAGAATTTGAGATTAGCCATGCGAGTTTAAAAAATACTAAAACTAAAGAATACCGTTATTTTAATCTTGTAATCAAGAAGACCTGAATGTAACTAAATAAGCTCAAACGTGTACAAAACAGCTGAGCCCGCGGAAGAGACTTCAAAGTAAAACATCGGGGTTGTCGAAATTGACTTAGGCCTCTACAAAACATTGCACTAAACAAAGGGCTTTGTATACTTAGAAAAAACCTCAGGTAAATTAATACTAGTTGTTAAAATTGTATTGAAAACATAGTGAGTCACTGATGAGCACACTTATAGCAATTGAGGTTTTAAGAAAAGCTTTAAGTGAATTTAAAATTTAAGTAATCTTCTTTTCATTAATTTTTGTTTTCATATTTTGACTTTTTTATGTTTGTGTATCATATGTAATTCGCTTAATTTGGTTCCTAAACCGCCAGCAAATAATAACTTGTTTTAACATAATTATAGGAGAGCGTGTATTTTTGCCATCAAGACAAAGTGCAGTTCGTGTTCAGTGTCAGATAAGCTGTCCGTAAGTCTCTGGGCGTGATTGACAGAATCAATGATTACTGTAAATCATGTTTTTGTGTCTGAATCACGTGGCAGGGTAGACACGTTTATCGCGTTCTACGTGCCGCGATGTACAAGGAGATATTTACAATAGCATCATCTACCTGTCCCGCTATCGTTAAAAATATTGTCCAGGGCTTACTGGATATATTGCTATGCATATATGTAATAGTCTCTTATCTTAATTATGAACTAAAAAACTAATTATTACTTTTCACGTTATAAAACATCAAAAGGTTTACTATTATTTCTTCACTTATAAAAAAATATTGTAATATGTACCCATTTAATAACTAAGGTTAATATAATTCATTGCAAAACTTAATTGGTATAATTATTTTTACCATTTTATGTAATAGGATATAAACATTACAAATTTTAAATATAAATTGTTTAATATGCTGGTAGGGGTAGGTGTCAAGCGGTGTGAGGGGCAGGTGATAAAGAGTGATAAGGACGGCGGAGTTGGCGGTTATCATCATTGGTTATCCGTTATCAGCAAAAATGTACACTTTGTTACTCACTGATTTCCAACAATTGCTACAGGGAGAACCAATTAGTAATGGTAACATTGTAATCCGCCGAGATCTGATTTGTCCAACTATTTGGCAATTAGCAGATCAACAATAGATATCCATTTGCCCAGCTCTCCGAACAAAACCGACTGTGGTAAGCAGTGAGGGATTTATTAGTGGGTTGATTATTTTATTTTAAACAAGCGGGTTTAAAACATTTTATTGTGTACTGAAATAAATGTAAACTAACATTTGTACTTTTATTCAATACGTTCTATTCGCTTATTAACTATTTATGTTTTGCTTAAGATTTATTAACTGTTAAAAGCATGCAATTGTATTGTAGTTGAATTTCATTACTTGTTGACACGACCCTACAGCATGAAAATATGTGTAAACAAAGCAAACTATTATTCTTCCTTTGTAATAAAATAATGTTAACTGAAACTTAAGTCAATAGATAAATACATCAAATTATAACAATATTTATTGTAAAACTTAATCGTAAAGCCTGGCTTGCCAGCTGTTTGGGCCGTCAAACCACGACGCGTATGAATGGTGTAGTTGGCGAATATTAACCAGTGAACAAAAAGTTTAGCTTCATACAACTTTTCCGAAGACCTGACATAATAAAGGGAACAAAAGAACCTAACCGCGGTGTGCAGCCTTGTGCGGGGTAGGGGGCACAAGGGCTCATTTGGTGCTCGTTCTGCACAGTTTCGGTGGTTCCTTTAATTGCGGAGGAGCGTTGAATCAGCGGCGGAAGGGGAAGTCAGCGCAGCTTCACGGAGGGATACACTGATTTGTTCAAAGTAATTTTCACGCTTTCAGACACGAACGTTGTGGGTCTGGGCGATAAGTGGGCTTGTTACCTATTCTAACAATAAGTATTTTCAAATATTATCTCTTCAAGAAAATGTTGATGCTCTCAAACTAAGCTTTAATTAATTAATTACATCACAGAAATTGGAGCATTTATATTTTAGGACGTTACATTAAACAGTGACTTTATGAGTTTTGCGATTAAATTAAACTGTGTAAAGAAGGATTACATCAAAATGGATATAATATTAAATTTAAGCGGAATTAATTGATGGATTAACTATTGGTTGAAAAAAAGTTTAAGCTCACAATAACGAAAACGTTATCAGAATGCCTGGCCTACGCTTTACTATGCGTAATTATGTGAATAAATGTACTAAAAAACACATTCACAATTATAATATAATTTAAAAAATAATATAATTGTATAAAACCTAGTATAAGCACTCAAAGGTAAATGAGGTAACAATAACAATATAATGCAAACGAGAAACAATATAAATAATCACGTAGTAGGGAATTCGATTTAATACAAAAAAATAAAGAACGAATAGCACCAAAAGAAAAGAGGAAAATAAATATTGTGGTATTGGTAGTAGCATGCCTACCATAGAAAGGATAATTTCACTTGACTCAACTGTCGTTTGGACAAAACATCCACCCTATGTTATTTTGCAATTCGATCAAAACGTAAACACAAAAAAAAATAAAACTAATAAAATGTATCACAACAACTGTATTACCAAATAGCTCAAAACACAACCATAACACAACATTTGGAAAATTACTATGATGTAAAATGAAACAACTGAACACCAATGAAACAGTTACTGAGATTCACCAGTGTGTGAAAGCACCCGTCACTAAAATAGTGTTTAGTGTCACTTAACAATATGTTTTAAATTATGTCAAAATGAAGGAAAAAGTGATTATTCAAAACAGAAAACTATGATTCAATCGGACCAAGATCTCAGCGTAACAACGTCTTCTAAAGTAACGTAGGTTACAGTTAACCTACGTTAACTGCAAAATAATTATACTAAATTAACAGCGAAAATATGTTATTAATTTAAAATCACTCAGATATGACTGTAATGATGGATGTAACAATACTTCATATTCAAACTGTAGTTTTTACTTTGCTGAAATAACAAAACTCGTGATGTTTCAACCATCAGAATATTTGAGGGCAGTGGAAGGACTATGATTTATTCCGGCGAAACCTAAACCAACAAATATCACCACAGATTTTTCCACAACAATGTCCGATGTCTAGCCAGGCGGGGAGATAACAAGTGGCGTGCGGTGATAAGGAGTGATAACAGTCGTAGGGTTGCCAGATCGCTACCACTGGTCATACGTTATCACTACTAACGTTACTGCTGCTTAAGTTTGACCATTTTTCATGTTTCTCTTTTATGCACATAAAAGACTTGAAAACAATAAGGATTTAACTAAAAGCTTTTAGTTAAAAGGAAGTATATATTTTTGGAATTAAAATATTGTATATTACCACATGATCTTTAAGTATATAATAAAATAATACACTTATAATCTATTAACTAAAAATATTAACATCGTCTGCAGATAAGTTATTCAGCATCCCGAATAGTACAATACATCAGACGATAGTTGTTAGTTGCAAGTTAGCTGTTCAATAACTGAGCAAACCCAACCAATTGGTTAACTGTCTACAAGCTATATTTTAGAACAATACATTAAAACAAAATTGACACATCCAAGTGTAGACAAAATAATGACAAACAGTAATTATTGCGCCGCGATTACCTCTCGATTAAATAATCCTGCATGATTCAAATCCGAAGTAACTCATCGTTGTATTTCATTTTAATCTTCTCAACGATACTGTCGCTTTTCATGAAAAATAAATAAATACAAATATAAATAAACAGTTCGCACTTATAAGGCTTCGTCTAAGAAATAATTAAGGGAATTTGAAGGAAACAAGAAAGAACGGTAATGAATGGTACAATGTTACAAAAACTGCTTAATCAAGCGTAGGTTTACTTAAAATAAATAGGTAATACCATCCGGATTGATGTTGAATGCACATTCAATTTACTTCTTTTAGTGCATTCAGTAAAGCGTAAACGATATTGAAGGAACAGTTTACAACTGTTACGAAGAGGAAAAACACTGAAAAATAATATAGAAATAGCGGGTAGTCAAACAAAAGAAAACACGAAGATATTAACGGCGAGAATGATATAACCGACGAAGCAGCAACAAAGAAATTGAAGAAATCAGTTCCGCCAGCTGTTGTTCCTCCCCCTCACTCTCATACACGGAGCAGTGATCCGGCGATTGTTGTAGCTACTTTAGAAAAATAAAAGAATCTCAGAGTTTATTTGTATAATTGTCTAAAATATCGATTTATCTTGCTTGGCTTTACTGCACTGCGGCTATGTATGAACTGTTCGCTTGTTATAGTATCCCCTCGACTGTCCCAGTTGTGGTTGTTGAACTGCTACTTATTATTTCGTCACATTTAACAAGACCCAAGTTACATTACAGAATCGTATATACCTTACTTTGGCAAAAAGGTTTTAGCCATTGACAATCTTAAAACGTTCTTTTCCAGATTTACTTTAAAATTCCCCGAGAGGCTCGAAACTTTTGTTTTCCCTTCCCCATTCAACGTCCGCGTAACAAGTTCTCCCTTAACCACCAACTGGTGGAAATTGGCCCGCTGTGACATCTCCTTTGATCAACTTTTGTTCTTCAACAAAGTTTTTTGAAAGGTTTGATGATTCGAAGGGTGAAACACCGTCTTATTTTTAACAGGTAAAAATAAAATATAAACTTAAATAAAGTCAGAGGTAAAAACCAAAGGTATAAAAGTTGATAGTGGCTTATAAATTGTCAATAATAATAAAATAATGATATAAATTAGTTATTGCACTCAGTTTGTCTTACAATAATACAAATTACTAGATGAAAGAAAAACATAACTAACTAAAAAAGATAGCCATAGTTTTTACTCACAAGCATAAATACGGCATTTACAAGCATTTTTTTCCTTCCATAAATACGGTAAATATACATAAAGAATGGAACAAGGTAATCGATTTCAACCAGTTACACCGCTCACCATCAAGCCCAATGAGAGAATGGCAGAATCAAAATGGCAAACAGATTATATACTATTGGCTACCTAAGTTCCAGACAAAACATGCGATAAGTGCCACTAGAGTCAAAGTTGACACGTTCGTTAATCAATTTACCTCTATCCTTACTTGTTTCTTGAAAATAAACAAATCTTCCCATGCATTCATTACATTTCCTTTCTTACAAATATGGAGAATATTCGTACGAACAGTGTTGCATGTAAGTACAGTATAAGTGTAAATAGTTGTGAGGCGTAGTTTATTTTATCCTGATTAACCGTAACAACACGTCTCATGCTTCTAAAAAATAGGAAATATTTTCCTAAAAATTAAGTAAATTTATTAACCCTACATCATTTTCAAACAAAAATCTGTTAAACATCTAGTACCAGAACTACCCTTAATATTTACTGTAGTGTATTTTTGCGATGTTCAATCGTGCAGTAAAACTAACAAAGACGACAGATTTTTATTTAAGAAGATAAAAATTCCAGCTTGCTCCTAATTTTATTTTAATTAGTTTTAAAACTTTAATAAGAGGGAATGATAACTTTAACAGGACTTAATTGTTGTGAATATAATTTTATGAACGATGCACAATTTTTTAAACATTACAAATTTA
The DNA here is from genome assembly GCA_963675035.1 of Allygus modestus. Taxonomy (NCBI): domain Eukaryota; kingdom Metazoa; phylum Arthropoda; class Insecta; order Hemiptera; family Cicadellidae; genus Allygus; species Allygus modestus. The sequence goes on from OY776115.1 coordinate 43,564,726, forward strand.
AGTCACGTTGTAAAACAAAGCATAAAACAACAAATCAAGGTCTTACTAATTGTTATTTCGATAACATTTGAAATATTATGTCACGTTAGATTAAATTATAATTATACTTGCATAAATTATGAGACTTGATGACGAGTCACAACTAAAATACCTGAAACAAAATATATTTTGGATTAGTATTAATCGAATAAATTGTTAAGATAATTGTACACAAATATATCAAAACAGCAGAATTACTTCAAAAAGGAGTACGTACAAATCCTTGAAGATTACATGAATAAAGTTCAAGGGAAAATAACTAATTTGAATCCTTTTATCGGTATTATCCTTTGACAACTCGGTTTACATTTAATAACAGTCTCTTTCTTGATAGTAAAGTATGTATGTGCTCAGTAAATCACGGATCCAACCAAAGAGTGTATTTTTTACAGATAGAAAAATTCCAAGAAAAAAATAATTTCCAATTAAAAGTTTCATAGTTGAAGTATAAATCGGTATGTTGAAAAGTCCTTTATATCTGTTGGCGCTTGCAAAATCAGTCACTAAGATATTTTATATAACCGTTAGAGATATGTATTTAAGAATTTACCAAAAACAAGTATATCTTAGGAGAAACAACAAGTAGACCCTTAAAAAGCTGAATGTGTACACTTTATTCTCACGAACCACCATTTATTGTTTTATCAGTGTACAAAATGTGTCTGATATAAAATTAAAAACGGTTCGAGTGTAAAATAATATTTATATATTAATATCGAATCACAGTATATGTTTAATAGAAATGTTACATGGCAATTGATTTAAACTTTACATATGACAAAGTCTAGCGACTAAATAATCTGTATTCAGTGTTAATCTATTTTAATTTGTTTTTCAATAAAACGGGAAGTGAAATGTTACTAAATAAAGTATGGAACACCAGGTCTAGAGCATAGCCGTATTAGTAGAGTGGTACGATGATCACTAAATTTGTACAATTATAGTTAGTTCTTTATGCAGAGTCCTATGAATAGTATCCACTACTAAATTGATTTGTTTTTTGCTCCAAATTTAATCACAAAATTAATCACAAATAAGGTACATTACACTACTGAAATTGTTAATCAGGTAAATTTATATTTAGTTGCATTTATTATTGTTATTACATTTAACGGTAAAAAGAATTTAATTAAATTGGAATCCACTTTTAGAGAACCGTTCGAGGTTTTAATTGTAATATCACATTCATATTTATTTCCGTTCATGGCTAGCCACAAGTATGGTTTCATTTTATTAAAATTGACATAACAAAGTTTGCGGGTTTGACCTCAGATGACGATTCAAACGCTATATACCCTGTTTATTTAAAACCATACAACTTAATATTCATTCAGTTTTTGTATTATACTTTACTTTGGTTAAACTGTTTTATCACCGACAAAAGTGTTATTACACTATTATGAGCATTAATTTCAGGTCTAAAAATTGTTGGACAGTGATAAAAAAATTTTAAAATAATATATCAATCTAAGTTATTTTTATAGGAATCAAAACCTACTGTTATTACAATAAATAAAATATTTGTGCTGAAATTTATTACTGAGCGATGTTTTTGCAAGACTCTCCCAAACATCTCTCGAAGTTGAAATTAATTCAAGACGCAACGCATTTACCAGGGTGTTGCATTAATTTGACAGCTTGTTGTTATTTGGAGGGACTCGAGACTTGGCAGATCATGAGTGAGTGAGAAGGGTAGCTATTGTCTGCCTCTTCCCTCCCCCTCGCACACCCCGGTTGTCAAATGTTTTGAAAGGAGCGATATGAAACAATCGCCCTCAACTTGTCAGACACTCGACACGACTCGGTTACAGGAGATCTTCTCCGTCAGCAACCTACTCTGAAAAGTCTAACTTTGAAGAGTTTCCGGAGTGATTAAATATTGTTAGAGAAAACAGGTTGAGCAAACGTCCAAATAACACAATCTAACAAAACTGGTTGAGATGAAATATATGTGCAGTTGGATGAAAACTTGTTATCATTAATTAATTATTTATTGTCAAAAGTAATTGGTCCACTAAAACATTTCCAGATATATATATATATATATATATAAGATACTTTTGTCTTGATAGGAAAATAACCCGGAGATAACAACTTTGCTTTTCAAACAACAGAATATACTCACAATTGCATTGTTCTAACATACAAGACTATAAATATACATAACATATGGTTAAAGGAACTATGTCGCAACTAGTCACACCGATCATCTTTTGGATAAATACAAAAATTAAAAACAGTTAAAATATATTATTTTAAAGATTTCTTCCAATTACAAAAATAGTTGTAATTTTAATGACTAGTAATATAATAGGATTATAAAAGCTGATGCACTGAAATCGCTATTACAAGACAAAATCAAATATCCCAGAGGAGGAAAGGGAGCTTAATTTTTTCGAACGCGGATTTACATCGTTTCCACTCAAAGCGGAAATGCGGCGGCGAGAAATTGAAATATTTCACCACCACGAGTACGTGTTGCCGGCCACACAACAACAAATGGCGGATTACGGAAAACAATGAATTGCCGCAACAAACCGTACTGCCCGGTTTGGTTCAGTCCAACAATCTGCGGTTTCACAACACAGCGGTACAAAGGAAAGCCACCGAGCTACACAGACAAATGGATTTTTGGCGATGATTAATAATGAGCAAATTCTTGTCTCCATTTTGAAAAGTTAACATTTTAAGGACCCTCAGACAGATGGTATTTAAAAGAACTTGAAGAAACATATTGTCACTGACAGTTAAAATGTATGTAGAGGCTTAAATGGTATGGTTAAACAAAATTCATGTTTAAATATCCTTCAAAGTTGATAAGCAATGTAAAATAAGGTTATTGTGCTTCTGTCCTTAGCTTTAAAACTGCCGGTACCTAAATGGATGACCGCAGACTCGGATGCTTCTATCTTCAGTTAGAATTTGGAATTTGAAGATTCTATCTTGAGATGGAAGCATTTTAGATTTCCGAAACCACGGTCGTCCGTTTAGATTGCTTTAAAGGTAAAGACAAAGGTACAATTACCTTATTTTAAAAATATGTAAAACCCCAATTACATAAAACGTGCTACTGACTAAATTATAAAATCTAATAAACACTTAACTACTAAAGTCTTTAAGCTAATCAAAGTAATAATGAAATAAATTATTCGGGAAAGAGGAAGCTTGTAAAATCAAGGCGATTACTGTATTTCTGCTACGATTTCCAAAAAGTAGCAAATAAGTTAATTCTCAGAGGTTTAAGGAAGGAGACTTGATTAAAATAGGACGTGCATTCAATCTTATCAAAGTAATTGATTACAGTAAATATTCTTTCAACTCCTAAATAACGGATGACAGAAAATCGTTATCAGTATTCTCAATTGTGAAGGAAAACAAATATACTTTGAATATACAACAATAAATCGGCTTAAGAGAAAGGGTAAGCGGTTTATCGGAGCTTGTTTATTTACCAAAATTGAAACGTTTTCACCGAAATATTCAGGAGGATAATTCATAAAATAAACAACAAAAATAAACTGCTGTAAAAGTGGCACTAAACGCCAGCGGCATCCAACCCCTCGCCACGGGTCGCCTCCAAATTGAATTTCTTCGCTAACTGTTCTAATCCTGTAATAGAGTGAGAGTGGTTTTTAACCGATGGAATATATTTAAATAAGTGAACATAAAAACATTTCAACCATGTCTGAGGACGAAAAGACAAATACATTTGTAATACGCAGTTAAATTTCTTTAATGTATTTTATTTTAGTTTGATAAGGAAATTTTGCAAAGCTCGTTCGTTAAGCAATTATTACATCTCCCAATCCTTAGCAATATATAATATTTTTTCTAATTTTTTTAAAAATAAAATTTATATTTTTTGAACAGGAAATATGGCGATAATATTGTTGAAATTGGAGAAGTTAGGACTAGCAAGTCCTCTCTGCCACTAACAAAATAATAAAACTGTAACGTAGTTAAATAAAAATAAATACCACTGTGCTGTACAACAATTGTGCTTATCTGGATTAATACATTATAATAATCTGAAACAAAAGTTTTCTTGAAAACCATACTTATGATGCATTATGAATTATATGCATACAACCCACCGGTCCACCTGTTAAACCAGCGCGGCAGCGCAACAGACTCGGAGACCCGGAATAGAAAGTCTTTAATAAATTATGTTTCTACGAATAGAGTATAGTCATTGCATTTGCAGCGCTATTCACAAAATACACCAACAAGTGTCCCAGGACTACCTTAAAACTGGTCTATATCAGTTTTGAGGCTGACATTGGGTTCAGCAAAAGAACTTGTCATTAGATATGGTAAGTATTTTGGATGTCTATTATGACAAACTTCCCTTTCACCTTTGGCCCCTCCTTTTGCAGCAGGTAGGGATAGAATCTCCGGGTTTGGTCTCCAACCTGCCAACCTGAGAATGAATGGTCCCTGGCTGTTGTACATGGACACCCTGTCAGTTGAGTTGACCAGTTGGAGGGCAAAATGCGGGTCCTCTGTTTGAGAGCCTCGTCCCAGCTGTCACAGGGGTACGGGAGTTGGTCCTCTGAAGGGTCGATTTGGCTGCCATCCCATCCCACCCTTTCCTTTCCTGCTATAACCTATTCTTCCGGTAACCTGCGCAATATTCCCGCTTGTGTAAGATGTGCCTAGTAGCTAAGCTGGGGTTTCCTAATCCGCAACAATGATGATGATGATAATGATCAAGAAGTATAATTATGTTTAAAATAAAACTTACTAATTTGTATGTAAGGATACGTTTTAAACCTTAATTTCATGGACAACTTAAGGGGTCATGTATTTGGTTATTGGTCGTTGGGCTATTATCCAGTCGGTATTGGTCTTAGTCTGTAACAAGATTCCTCCATGGGCTAAACAAAGCATCTCACCCATTCTACACCCATCATTAATTCACATGCACCTTAAAATAAGCCCTAGTTGCGTCGGCGCCTTAGACAGTGATTTAGTGATTTATTTAGTAACATAGAATAATATGATTTTAAAGATCAATAAATTATAAATATAAAAATAAAAATAAACATAGTATAAAACACGTTATCTAACTGCCTAAAAAGCAATATTAATTATAAACACGAAAAATTCTTAACTAATATTACATTTGACTGCTTAGTTATCATACATAAGACTATTAAATAAATTGCATTGAATAATTACAGTAGCTGAGTATTTACTGTATTATACGCTATTAAGAGGGTTTTAGTACATCTCCTTTTTACCACAAATCATTAATTCATTTATACACATTTAAAAACCCCTAAAACCAAAATTTTAAAAATAAAGACTGTTATTATAATCTTTGTAATCAGGAAGACCTAAAGGTAACTAAATAAGCTCAAACGTGTTCAAAACAGCTGAGCCCGCCGGAGAGACTTCAAAGTAAAACATTGGGGTTGTCAAAATTGGCTTTGGCCTCCACAAAACATTGCAAAATACCAAACAAAAGACTTTTTATGCTTTGAAATAACTAGATAAATAATTATTTTTTAGTTGTTTAAATATTACAACAATAATGAACAAGGAAACTGATAAGTTTGGGTAAAATAGAGGATAGTCTTGATTTATATTAATAGCTAAACTGCTTCCTTTTAGTAATATTATCGTCACAGTCTTAAGGAAAGCTTGCTTATTTTTTGCACTGAATATAATTTGATTACGATAATGCGTCTAAAATCAAATTTGAACTGGCATTAGAAAAAGGCATGCAACTTTTCAAGGTATGTTTTAAGGTATGTAAATTTTAATGTGACTATTTTCAGGGACTAAAATGGACACGAAGTAGGAATTAATAATCTGTAAATGTATGGGTGAGAGATTGTAAATATTTGCATACAAATACAAGTGCAATGTTCGTGATCATTGCAGCCAACACTTTAGTAAGAATATACGTGATTATTTGCTGAATGAATTAAAACAAGTTTCATCTTTGTTGTTGCATCACGTAACACAGTATCACGTTCATCGCGTTCTACGTGCCGGGATGTGCAGGGAGGTATTTACAATAGCATCATCTACCAGTCCCCGCTTCTATTGTTTAAAAAGGTCAACGCATTACTGTCGCAACTACACCGGTCAATTTTATATTACATAACTTTATATCAGGAGATGGTTGCACATGCATATCAATCAGCTAAATTAAAACATATATGTCGAGCTACTTAGTAGTAAGCTAATACGCAATAAAGTACTTAGAACATGGCTAAATATGCTAAGTAAGTGAAATTCATGGATTAATAACTAGCAATGGAAACATATTAAAATGCGTAAATACGGGTAGAAAACGAGAGTATACACACAGTTCAAATGTGTTAAGTGTAATAGATAAAAAGGTGGAAAAACAATACAATGGACTCGTGCAATTTAGTGATTAAATTTTGTAATTTACATTTGCCTACACTGAAACATATCTTATGGAGTAGTGGCTGTGGGACGTGGGTGATGGTCAAAAATAGTACGGTTGAGGAGTTTTTAATCTGAACGTGGTGAATAAATTACAAACGTAATAAACGTGGTAATTCACGTAATAAATTACCGATAACATTTCTCGTCTTTTTTTAAAGTTGTTAGTTAGTTAAGTATCAGTTATTAACACTAACCTAAAATAAGTACAACAGGGTACTGTTTTTGGCTGAATCAAACCCTCAGACTCATCCCTACTTGATGCAGCAATATATGCAATTGCCGGATAAGCCAGGAGTTGTCGACAGGCTCGAATACATAAAATACTGTGGGGGATGATTCAAGTTTATCATATTCGGTGTTGAGGGGTCGGTTTATGAGAGAGCCTGTTTTCTTTTTAATCAGCTAAAAACAAGAAAACGGGTATTTTTAACGTCAAATTAATGTTGAGGAGAATTTTTAGTCAAACAAATTCAATAATATAAATAAATAGTTAATAATCAATTAGGTAATTATGTTTACTAATAAATTCAGTAAATGTAATCAATTACTATAATTTACACAGTTCCAACACCTAGACGATAATTATATTATTATTAAACGACGACGAATTTAAATTTACAACATAATCGAAATGCAGATAGATATTTTAATATAAGTTAAAACTACTTGTAACTTTAATTAAAAATAATCTATTTTCAGACGGTTATTCATTTGCAAATTTTACTATCTTACATTACACATTTTATTTTTACTTGATAGGTTGGCGGCCTCTTTGATCCTTACTTTGCCCGTCCACATGCACTACAGAACAAAGGTTGAACCTAACCGCAGAAGTGCTAGTTGAACTTACTTAACAAACTCTAGTTGAACTTACTTAACAAACTATCTTGCCAATGCTAGGCTTCAAATCAATTACAGGGTCTTTGCCGTAGTTCCGAGATACATTGCCTTGATTCTCGGTAACTAAGAAGCAATCTCAGTTTTCGTGCTTGACTACTAAGCCAAAAAGATCGCCGTCATTTTAGGCGTGTTTATATTGGTTTACCGATTTAGTTGAAAGTAAATCAAGTGTTTTCTATAATATGTAGCTTAAATTTAAATGTACAATATAATAAATATATAACTGAATTAAATTCAAGCAAGAAGACACGACTAGTAAAAATATATTTTTAACCATGTAGATTGTTTTTAAACGGTTTGAATGGAGAAGATATCGAGAAAACAAGAAAACTTGTTTATCTTTTAAAATATCGTTGACGGATAAACAAGTCTTCTAATTAATACTTCTTCCGTTACTTTTAATTTTGCTTCTCTTTGTTTTCTTAGAGTTGCAAATAAAACGATAGTAGGAAAAACTATCAGCTAAGCAACATGAGGTTGTGATCTGTAAGATCCTGAGAAATTAACTTTCATAATATTGATCTGGAGAAATGTAAAGGACTAAATTAAGTCTACGGGACCCGGCATGCGTTATTTTTAAATGGTGCAGTGAGATATACTGTAAACATACAGTTGCAACTTTTGAAAATTTTACATAAAGAAGTTACAGTTACATTTGATATATTTTTTAATAATTAGACAATGCTATAACGTGTTAAAAATATGGATTGTAATTTAAAACTGATATAACTAAAAGTATAACATATCCTGATAATGGTGCTCTTATGAATACAAATAGAAACATTACTGTAACACTCTAACAAAAACATAATACGATTCGCTGAAAACATGACTCTAAATTAATATATTGAGGTACAGCGTTTTCATGGTTCAATCAAGGCACCTGCAACAGAAATACGTTTTGATAACAGAAACAGCAAACTGTAAAACTTCATCGGAAAAATAAATACGAAGTTCTTTCTACTTGCCGTTGCATTTTAACCCCGTTGTTGTTTTACGTAGGGGTATATTAATACCAGACAATACGACACCTACGCAGCATTTGTAGGTGTGGCAGTTTCAATATCCCATGCAAGAGTTATTTCCTAAGTAATTTTTACAATATTGAACTTGAATATTAGTATTTTACCTTTGATTACTGTTTAAATGAACGATGAGAAATTCCGACTGATATACTCTCACCACTTGAAAGGTAATAAAACTATTTCGCAGGAGTAAAAAAGGTAAAGAAGTGGTAATATGTTTTTTTTTAATTTTACATAAAATAATTTTCAGTAAACTAAACAAAGGATCAATGTTTATTAAGTTTAAGGATTTATAACAAACACCTCCTAAGCATTTGCAGATATGTTATTTGTAATTGAGTTGTAACTGAACATATCGATAAAACACTTCAACCTTAATGAGAGAGTATTAAACGAGTTCGCACGCAGCACGCTGACGTGAGGGAAGTGAATTTCCACATAAAAACTTGTATAACTCAAAATAAGTGTAAGAACATGCATTTGTCCAATTTTTATTGAAATCTGAAAACACTGATTTTTTTGGCTGTTCTGATACTCCTGGTTTCATTTACTTGCAAAACTGGGAATAGAATTTTGCGCATTATAAGGTTAGGGGAAGGTCCAGACAGGCTTGAAAGTAGGCGTGAGGTTGCTGGGGATGATAAAAGTACTCTAAAAAAGGAATAACAGGCTTTTCTAGTGAAAAAACCCCATAAGACAACGTACTGTGTTTAGTGGATACACATTTTCTTTAATAACTCGGTAAATAAGTATGCTAGAATGACGAGGGAGGGCTTAACATTTTCGTCTCTCTAATTCCCATCCTTTTACATGCATTGATCTTACATCTGGGGCTTTTATGACCCTTTTTGGGCCCAAAAACTCGAAATTTGAAGGATTAATCCCCAAAAAAATGGGTTTAGAGTTTTCCGATTAATTGCCCAACGAACTTGTCCAACTGATTACAGAAAGGAACAGCCCTACCAAATTTGAAGTAAATCGGACAAAAAATGCGACCGCTAGAATGCAAACACACACACACACACACACACACACACACACACAACACACACACACACACACACACACACACACACACACACACACACACACACACACACACACACACACACACACACACACACACACACACACACACACACACGCACACATACAATTTTGAACGACCCCCATACAATTTTGAACGACCCCCCAAAACGTGTTCAGGGGGTCACGTTAGGAACTTCTATGGTGGTCCCGGGCTTAAGTTTCACCGTGCAGGTCATGCTAATAGTTCACTTTCCAAAGGAAATAAACGGTTTTAACAATCTGGTGAGGAGGGAAAGTCGTCGCCTACAGGGCATAGCGTTATTGAGGCGATATACAAGGCTGTCCAACATCTCTTGTGAGAGAACACAAGAGACTTATTGCCGGCGGGGCGAGGACATATATTGGGGCAATCTGGCAGCAGATAATGTCCTTTAAGAGCCGAAAAGTTAGACCAGAATTTCCGAAACCTCGCTGTTTAAATTGGGATAGTACATAAGAAAATATTATTAGTTACATATGGTTTTCTTTATACGATATAATCTATGGTTACATGTGCCAAACCGTATTAGGAAATATGACAGCCAAAACATCCAACTATCAACAGTTATAAAGTGCCAGATGATAAACATATAAAACAAAACAAAAAACAATCAGTCGGTCTTTTTCTATGTATATAATGAGTATTTTATTGTTATAATGAAATAGCGTTAAGGGAACTGAAGACAAGTGGGAGTTATGATATTATTTTGTTTATATTACGTTAACATTTGCGATTAGTCCTAATGTAAAATACTGTTTTAAATATAAAGACATATATTTGTAAAACACTAGAGTACTAATAAAAAAATACAAAAAAGTATTAAAAATAAAGAGGCAATACAGAATGTTTATTACATACATTCTTTTATATTAATGATATACGCGTTTTGCAAACAAAGGACGTTGTTCATGAGTTTCGGGCCAAAAATGTTAAAATTTAAACTATAAATGATAAACTTGTTTACAAACTGTTCCACAATATTTGTGCACAAATTTACAGTTGTTGTATCAACTGTACACATCTTTATATTACTATCAAAACAATATGCAATTAAAATAGCGATGGCGAAGAGGGTCAAACACATATTTATAAAACTTAAATTCGAAGTATACTATTTATTCAATTATCATGGTTAAACCAGTTTTTAGTAACTTTTTTCGTACAACACACCTTAAAAACTGTTGGCGTTAACAGTAAACGATTTATCACAATGTTCCTACTTTATCGTAACCGAGATCGAAGGTTTTATGAAGGGTGAAGGCGGTTACATGATCATAAAATAAGGTTAGGTCAAGTTATGTGACTGTATTTTATTGTATTTTTTACTCATTCGATTGCCTTGCGAAATGTTGGTCCTTCTGGCCCAATAAACCTTTTTCATTGCTGTGTTAAAGTTTGTATAGTACCAAAACACAAATAATTAACAATTAGGTTGTGTTTTATTGTATATCGATAGGAGTTTGTGTTCGGGTTTGTTTTGCTCTAGTTTCATTCAAAATACAAAAATAAAAATTGTAAACATTAGTAAGTACAAGTAAAAACAAATATATGAAAAAAAACTCTATTTGCCTGAGAAAGAAATTTATTTCGAAAAGTTTAAATATGTAACAAGAGCCTGATTTCTATAAAATATAAATAACACTCATTACTGGTAATTTTCGATAATTATTATATTGGTTACAAGCGGTGAATCTGTTACAGCAACGAGATTAATCTGCGATTGTACGTTTATATTATTTAGTTTGGAAGATACATTTACCTGTTAATACGGTTTAAATACTGCAAATTGAAACTGACAAATTAAAAAAAAGTTAAAACTAATCTTTTGAAGTTGATATACAAATATACCACATACAGAGCAACCTGAGCCATACAACTGTGACGTGGAAGTCAGTAGAAACCACTCATAAACATGTAACACAAGTTTAACTCGATTATTGTTTATGAGTGGTCGTGCACACCATACATAAGGGATTATTTAAACATACATAAATCAGACAACATAGTTCGCTTGCCACTCCTTTGGTGGCGTGAATTGTTTTAACGGCCATTTCAGAATATTTACAACTTGAAAGCATGTAACTTTCGCGTCCACATCTGCCTAGTCCACCTTATATTTTACATATCAAACAGTTAGTAAATAACATTGCAATGGTAAAATAATTATACAAATATGCTTGCTAGTGTTAGTAAAATATTTTCTGGAGGGGGTAATGTAATTGAATATGTGTGATTCCCGTAGTAAAAATAGATGAAAATTCAATGATACTGTTAGTAATGATATTTACTTCTCCGTAAACAAAATATTCTTTATTTAATTTTGATTAGTGAACTTTGTAGGTTTATCACTTTAACTTTAGGAGGAAAGATTAGAATAATTATAGTTTATAAATGGAATAGTTAGACTATTCAAACTAGCGTCAAGTAGGTTAACTTAAAGGATTTAAATCAAGTGTATATACATCAATAAACAGTTTAAAGAAATGTCTTCTTTATACAAACTTGCTTAGTTTTCAACCTTTCACCGTAAATACACCCAGATGAAGAAGCTCCTCTCTTTTTTTCCATGTTTTGTTTAACCTCGAATGTGAAATTAGAGTATTTCCTAGGCTTTGAAGTTTGGGATCAAAAATTAAAGTTTTTAAATTATCTTAAACATAATTTATATATTAACAATTAATTCGCAAAATAAATTGTCACCATACTTTTCGCTCGATAAAAATAATAATGCAACAACGTTTTAGTATCAACTAATTTAAGTAGTACCTTTTAACAAATACCCGCATGAGGACTCCCATAGATTGCGTCTGTCCTTGATACACGGTTCCAGTAGCCGACCATTTGAGCCCTCACAGACTGCGGGACTGCTACTTGTAAACACTCAGGAGGGGAGATAAGAAACCTGCCTACACGGTGGCATGGTTCTACAATTACTGCAGATATGGTGGATTGCTGCATCGTTGTCTTATGCTGTTGCTGATATCAACATTAAATGCCTCCCACTAGGGTCTAAGAATACAGATTTTTGTATGTAAAAATACCTATTGAAATACCGTGACTAATTTTGCATTTAGCGTAGAATGTATTTTTTGTTGATTTAGAATTTAAAAAGAAAGGTTTGTTGTTTACAAAAAAGGTGATAAGATAGTGACAAACGATAGGTACAAACTAACGGGGAATACATATCGCTCAAGTTGGGAATAAGTAACGGTTACTGTGCTTAAAGCCGCACATTTCCTCGGCATGCCAATTAGAATATTATAATGATGGTGGTTGATTATTGAATATGTATAATGGGTGGACCGATGCTTCTAGATATTACGAGCCAACTATCATGATATTCCTCTCACGATTGATTTAAACTCGACAGTATTCATCGTTCCCATAAAAATATAACAACATCAGAGTATAGAGAAATGTTAAAAATTATTGGGGACGTGGCACCAACTAGATCAAACCACGGCAGGTCCAAGAATGGGAACCAGTGTCGTCACTGCACGGACACTGAGCAATATACCCTTGAGTCCTTGGCCCACATTCTTGGTAAATGCCCGTTTGGAGAATTGCTCAGAAACGAACGTCACAATAAAATTAGACAAATCATTGCTGATTGTTTTAGGGGCAAAGGTCACAATAAAATTAGACAAATCATTGCTGATTGTTTTAGGGGCAAAGGCTGTGAGGTTTTTGAAGAAATTGTGGGTTTGTCAGATAGTGGATCAATCCAAAGAGCAGATATTTTAGTAGTGGACAATAAATTTAAAAAAGGATATATGTTTGATCCAACTATACGTTTTGACAAAAAAAAACATAGAACAAGCAATAGAAGTCATCATGAAAAAAAATTAAATACGATGAGATCAAAAACTATTTTAAAGAAAAATATCACTTAAATAGTATCGAAATATATGGATATATAGCAACAAGAGGTACCATCCCAATCTTTGTTGCAGATATAGGGAAAAAATTGAATTTACAACAAGAAAAACTGCAAACAATAGTCACAACCACAATGAAATTCCCCGTATCTATTCTGAAAAACTATTTGTACAACGAAATTGAAGTATAACTAACAAATAATCTTTTCATATTCAATGTAAACGGTTTTAGTTTTACACAAAATTGTATTGTTTGTAATCCTTTGTTTTAGCAGCTTCTATTGTGAAGAAGGTGTAAATTTATTTTTAATAAATTTTCTTTATATATTAGTATAATCATGCTAATTTACTAACTCTATAGGAATATAAAGTACTAAATGGTCTTTGTGTCGCTATTGTGTTTTTTTAGGGAAAAGGAACAATGTTGTCTACAGTGTGTTGACAATCACTGTGCGTAGTTTCCTTTTTGTTTATCTCTACTTGTTGTACTGGCTGGGATCGGTGGAATGTAGTTAGTAGTGATTCTCGTGTACAATATAAGTCAATTGATACAACGATGACACGCCTATAGTCTCTTAAATTTAACTAAAACATGTACGTTGTTTAATAATAAATATATTACTACATATTAAAATAGGGATTGAACAATGTACTGTGATTTTTTTCCAATTTAATTTACCCAAGTAGTTTCGACGGTACACCAATTGATCGACACGAGAATGTAGGTGGAAACGCAGTTGGGCTTTTACTACTGCATGGATAAAACTGACGTGAAACCACAGGGATTGTATAGCGTATCATCCGAAACCAGTTTAAAACCCCTGGTAGGAGACGTCCAATCAAACTAAAACATAACTTGCAACACCCTGTCCTATACAACATGATAGCTCATACAAAATCTAGTTATAATTAAGGCTATTCTGGTGGCAGACTTTACAGAAAACACTAATTAAACTAATCTTCCAATCGAAACTTAATTACAGACATTACATAATTTACGAATAATTTAACTTGATTACAACCATTTATATTCGTTACGAGGGTTTCAGAAGTCTTGACTAGTGGTAAAGTTGAACGTCGTCGTACTAATGAGGTGTATTGGTTTATTCATGGCAAAACGACCAAGTTTACTCAATCAATGAATATATTATTCATAAGCCTCTTCATCTTCAGCCTGAGTATTCCTCCAGATTTGGTGTTCTGTGATTGTAATAATTTAAATCAAGGATATTGGGAAAATAAAATTATCTGAATAACAACTGATTTTAGTTAAGTTAAATTTCTTACGTTGAATAAATAATATCATTATAGAAAATTATGCTAAAGTTCCTGTTAAAAGGTGTTCCTTAGATGGATTAAAATATTTTTATTTTATTTTTAATCCAAGTATATTTGCGTAAAAAACATATTTATTCAATAAAGGGAGCTGTATTTCAAATTTGATATATTTTCAACCGTTTTTCTCAAAGGGTTATTAAGGATACAAATATTATTTCAACTTTTTAATTATTATTTATCTTGTTATCTTAAACAAAACATCTAAAATGGGTTAAACAAACATTCAAGATGTATGAACATTACAACTAAAAATAAATATATTTAAAAAGTCAGAGCAACAAGGAACGACAAATTATGAAATATTCCAGTTTGACTTGTAATTTTATTACTGAGCGTTCATTGCGGTCCGATGACGTTTCCTTGATGAATTTCCATGTTTCGAGTGATTTACAATTAAAACTCCTGAAACTGAATCAATATTCTTTTATGAGACCAAAAGGCGTTTGGGAATCAATTTCGGAAACTACCTCGTTAAATCTAATAATTTAAAATTCAAACGTAAAAAAACATACTAAGGTTTAACTAAAATTAAAATTGCTGATATAAATACATCTGGACACTTTAATGTATACTCATTGGCGAAAATGTAATAATTTCAAACATGATAACCTGATGTGACTGAAAGGCAAATAGTCTCTGTTTATTTAAAATATTTTAGCACACAATAACCGTTAGATATTCATTTTGCACAATTACAAGTAGTATTAATTACAAAACTATTATAATGAATACGCATCCTATCCAAAACGTTAAACCCGATTTATAACACAAAAGCTTCTACTCCTGGTGCACCAGATGTTCCTTTACCAAAAAAGAAAGGAGGACGAGTAGTTTGTCATGTTTCACTGGTAAGCCAATAGGAGATGTATGTTCTTATTGTTTAAATTGTTTACCATATAGGCTTAAAGAAATTAAAAAAAGTTCGAAATAGGCTAAACCAGTGGAAACCGTTGGAATTGTAGTAACGCATCCTGTTGGTTTAGTAGTTTGAGAGTCTTACTTTTAAATGTATGTATTTGAAACAAATACATTTTAAATGTAACTTTCTATGTTACCAAATTCATGTCTTGGACAAATTATCTCAACAACACCAATTTAACAAAATGTGGAGAAAACAACAATATTGGATTTCATTTTGGCGATTAAGCCAAATAAGCTTAAACCGCCATTGAAAATAAAAAGGCAGCGGCGGTAGAGCACAACTGCTAATGGAATGCAACTTAAAAGTTGAATCATTAAGTGGCAAGAGCTTTAACCCTCTGGTAAGGTTTTACGGAAATTTCAATTCTTCTGTAAATTTTCTTAATTCAAAAATCTTCTCATAAATTATTGAAGACTTTGATCTTAATGTAAATAACGAGATATGCTAGATAAAAACACATATTTGTTTGTAATTTCTATTTTCTTTAACATGCTACAAAAATAATGTAATTATTAAATTAGAACATTCTCCTTTTAAAACGAAACCTTCAACATCTTTCGCAGAACCAACAGTGACGTAAAAATTGAAAGCGTTCTCAACGATGTTCTCGACACGATAGGTGGTGGAAACTTCAAAGCATCACCAGGGGAGTGAAAATTGACTTTACCAACCCCTCAAAGAAACAATGTGTTAGCAACTAACGGAGCGGCCTGTTAACTTCTACGGCGTATCTTGCAGCTCCGCGAAAATAAATTCCGTAATAAATTATAACAATGATGTTTGGTAGTTTATTTTTATTTTTGGATAACAAAAATTTTAACAGGACTTATAGCCAAATGTTTAAGGGCCTTTAAATATATTTAACGCGTTTGATAGTCAATTTAAAGTGGTAAGCCAGATATCCAGCAACGCACTGCGTAGTTCAAACCCAACAACAGTCGAAAATAACACTGCTAAATGAATAATCTTCTTTTAAAAAGTATACATTTTAGTTATGACGGTTACACAATACATTAAAAACAGCATTTAATCATCATTACAAAAAATCTACAAAAGATGACATTTGTGATTACGGAAATAGATTTTTTTAGAGGGGAAAAAGCAATAAATTTTTATGAAAACAAATCTGAAATTCAGTGCTATTGTATATCGCAGGCAAAAAGCCATATGTTTTAAAGACTTATAATTGTATTTACTGTTATTAGAATAATCTTCAGAACAAATTAATATTCATAAGTTTAACAACGGAACTTTAAAGGTTGATTGTATGGAAAGGGATTTCTAAATGGAAATAGGACTTGTTACTTTTTATTAAGTTCTCTGGATGTTTCACAATCTTTCTACGAAATTTCAAATCATTCGGTCCAATGGCTTGAGCTGATTAATTAGCACAGAAAAATATGTTTTGCTTTAATATATTATAAAGGATTACCAGTCATTACATATTTTTAATAATAATTAACATAAGTAGTATACAAACAAAATAATAAATGTTTGATGAATCTGAAACTGTGCGATATATGACAAAAACAACTAACATCTTATTCAATGGATAACCAAAACAAATGTATATAAACAGAATCTTCCTTCAATAACAACAAAATAACACAGCCATAAAAAGTATGAATTATATTTTATATAGGTTTTTACTAATTAGTAGCCTAATAATAATAGTATATTGGGGTTTTATTTAAACCTAGTAGGATTTGTCATCGAGATCTGCCAAGCAGTTATACTTATCTAGGACGATCGTTCAATCTATAGTAATAAAATTAACATGTTTGAAAAAAAAAACTCTTAAAAAAGTGAATGTAGGTTTTAAAAATATAAAAGAAATACATAGTTAGTTATTTTTATAAATTACTGTTGCCGTGCCAAAAACCTTTTTCAAAATAATCAACATTATTCAGAATTAAATATTCACTGAGTAAAAACTGAAAACGTAATTTAAAGATATGGAGCCATCAGATTAACTTCTTTAATAAACGAATAAAAGTTTGCGTGGATTCAATTAGCATTTGCTCTTTGGCAGTTGTCTACGAAAGCACTCAACTCAATTAATTCTTAAATACATTTTAAATCCGCTTTGATTACCTTTTCTGCGAATAAAGCTGTTATTATTATTGACAGAGTTAAATCATGAAATATTATTCTGCATGTTAAAGGTATCTATTGGTCTGGGGAAAACAAGACTGTAATAGCCATATAACATAGTACACAAATTAAAAACATCATTATGCAAACGACACTTTAAAGCACGTTTATTTATTTATATACATATTGGAATTGTCCTTTTATGACGAAAATACAATTTATAATATATATTTGAACGGGTGATGTGTGTCATATAAATATATGATATATACGTAATATTTCAAAAATAAAACTGTACTGTGTGCCAAAACACGACAGTTATACAGATGGATGGTTAGATAGATGGTGTTCTGTTTTCTGAACTATACTATGGTGGAGAATAATTAATACTTATAATTCGCCTTAAACAATTCCTAATGTTTGCCAAAGTCTTATTTGTTTGAATGATTCAACGATAACCGCCTTAATTGTACTCAAAATCAATAGGTAATAACTGTAGATAAAATTACAAAAATTGATTGAAATCAACAGAAAATAAATGACAGATTTACGACACAGTAGAATGAATAAACGAGTTCGCACGCAGCACGCTGACGTGAGGGAAGTGAATTTCCATATAAAAACTTGTAAAACTCAAAATCAGTGTAAAAACATCCATTTGTCCAATTTTTATTGAAATCTGAAAAAATTGTTTTTTTGGCTGTTCTGATACTCCTGGTTTCATTTACTTGCAAAGCTGGAAATACAATTTTACGCCTTATAAGGTTAGGAGAAGGTCCAGACAGGCTTGAAAGTAGGCGTGAGGTTGCTGGGGATAATAAAAGTACTCTAACAAAGGAATAACAGGCTTTTCTAGAGAAAAACCCCCATAAGACAACGTACTGTGTTTAGCCGATACACATTTTCTTTAATAACTCGGTAAATATTTATGCTAGAATAACGAGAGAGGGCTTAAAACTTTCGCCTTTCTAATTCCCATCTTTTAACATGCATTAATTTTACATCTGGGGCTTTTCTGACCCTTTTTGGGCCCAAAAACTCAAAATTTGAAAGATTAATCCCCAAAAAATGGGTTTAGAGTTTTTCGATTGTTTTGCCCAACGAACTTGTCCAACAGGTTATAGAAAGGAACGTCCCTACCAAATTTGAAGTAAATCGGAGAAAAAATGCGACCGCTAGAGTGCATAGACATATGTGTATATATATATATATAGACATTTATATATATATACATATGTGTATGCACTCTAGCGGTCGCATTTTTTGTCCGCTATACACTATATATATCCGCTATTTTATACACTATCCGCTTATCCGCTATATATAATATTTTATATATTATATACACTATATGTCAGCTATTTTATATATATATATAACATTTTGAACGACCCCCCAAAACGTGTTCAGGGGGTCACGTTAGGAACTTCTATGGTGGTCCCGGGCTTAAGTTTCACCGTGCGGGTCATGCTAATAGTTCACTTTCCAAAGGAAATTCACTAATAAAATGCAGTTAATATCTTTAATGCTTTGAAACGTCATTATCTTTTACCGGCGTCTACAAATATATATATATATATATATATATATATATATACTTTATTTCTTTCCTTAAATTTGCCGGATCGCTGCATTTGCAATTAGGTTCTTAAACAGATTGTCGTACCGTACTGATTGACAACTACTGTGTTCTTACTTGTAATCTTACCAATAAGTCTTTTTTCATCACTCAGTGTTTGAAAATAGCCCATTACCAAGCAGCTGAGATCTACGAAAATTATCTATTTCCTTGTAAGAAAATAAATAATGATCAGTTGACTTAGCCTGTCTCAAACACTACTTTTCCTGTCTTAAACAATACATTGTCTGTAACAAACAAAACTTTTCCTGTCCTAAACAATTGAAGTTTCCGTTTTGCTCAACGGGAGCACCAACGTAATTTCGTTATTTGTTTTGACAATAATTCTAAGTTCAAACAGCTGACTTTAACACTAAAACACAAACTGAGTCCATGTCTTCTTTAACTCCACTAATTTATTTTTGTAGATGAAATAGAACGCTCGATGTGACCATAGCCATGGACTTCTCTGTGCACTATAATGAATTGTAAAAACCGTATGTGTTTACTTATGGAAAATTACTAGACTATGAAATATAAGATTTTTTATTTTTAGTATGGTTATTTGCATCGTGATGAAAAGTATCGTTTACTACTCGTCACAAAAGTTCTATTTCAGGGTTCGATAGCATTTTACGCGCGAGGCGAAGCCAAGCAACGCCTTCTATCGTTCAAGTATTTTCAGTTAAAGTCAAAAGTCGCACAGTTGATTACATGCCAATAGTTATCTTCACAATTTTATGTAATTTAAAGCTTAAGAGAAGATGTGTCAAAACTGTTACCTCTAATTTTCTCACCACGACCTCTGATTCAAGTAGATGGTTCGACGGTGTTAGGTTGTCAAGGGTTTCTTATTGAACGTTCCTCGTACGGTTTAACTTTAAACAACGATAACAGTAATGATTAGCAGCTATTACGAGTTAGCTAATAATATTATTTTCCTAAAAACAAATTTTTAATGATTATTAAACTTCATTACAAAGAGGGTTTACTTTCGAAAACTATTGTAAACATAATCGGAGGAGTATTTAAATTTGTCCACTTCATTGCGATTGGAAAAAAGGCTATGGAATAGAGAGTGGGAGATGAAAACTGTAATACGAAGAAATAAAAGGTTAGGGTCAGGTTATGAGAGTTTAAGTTATTGGCCATCCGTAATGCTCGTATAAGCCAACTTGATGTGTTGATCCTATATTGCGGCTGGACATCAAAATATATATTTACGATTGTTGAGCTATTTATGGCAAAACGCCTATTGTTTACCAAAATATTGAAGTGTATTATTAATGCATTAAACAAATAAGTATATCAATACTTTATCTACTTACACCGTGATTTACAAATTATAGGTCACTTCTTTACTGCCATTGAATACCTGTAACAAAAACAAAACATGTTGATAAATAAAATAATTTCATTAAATAGGGGGCCCTTTTGAACAAAAAATCGTATTTTAAAGTTAAAAGTAATTGTATAAGGCAAATATAGTGTCGTATTTAGTTAAAATACCCCCGTCGCAACAAACCTGCGTACTCAGCGAATTTCCAATGCATATATACGGGTATCATTACTACCTAGAGCCACTCACCAAGTTTCACAAAAATACATTCATTAATAAGTGATATTTAGCATTTTATTTATTCTCCATAAGAATAACATTATAATTGAGTACGCAGGTTTGCTGCAACAAGGAAGATAAGAAATGTATTTTTTGCAATTATCAATATAACTCAACCAGGTGAAGCTACATACCAAGTTTTATTAATTTGGGTTCATAACTAAGGGAGATATAAAACTTTACTTATTATCCATATGAATACCATGGGGCGCGAGTATGCAGGTTTGCTGTTACTGGGAAAAATCAAGAAAAACTTTTTTTGTGCTAATATCAATATTCCACAACTAGTTGAAGCCACATATCAAGTTTCATCAATATACATACATAAATAATCAAAATATAACATTTTATTTATTCTCCATAAGGATAACATTGGACAACGTCCTGTGTTTAGCACTTTGAATATCACTGCAACGGTTGGACGTAAAACAACAATTAAAACGCCAAAATGATTGTTTTGTAGAGCTAAACTGATTGGTAGAAAGAAATGTGGAGTTTTTAGTGAAATTATCTGAGGAAAATCCAAAAACCGTATTCCCATAAGATTAACATGGGAAATTTTATAGACACATTTTTTGACTTTTCTTCACAACCACTAAACCTAGCTTAATGATTAAAAATACTAAATCGTTTGTTTTTTAAGCTCTATAAAATGGCTATAACCAAAATCTAGTGTTTTTAAAATTGTAGGGTGAAAAGTTCAAAAAACTGATTTTTGGAAAATTTGAAACCCCCATAAAACCCCCTTCCCATAGACCGATCGATCTGGTTTTCGAACAAAGTCATAAATGTTACTCTCCACATTTGTGCCAAATTTCATCAAAATCGGGCGCTTCTTTCAAAAGTTATCGCGGTAACGGACACACACACACACACACACACACACACACACACACACACACACACACACACACACACACACACACACACACTATATATATATATATATATATATACATATGTATAAATTTGAACGAATAGTGTTTTTGGCATCTGGGGACCTCAAAACAAAAAGTTGTCATGGTCTAGGGCTTAAGTCTTACCATGCCACCTACGGTAATAGCTTCTTCCCTATAGGGGAAATTCGCTAAAATAAAATAAATTTACGGTTAACACATTTATCGTGTGATAAAACGCTACTGTGATTTAAATAATAAAATTAGTGGGATTTCATAAAACTTCAATGTGGATTAATAAAAATAAATATGCGGAATGAAATGTAAGAAACCCGGTTTACATAGCAGCGATCTTTGTTTCATAATTACTGCAAATAAAAAGAATGTTTCAGTTGTACCTATAGGAATAATTTAATTTGAGATATTTGTCAAAAAAGTTAATCTGTTAAGGTAGGTAATAAGGAATACTATTGTCAACTTGAGATTATGTCAACATTCAAGAAATGCATGTTAATATATTTTGTTAATCATTTGTATGAATATTACCCGGCCCCTAATACCATTTCAAAATTAAGTAAGTCTTACAAATATCTCGATGTATTATTACAGTTTCTATAAATTATAAAAATGCTGAAACAACAGGTCAATATTTTAACTGGGAACACTGTAACTCAATAGTGCATTGTAAATTAATAGGAACATCAATCAATCAATTTAATTTTTAAATACAAATTTAATTTATTGATTCATGTATTAATTACTGTATTCATTAACTTTAGGTGAATATACTGTATAGTGAATGAAAAAATATATATATATATATATATACATATATATATATATATACACATATATATAATATATATATTGCATACGTGATCCTTTCACAGTAAACTAAGAACGCGAATCATCATGAAACATGAATTTACTGTTTAACAACACTTAACAATCGGTAATTTAACTGAAAAGTGGATACAGAGTTTTATTAGGAAATCAGTATCCCATCGATTTAGATTGACTGCCCATGTCCCGAAACAATAATGGATGGGGCGGGTCTACTAACGCGAGGATAACTGTGACGTCGCAACCACAGGGCTTGTCATGCGTCAACAGCAGTAGGTGGTAGACTGTGCTGGTGGAATATCTTAAACAGAGGAATAAAATATAGAAAAATAATGTAATATAGAAGTAATTAAATTTTTCTTATTAAATGAGTTACTTTGACAAGGTAGTAAGTAAGTTTACACAACTGTGCATGTAATTTAAATATTATATATATATATATACTTAGACACACATACACGTCCAAACGGATATTCTGATAACCTAAATTACTTCTGTTACCAACCATTTGTTGTGCTTTATCAAATCTCCACATGATGGTTAGAAAGCGCATGAGAGATTATCATATATGTGATAATGATTTGTATTTATTGAAACGATTCCAAATGTTTTAAAATATCGTTCCTGAATTTTAAGATTATTTAGATTGATTTTCCCTTGGTTAAAAAGTCTGCAAAATTGTAAGTCTTATGAAAAGCTTGCAAGTAACGTTATAACTCATTCAAGTACTTTTGTATACTAAACAGTTAACTGAAAATTAACTTTGCAAATACAGTATAGGCTGCATACAATCTATACAGGAATTTTAACCCATAACGCAAAGAAAGAACGAACGGTATTAATATGGAATGGACGATATCAACCAAATTTAGATTTAATGTATAATTTAATTGCTAATAAAAATGTTAAGTTAACTATCACATTTGGTTAAAAGGTTTTAACCGGCCGTTGATAAAGATTTATAGCACAACATGGCCTCAATACTGGAAACTAAATATACTAAAACTTTATATTTCGATACTCAAGTCATATTAAATAAAATATCACCAATATTACCAATATCACTAATGGACGACTTGCGTGCCTAAACGTTGGTACTTTATTGAAATTGTTGTATTTAATATGCTTTTAAGAGATTATAAAACTCTGAATGTTTATTTTGAGTAGTCTTCCACTCGAGTAAAAGAACTTAACAAATTTGTATACATTACAAAGAATCGTGTATTCGTGATTCCTTTTTAAAAGCTCATATAGCTTAAATGAGTAGCCATAAGGTTCGTGGTTTGGTAAGATATTTACTTGAAATAAACATGGTTTAACCGTTTTATATGTGCACTATTGATTATTTTGTAAGATAGCAAGTTTGACGTCTCCGTTAACCATGAAATCTCGCTTAGCTATAAAGTAGGCACGGATATACTTACATAGTTTCGTAGTACTGTATAAATTAAGTTACGTAACTTTAACAGAAATGAAAATAGAAATTATTAAATAAATGCTTTTTAGGTAAAGAAAACTACAATTTACAAACTTAAATTTTAGAGAAATTAAAAGGAAATTAATACTTAGTTGAACGTGTTAAAATATATCCATGAAAGGATAAAACTAGGAGTAATTGTA
This sequence comes from Allygus modestus, assembly GCA_963675035.1. Classification (NCBI taxonomy): domain Eukaryota; kingdom Metazoa; phylum Arthropoda; class Insecta; order Hemiptera; family Cicadellidae; genus Allygus; species Allygus modestus. Next base: position 43,589,012 of record OY776115.1, read on the forward strand.
ATTAACGTCTACAATATTCTATATGATTAAATACAGAAGTATAAACGCATCAACACAGTTAAATCTTTCTCTGAATCTTGGTTCAGAGAGGAAATACTTGATGGATCTGCGCCAACTTTGATTTATTTATTAAAGAGATTACAGATAAATCCTATTACCCATCACGTTTAGCGCTTTGTTTCTGTTAATTAGTACAATAGTATCTATTTAAATCCAATGTATACAACTGTTTTTAATTTATGTTTTAACAGGATAAGTGTTATAACATTTACCGAAGTTTCGTATGTATTAAAGGGTGAGTATTAAGGATGCGGGTATGTATTGAGTAGGCAAGTTATGTTTTTGCGATACAATTATAATGAATAAAAACTAATTATTATTAAATATTTCCTCGGTTCACAGCATTACATAAACTAAAGGAAAAAATACTAGTAACAAAAGGGTATAAGTTTATTTGAGGAACATATATAAGTTATTTAAAAGAATACTGAATTTAGAAGAATGTCTGTTGTTTCCATTTAAATCTAGTAAATTATATTCTGAGCTCCCAAATTCTTGTTGTCATGGACTTTTCTTCTTTTTTTTTTAAGATGTAATAATATCACAATATCTACTGAATTATGAAAATGATGTGTGAATTGTGAGAGCATATCTTAAAAAAATGTACGGTGGTTACAGCTTTTGGATAGTCTGAAAAGCTTTTTCAGGAATTATTGCATCTATGGTCTTGGTGTTGTTTTGCACTACCTATATTTATTTCTGTAATGCATAAATTATTGTATTTTCTTCAGGTTTTGAAGTGTTGTAATATGATATATTTATGTAAATCCTATCTTCTTTTTAATTAAGATTTTATTACACTTTACATATGCAAGATTTCAGAACGTTCATAAATATGGGCAATTGAACATTATTGTATTTGACGTTGTAAAATTAATTTTTTCAGTTGGAAGGAAAAAATACAAGAGCAGTGTTTATCAGACAAAAGAAACAATAACAAATTCAGAATTTTGAAGACTTGCATTGTTTGCCAACTACCGTGGTTATAATCTTGTTTATGAATACAAATATATCTGTTCAGAAGAAAAGTTACAGAAAAGGGAAGTCAGCAAAACCCTCGTCGTATTTATGACAGAGATGATATATGAGACCGCGCCAAAATACCTGCGACTGTCAACATGCAAATCACTTTTTAATTTATGACCTTTACAGAATAAAGCGCGTACATTTCTCTCACTTGGGTATTTCAAAGCTACAAATTTACTGTAACCGTTTATAAATTATTGCATTTATATTAATAAAAGCGTTCTTTAACATATTGATTTAAATATATGATTTAACAAAACAATATATATATACAATATATATATGTTGATACTACATATTATGGGTTTTAGGTAAATAAATACAGAATTTGTAACTCGGAGTGTAAAACAATATATTTTTAAACTTACAAAAGAAGATAAACGAATAGCAGGATGAATTAAAATACTAGTTGATGGGTAATGGGTTACAAATAACAGGACAAAAATTATAAAAGTCAATGTAATTATATGGAAATATAAGTAAAAACTTATAAACCTTTTTAAATATTTACAAAACGGTATTATTTATTTTCTAAGCAACATTACATACCTTTAAAACAGATTGGGACTAGGCTTGTATTCGCTTTGTCGTCTTTTCACTTTTGTCTGTGACGAAATAAAGCGAACTGTGTCGGATCCAAGATCTTGATATCAAGCGTGTTTGTCTAGAGCCCAGCGGTTTAGAATTTTCTTTTGAGTTTTTATTTTGCCTTGGATTTTATATATTTTTGCAACTTAGAGAAATGGAGGATGAGGGCTTTGTGATGTTCTTACAGCAGGGTTAACAAATTAAAATGGTGGTACCCTGTTCTGATATAATCCCGAAATGTCCATGCCAAAAGCAGACCTGTGTTTTCTTCATAGTACTGACATGGATTATACCTTTATAATTAGTAAGGTTAGATGAATGCAATAATGCCTATAAAGTTTTGATGGTTAAAATAGAAATAAATATTTCTGACATTTTGTAGACAATTTTTGATTTCTACCTCCATCATATATTTACACAGTGCATCTCCACAGCAATCGAGTCCAACGGTACCACCCAATCTAAACCAAGCTAGTCCTGTTTTCTGACTTTACCATAAATTTAGCAATCAATTCCCCCCTTTTTTTTTTGTAATAAATGGAAATTGCGGATTAAAGTTTATTTTAAATAAGGTAGATATATTGTGATTGTTTTCATACTTAAAACAAGAGATAACTCTTCAGTTCGCCCGTTTTCATCTTAAGACTGTCCCACACTTCTCGCGAATACTTCCGAACATTCGGTCGAATGTTCGCCTGTTCGCGAGAAGTGTGGGACAGCCTTTCGATTTTGACTGACACAACTTATAGGTGACAGTTTTTAGCAACAGTAATAATAATCCCTCCACCTTCCCATATTAAAGACATTAGATTATACTGTGGCGCTTACAGCTTAGGCTTTGATGAAACGATATTAACTTAAACCGTAAAATAGTAAACCCTATAAAAACATCTTTAAAAAAATACAATATTTTTAGTTGATTTACAAATTGTTTAACATATTAAAAACAGTATGTATACAATTACACGTACGTATTTAATACTTTACGACCAATATGAATAACTTGAACTATATTTAAGCATTATTGAACGATTAATTAAAAAAAGTGTTGGTGAATAGTAACAAAGAAATGCAGGAGGGATACTTAAAATATTGTGAACACAGTTTAAAACAGTATTTATCATATTTCACTTATGCTATTGTATCAATAAAGATGTCAAGAATTAGTCGACTCCACCGAGACCCGTAGTTCTTAGGTAACCTCCAGTGCATTAATCCCGATAATAATGTTCCCAGCGAGGAATTTACTGAAAGGTTTTTCCCAGTTGGGGTATTTATTGGCAACACTGTATTGAAAACCGAAAGTGCAAGATAAGCCGAGCACCGCTCCTGAGCTCCACACATTTCGGCTTCGACAAGTAATCTCGCGAAACGGGACACAATTCCTTTCTACCTTTATACATTTTTTATAAACACTTTACAACGGCGCAATATTCATAAATTTTGAAAGCCGTGTGAAGAAAAAGTTGCACAATTTGGTGTTTATTATTAAAAAAGGTAAAGTATTCATAAACGATGGTGAGTTGTACTATTCTTTGTTTGGAACATTACTTGCTGATTGAAACTCCGGTAAATTGTGCTAAGATTTGTATTGTATGAGAGACTAAACATATCTTTGAATATTCCCTTACATATTATGTATTTTACTTAACATAGTTTCTTTAAGAAAACTAATCGTACATAACTAAAATCTCCCATTACAGTGTTTCATGTCATTCATATTACTTATAAAATGAAATGCTTTGTTCTTTACTGTCCTGATGTGTGAAGGTTTTAATATGAAAACAAATTGTGAATCAGGACCAAATGTAATACATTCAATAACAACTAAAACTTTAAAATACAATCAAAAATCTTCAGTCTTTATTAACATAAAATGGGTAAAAAATAATATCCAGCGGTTTCAGGGGAGCAAGTAGACTTCAACAAATAAATCAACGAAATGAGTCCTATAACAACAACAAATATCTTCCACGGTATTACACACGCGTAGGCATATAATGAATCATTTGCAGTCAGCATAAATCAATGCAGAATTTCCAGCTCCCCCATCGCCTATCTACATATTCCTCACCCTATCCAAGATATTTCAATTTCAGCCCCCAGTATCGGTTGTATATTGCCTCAATAACTGCACCGCTGTCAGGTCTCCGATTTGTTCTGGTTTCCGATTTCATCTTTCTGCATTCTTCTTTGATTTATCTTTGATTTTTGTATTTTATAAGCAATCTTGTGTAAAAATGGTTACCACAGGGGAGTTTTTACCCTTGTATCAAAGTGGGTACCAAAGAATGAGCTATTATCGATATATTTATGTTAGAAATTCTTTATTCAACGATGTACTTAAAGAAGCCATGGACTAGATAGCAAATTTAAACACAACAATAACACCACATGTAACAACTGAAAACACGCTAAATTAAAACATAGGTTTAACTAATGTGGTAACTAGCAGGCCATTAGGTTATAAAATTGTAATGTTTGATAAATCATATTACAAATTAAAAAGCTAATATTGTTTTAACCTGTCTACATTTAGCTACGCTTCCTTTACATTTTAATATTACAGAAAATAGGTTTTTATGTACTGCATGAAATTACAGTTTATTCCGAAATCAAAATCAACCGTGTATATTCAAATCAACAGTTGTGGTCACATACATCAGTTGTGTTAATGTTATGGATTCATAACAGTGACCGTCAAGCAATACGAATACTGTTTACAGTAACACAACATATAAGTTTCAGAAGGGTGTTGAGATATATTCAGCGTTAATGTATTTTCCAAGATAAGGTTGGAGTTGCGCGACGAGGTTTTCGGATGTCAAAAATCCCGTGATACAGTTTATTCTCGCGTTGCGTGGGCCAGTGTCATGTCGTCGTCACCGGCTCACTGCTGCCATTGTTGTTTAGAGCGACACTGATGGGCCATGTTGATTGACCAGATCACAAATTCCATCAACAGTTTTGTATTCCGAAGCAAAAGCTTTGTTTTTTTAAATATTAACAACCTAATAAATCAAAAAGGATCAGACCGAAAAGGTTTGAACTCTTTTCTCAAAGAAATGGTGACAAAATATAATTTTGAAGTTGTAGTATGGTTAAATGTCTTTCATATATAATCCACACCACCAATATTAGTGGGTAAAGCCAAAATGTGTGAGTATAGATATTAAAGAATATTTTGTTAACATTAAGGTTAGACGATTACAACTTTCTGCTCCACATACTAACGGTGCTATAAGGGAAATAATTACAAAATGTCACCCAACACGAACTACATGGATCTGAAACCGCTTCATAAAGGTTACCGATTTAGAACATTTGTAGCCGAAATCAGCAACAGTTCGAAGAAATATTGATATAAACGGTATCAGGAAACTGACACATACTTTCTCCCTTTTAGCCCAACTTTAATGAATAAATTACTTTTTATTTACTAAATATAGAATACAAGGCACGGTCGAATGTACATAAAATCTTGTAAACAAGTTGTTTTAATTAACATACACCCAAATCTCTGCTTTGGAGGCACTACAGAATCCATTGCTACACTCGTGGTTTTAAGAGCGGAAATGCCCCCTATTCCCCCCCAGGGTTATTAAGGGGCAACATATTTCGAATTTCCTATGTTGGTTAATGCTAACTTGACAAGCATATCAAGTTTGAATGAAATTTATCCGTAAATAAGAGGGAAATAGTAATTTTTGTATTCCCCATAAGAATAACATTGGACAACGTACTGCCTTTACCGCAAAATGAAAATTCCAATTTTCTCCGCAACCAGCAATCGTAGAATAATAATTCAAAATACTAAATTATTGAGTTTTTTGAGCTCTTTGTAATGGTGAATAGTACTTTTTTTATGTTTATGTTTTTTTATGAAAAATAAAAAAAGAATTTTTGATGTTTTAAGTCCTGTAATTTCTGAACCCGAATTTTTACAGACATGCGGTTGGTGTAATTTTGTTGGAAAACTAAATATCTACAAACGACCAAAGTTTAATCAAAATCATAATGGAAGGTAAATTAATTAAAAATTAATAAAAGATAAAAGTATGTTATTAATGTTATCAATGTTGTTGACTAACTATACCTTAGTTTTGGTTCACAAGTAGTAGTTAGTCAATATCGAACAAAATATTATTAAAAGAAACAAAGATATGCCGCATACCTACATAGTTTTAGATCAACGCATATCACCGGTCCTTGTAGGCTGGTTTCTTATCTCCCCCTTGAGTTCATACAAGTAACAGTCCCGCAGTGCGTGGGCCCCTAATGACCGGCGATCGTGATCGTATTAAAACAGGCAGAAAGTTGAATCACACGAAACGTGGCATTCATCATCAACGATTACAGCGAATCCTATACACATGGAGTTGAATGGATTTTGATCGGCTTAGAAAGTCTATCAAACATAATGTGATTAGAATGAATAATTCTTTATACTGTACACACACGGAATTAATTAAATAAATAAAAGGTGTAATTTGGTTTTGTACTAATTTTGAGACGTTCTTTTCAAGGTTACTAAAAATTATGGTTATAAAATAAATAAAAATACAGTAGCATTAAACAGTCAACTATACCGGATTCGATGTAAATAGTTTACGATTAAAATGCAACGAGTTAAGTTTCTCAGAACCTGCATTCAATTAAAAGTTCTCAGAATGTGTTAAAAACAGATTAGCAACAAATAACAAAAAATTAATTCAAACTAAGAAGAAACGTTAAATTAAATTGTGATTCTTAATTTATTTATCTTCATGTTTTACTGCTATAAAATATCATTGCTTTGCCTATGAAAGATTATAAGTATAACAATTAGGAAATATTAAATTAAAAGCCAACACGGTGAAATAAAACGATTAATCTTACCAAAGTTTTGCGATTAGAGCTGCTTTAGCAATTATTGTACAAATACAATTTGTAGTTGTCAATGCACACAAGTTTGACAGATCCATCACATAAGCCTAAAAAGCCCTCCGTGTTTTATTTATGACCGACCAACCTGAAAAACATCTGACCTAACTTATTATTTTAGTTATATTGTTTTGGGCCTAATAGTTTGCATTACGACCGGTTAACATGGTTGTAGTCAGGTGGTTTTGTTAGTACGAGTAGCATGCGGAGTTTGTACGAACAGTTTGCATTGATAGATTATTCCTAGATAGACTCCTAGATAGATCTGTTTCTAGATAGATTATTCTACACATATATTAGATATATTACATTCATATTTTGAAGTACACAATTCATACAAAACACCGACCAGTGACAGTAACTAGTTTTACATTAGCAGTAGCCAGTAAATGAAATTTTCTGTGTACCAACCGATGTATCCAAATGCGGAAACTCACGATTAAAACAAGAAAGTTGCATTATTGAGTATATATTATTGCTACACGATCACCAGTTTATTTATCCAACAAGGATAAACTGCGCTCTGGTTTAATTTGTATGCATTATTGCAAATTACGACTGCGCACGAAACTGCAGTCGATAATTAATTTCAACTCCCCGATCGAGTCGTAATTATTACTGCAAAGTTAATCTCCACATACAACGCTAAAGCCGATCGCATGATAATTTACTCTCAACGTAATAACTGATTACCCAAGTTTGGAAATAATCGAATACATAATTACAAACAATATTAAATTGCTATTGAAAAGATATATGTGTGTTAGGAATTTGTATACAAATAAGATAATAAATGTTTTAATTGCTTTAACATATTTTAAACATTCAAAATAACTGTGCTTAAAATACTTATGTTTTTACTTACTTTTACATTTTACTTTACTTTTACCTGTTGACATACTGCCCCAAGGTCAATAGTAAATCATGCTCGTACAACTTTATAGCTGCCATAATTTATTGGTTCTAGTATTACCTGCTGCCACATTGCCCCAATATATGTCCTCTCAAACACCGGCAATATGTCAGTGTCTCCTCTCCACAAGAGATGTTGAGGAGGATTGTATATAGCCTCAATACGAGATTCTGCGATAGTCGAAGAATTTACCTTCCTTAAAAGTCGTCATTTCACTTTTTGATCTTCTTACTGACAAGTTAGTTTAATATATTTGAAGCATGCATTGTTAAAATACATTATTGTTACAGTTTGGATGATACAAAATAGCATTTAGTGTATACATAAATTCAATTTTAACATATATGAATTTGTTCAAAAATAAAATCAGTATTTCGCTATAATATGCAACTACACATGAAATATGTAAATTCACTAACATGTAGGATTCTAACGGAATTTTATTTTTTTTATTTCATGTTTTAATTGTAGTTTAAATATATTGTTTCGTTGATCGCAATTAGATAAAAGTGTTAATCTAGTTTTAAGTTACGATTATTTTATTATTTAACGGCTTCACTTGGAAGTACTTTAATTGTATAATAGCATTGGAATAAAGTGATAACCTCGCCTCAGGGTTTATTTGCGGAGGTACCTATATTTTTCGTTCAAAGAAGAAACTTAAAATGTAGTTTTTAGTTGTTAAACCTTTGTTGTTGTATTTGAACTTATTTTTTCTTTGTTTTCTTGAGTTATTTTTCCTCGTATTACTGTGTAATATTTTGGACTTTTGTCCATGGTACTTGTAGTTGAATGAAAATAAAGAACTGATTGTCAATAAAGAATCTGATGTAATGCAATTTTGTGTGAAAAAATTTAGATAAATATAATCTATTCTAATTCAAGATTTGAATAATTATTTATTCAAGAAAATACGTAACTTAAGATGACCTTTGATTAATTAAACAAATATTTCAGTTAACCACGGATTAAATTTGGATTTAATTTTTCAATTTCCTGTTTTCGTACCATGTTATCGATACTTTTCGCTAGGCCCCTCTCTTATGGTTGGTCGTAAAATACAACTACTGCAGCAGCAAAGTACTTATAAGTAGCAATTCATTATCGACTTTTTACTTGTTTACACAGATGTGCAGTATATAAAATTCAAGTTTATTCATAAAATAACTACAACAAATGTACATTTGTGAAAAGTCCATAGCTTTCAAAGAAAAAAAGAAAAAAAACGTAGATATTGAAGGTATTGATTTTATATTCCCTTCCCTTTTATTTCTCAAGAGTATCGAATACCACTTACCCCGCTATTTCTTATATACCCCAATAACACATTCTGAGGGGAAGGAACTTCGTGTTAGGTTTTCTTTTTTCACGCGTTTTTCAACCTGGTATCGCGTTTGCTACTCAAGAAAACGGAATTCACTTCCTGGCTTGAAAGGAAAATGTACAACCGATATGTTATTGCATGGATTAATTAATTTAAAGGTGGGCAGACCTAGGCCCTAAACTCGTCAGCCACTTTTGCAGGAGCCTGACGAACTCAAATCGATCAAAACGAGACCCAATCGTGGCACAAGGTGGTCTTCGTTTTTCGATAGGACAACCCGTTCGGCCGCTAGAGCTCAAATAAAAAATACTACATTTTGAATTTGTACTCCCAAATTTTCGTTTTGTGATAGTTCAATCTAAAAATAGTAGGATTTGGGAAGAAAAGGTGCAACGCACACGCAAGCCATATATCACGATCCTAGTTAAAGTATAAATGGTGATACGTGCATTCTAATTAATAGGTAACAATTGTTCCGGAACCGTCATTTCCTTACTACTTATACTTAGAAAACGGTCAAATCTGTAAAATTTAAGAGTTTTTTATTTTCCGACAGGTTTAAGTAATAAAAACTGGTTATATTTCTGCTGTTATTTACTAAGTGTGATGTAGACATACTGCGTGCCCAATAATAGGCCTCCATCAAGTATATTAACGTGATAGGAAATAAAAACCGCCACAAAATCTCAAAATTTAAAAAAATCTAGAGCTATCTAAGGGTGAAGGAGACGAGATACGACAAAATGTCATAGGACCAAAGTTGTAGATCTTGCAAAATCCGTGGCACGTGGTGGTGTCCGTTTTTTGATAGGACCATCCGTTCGCGCGCTAGAGCTCAAAAACTATAATTTTAAAATAAGCCTTTTTGGGGGGGTTTTAAATATTTTTTTAAGGGGGGTTGAAATGACAAAATGTCGGTTTTGGCGATTTTCCTGGGGGTTACAAGCTATAAGCTATCTGCATGCAAAATTTCAGGTTTCCAACTCATATAGAAGTGATCTAGAATTCGTATAC